>CM022702.1:60972982-61303310 GCA_012295165.1 Asparagus setaceus
GACTAACCATCGACTTTTGACTTCTCCGTATGTCGGCTAACTCCTTGTTGGCTTACACATTGGCCGCGGTTTCCAGTACATGGAATTTCATAACCCTCAATCGGCTAATTCTTCGCCATCACGCGTGTTGTTGTTTTAACCACGCCGAGAACCGATCTTTTCATGGAGATATCGCCCCAGTTTTTAGTCTACGAAAGTGCTTTTGACCGCTGTTGGGATATGATTATCCACGGTGGGAGAAGTTTCTTCGATCGACACGTTGTCCTGTCGCCATGACTTTCTACCGCCGATTATTCCTCTCGATATTATGGTGGGAGGAAATTAAGGGTTATCGAAGTTATCCTTAAGAATATGATTTATTCTCCAGAACTCCTCGCTGAAAATTTAAAAACAGCTTTATATTCGTGAATCCTAGTTGGTAGGATTAGCGACGATTATGCTTCAAGTAACCGCATGACGTGCTATCCCTAAGAATATTTCTGTGAGAATATTCTTCCGAACTTCTACAAATAGAAATAGCCATACTGCACCAGTTGAGTAGGATTAGCGACGCTGATTGACGATGCATCCGCATCGCATCGAAGTTATCTCCTAAGAATATTTCTTTGTGAGAATATTCTTCCTCGGGAACTTCTCACAAATTAGGAAACAGCTTTATACCGCAATCCTAGTCGAGTAGATTGGGCGACGCTGATCGGAAGGCGAATTCAGGAGGTGTTATCCCAATACACCTTCGTAATCTTTCCCAATATAGCGAGGGATTATGGGTATTTATAACAACCCCATATGGACCCAATCCTCTTTGAACAAGGACTCCTATTTGGCAAGAAGTAGGAATTCTAATTGGGCCCAAATCAATTCTAATTAGGACTCTAATCAGTCCCTAATTAGGAGTCCTAATTGAACCGATCCGATATCAAAACAAGGCCAAATCAGTTCGCTGATTGGCTCCTAATTCCTCCGCTATATTGGGAAAGATTCTCAAGGTGTATCTCGGCAGATAACACCTCCTGACTCCCTCGACATCAACGCTGTCAGCCTAATCCTACCCAACTAGGATTACGAGTATAAACCGCTTCCTAATTTGTCGAGAAGTTCCCGTAAGAATATTCTCACAAAGAAATATTCTTAGGATAACTCGACGTATGGATTGCATCGACGCCAATCAACGCTTCAATCCTACTCCAAATAGGATTACGAGTATAAACCGCTTCCTAATTTGTCGAGAAGTTCCCGAAGAATATTCTCACAAGAAATATTCTTAGGGATAACTCGATCGCAAGGGGATTGCACCGACGCGAAATCAACGGCCGCCTAATCCTACCCAACTAGGATTACAGTATAAATCAAGCTTCTAATTTGTCGAGAAGTTCCCTAAGAATATTCTCACAAGAAATATTCTTAGGATAACTCGATCGTATGGATTACATCGACGCCAATCAACGCCTAATCCTACTCCAACTAGATTACGAGTATAAACGCTTCTAATTTGTCGAGAAGTTCCCGTAAGAATATTCTCACAAAGAAATATTCTTAGGATAACCGACATCGCGTGGATTGCATCGACGCCAATCAACGTCAGCCTAATCCTACTCTAACTAGGATTACGAGTATAAACCGCTTCCTAATTTGTCTAGAAGTTCCTAAGAATATTCTCACAAGAAATATTCTTAGGGATAACTCGCGCGGATTGCAACGACGCCAATCAACGCCACGCCTAATCCTACCCAACTAGGATTACGAGTATAAACCGCTTCCTAATTTGTCGAGGTTCCCGTAAGAATATTCTCACAAAGAAATATTCTTAGGATAACTCTCATCGTAGGGATTGCATCGACGCCAATCAACGCACGCCTAATCCTACTCCAACTAGGATTACGAGTATAAACCGCTTCCTAATTTGTCGAAGTTCCCTAAGAATATTCTCACAAGAAATATTCTTAGGGATAACTCGATCATGGATTGCACCGACGAAATCAACGCCTAATCCTACCCAACTAGATTATTAATATAAACCGTTTCCAAATTTTCAACAGGAGTTCCCGGAGAATAAATCCATATTCTTAAGGATAACTCGATAACCCTTAATTTCCTCCCACCATAATATCCAAGAGAGGAATAATCCGACGAGGCTGAAGTCATGACGACACCGACAACGGTCCAACCCAAGAAACTTCTCCCAATCGTGGATAATCATATCCCAACAACGGTCAAAGCCGCACGACTAAAGGCTAGGACGATATCTCCATGAAAAGATCGGGCCCACTGTGGTTAAACCAACAACACACGGATGACTAAGAATTAGCCGATTGAGGGTTATGAAATTCCATGTACTTTATTACCTAATGTCGCCAACAAGGAGTTCTCCGACATACACGGAGAAGTCCAAAGTCCGATGGTTAGTCAAACAACACCAACCGACACGAAGTTACAAACAAAACTCACCCACCAGCCTTCAATCAAGATAACAAGCGGTCGACAATAAATGCGCGACCGCGGATCTTATCGTGAATCCTACAAAGAACCGGATGATCCGAAAGAATCAAGACTTGAAGCTATCTTTTGGGACCCTCACCAATCAAGGCCGGAATCATTATGTCCAAAGCATCCCGCACTATCAAGAATCGACCCAGACGCTTTGGAGGGTATCTCAGAGGCATAAAAATTGCTTATCAGCATCTTAACTAAAACTCGTGGACGGTGGGTTGGCAACTAACGCATCCATTCGACAAACCGACGCCGAAACGCCGCCACGCCAGCAAAACGCTGCAGAGCTTAGTCGACGAGCACACGAAGTGAGTCGGCAAGACGCACGAACCAATGAAACGACGCGTCGAAGCTGACTAAACTCAAACGCTGACGATCGGAATCAACCGTAATAGTCCGCCAATGCAAACGGGCCGCTAAGCTCGAAGTTGATCGGGCATGGACTCAAACACAACGGCGACATTACCGAGCAAAACTAAGCCCGAAGACCGAAGAATCGACTTAAGAATCGACGGGCGCAAACGACGGAAAACGCCGCAAAGACGGCGCCGCGTTAAACCTCTACTAAAGTGGCTAAGGTTTCTGGCCACTTTTGAGCCGAGCCACCTCGCCAACTTGCCAGTGCTCTAGGTTAAGCTTCGCCTTAACCTCGTGGATAGCGCCATGGATTTCTCCTAGTAGATCTCACCCGCCCGGCGATCCTCCTTCGCGGAGGTGATCCCCGCAGCGCATCCTCTCCTTCTCGTGAGTGTGATCCCCAGCTTTCGCTTCGCGGAACGAGCCCCTTTACATCCAGTAGTTCCGAACCCGGTCTCTACTGATTGAATTGCGCTGTGGTCCACGGACACAAAAGTCCCCGACAGCAAAGAACCCACGCAAGCTTGGTGATCCGATATAACAGATCCTCGTGTTTGTTCACAAGGACAAAAGTTGTAATCTTTTGATTTTCATTGTACTTTAAAATAAAAGGCATTTCTTTGAATTTTGTTGTAGGCCAAAGAAGCCGTAGCAAGTTCAAATCAATGACAATCATCCCAACTTTTACCGCTTAACAAAATTCAACCGCCAATAACAGGGAGTTCATCCTCCAAACCACACGAACTTATCGATAGATGTGCTTGAAGCAATGGGTACAAAGACCATCGATAACGCGGAAGGACTTGAAGGTTCGCGGAGAGCAAGCTCAAAGATTCCTTAAAAGGAAAAGGCGGAAAGAGGCTATTCTGACCGCTGAAGCCCGGCTTAATTTTGTCCCACGCCGCAAGGGAAAGAGCAACTAAGACAACGGCTATAACCAAACATTTCAACTCCAACCCCAGAAGAAGCAAAGAACGGACGCCGCGAACAGCACAATCAACGCGGGCAACTCGGGCCACGTAAACGTAAGGCCTCGTGAGCCGCGATTCCTAAATCCTATTCCTTTAGGGACGACGAGATTCCGGGTCTTCAAATATCTTGTCGAAAAATAATAAGATCAAGCTCCCTCCGATCCTAATCAAGAGGAAGCAATGAGGTCAACGACCCAAAATAATCGCTACACAGGCAATTCATCACCCTACTAAATCGCTTCAAACTTAAGGATAAAATCCGTGCTTTAATTGATGTGGGGTCATCACTATGAAGCCGCCCAAAGAAAAGAAGGTCTGAGCTAATGCGTGTCCATAAGCTTCGGCCTCGGTACCGCTGACATGGTTTGAACCCGAACCGCTGGTCAAAGTCGCAGTTGAAGACGTGAATGACGCACCCACACAAGCAACGTAAAGGGCTTGTATCGATACAACCTAATGGTGAAGTCTTGTGGGTCCACCCGCACTACTTGAAGATGAGCAACGGTAGCCCTTTTTCGCGAAGAAAAGCCGGGCGTAAGGGAAAGGCATGCCATGCTACTCCGCACTCGAGGGAGACGATGAACGTGGTAACATTCCGCCTGTCCGAAGGGGAACTCAAGCCCACGCCACCGTGAGTGGACACGGTACAAGTATAAGTACCCGTAAGTCCCCGAACCTAATGCCAAGACGCCTCGTGAGCCGGGTACCAACAAATCCCCTCACACGCAGAAAGCGCAATGGGTAGGTACTCCGCTTCTTCAATCCGCCTCTAATCAGCCTACCACAACACCGCTGAGATAGATGAGCACACCGAGGGCCTCGGCCATGTTGACAAAGATCCCAGAACGATAGATACGCCTCGTGGACTCGCTAGCCTCCTCGAGACTACACCGGCAAGGAGACGGGTAAGGGTCTTTAGCCCAATAAATTTCGCCATTTTTTGGTCGAAAATTCTAAAGTCCCTTTTTCTTCGCAGGTGAGCCTACATCTCGACTCCATGACCTCGGCGAGCGTTGATGCCGGATGAAGATCTATCCCATCTTATTATCCGCTTGAAGTACGCCATTCTTTTCGGTGAACATGGTGATCGGGTCCTTCATGCGGCTTTCTTTCATCGGCCAGCCACCGCTGATCCCCTGATAGCTTTGATATGTAGATATGGGTTATCCCGAAATGGCTCGTGCCATTGTTGATGATCTCGCCTATCCGAGGGAAAGCTCCAGATCGCAAGAGCCGCATGGGCGGCCGGGCTTTCATACATAGCCGCCGTATCGGACGCGACGCTTAGAGGCAGGCGCTGATGCTCGTGGTTTACCGCTCGAGGTCCGATGCAGAGACCGCACCATCAGCTCTGAGTCGCTTGTTGCTGAAACATATTCTTTGCACCGGGTTATAGGTCGACTGAGACGCCTTGTATTTTGAATTTCTCGCAAAACCCGATGAAGGAATTGTCGATGAATTGAGGACCGCTATCATGCACGATCTTCTTTGACACCATGTAGATAGATGACATGGTGTTTGATAAATTTGACGACGGTGACGCTTTTACTCTTTTAGCGATTGCTTCCACCACTTGGAGAAGTAATCGTGATCGCTAGATTAAACCGACGCTTTGACCGACGGAGGAAAATGGGACCTACAACGCCCATTCCCATGTCTCAATGGCCGTGATGTGGCCGGTTGATGCAACCGCCAGAGGCCGATGCATATAATTCGCGGAATTTGACACGCGGCATTTCCGTGCCGCATCGACCGGCCATTAATCATCGGGCTAAAAGTAGCCCATTCCCCGATTCGATCAGAGTTTGGGACTGTGCCGGTGCGCACCACATTCACCTTCGTGCTTCCTAAAGGACCTCTTTCGCCTCTTTGTTTGAGAGGCATCGGAGCAAAGACCATCGCATTCTCATATATAGCATCCGGTTTCGTGGTCGAAAAGAATCTTGATTTCTTCGCTCGATTGATTCTCCTTCACGCCTTCCTCGCGTAATACCATGTAAGACGAATCGATGATAGGAAAGCCAATCTCGGCTCCAACTTGGTTTGGGTTGCATTTACCTCTTTCGTAACTACCCTTTGTCTTCTTTGTACCCCATCATATATCGGGTAACGAAGAGTCGGTGAGTCTTGACCGTGAATCCAATTGCTCGCTCTCGAGGGTTGTGCTAACGACACAGCCTAACGCCGCCAAGCATCCGCATGAGCCGCTCTAAGGCGCGGATATATTCGATGAAGAATTCTTCGAACGAAGTCCGCCATTTCCACGCCATGATGATGGGACTGCATCGTGGTTCCTAACTTCGTGAGTCACCCACGGACCGCTTAACTATCGGCCAGAATCTCCATACGCCAGATATTCGATTTCAGCCTCTTTACAAACTAAGTCCAACATTGTATCTTAGCTACGCTATTAGAGCAAGGTTCGAGTGAATAAGCACGGGCATGACATGATTCCTGGAAACTAAGACAACCCCGACCGGGCGAAATCTTAGAACATCCGGGGCACTTGCCACATTGGTAGCTCGAGGTCGGCCAAAAAATACAATCGCCATATTTGTTGGTGCGATGTAGTGTTGACTTCTTGAACTTCATCCTAAGATCGCCATATAGCTCAATCAGATCCGTTGTCGGGCCGATGTACTAAGAGATCACAAATCGCTTGTCCTTTGATCAGACGACGGCCAGGAACTTGCCACCGACATCCCATCCGGTCGCCGCCTAAGGAATCTATGTCAATCCCGAGCAAAGTAAGGGCGATTCAAGAATTGCAACCCCGGCGAACTGAGAGAACTCGGGTTACAAGGGCGACATGACATCCGACGGCTCATATCGAACCTATCCGAAAGTGCCAACCATTCTCTAAGTTGAACAAGAAGGGCGCGGTCATATATTTGGGACGACGCCGCCGTAAGGCATTCAAGAGATCAAATCTTATCTCTAAACCTCCGTTTTGTTGCACCGCTGTCGGGAAACCGCTTTTGATCTATGTCAAGGCAACGGATCACTGCTTTACTCAAGGCGAAGACGACGCATGAAATGTCACGAACAGTTGTATTACCCGAGCCAACATTAGTTTCCGCGCCAATCTCGATATCCAATGGTCGAAGCAGGCCTTGCATTAGTGTTCGCGATTCAAAATGCGCACTATTTAGTCGGACAGACGATTTATGTTATCTCTAATGTAACCGTCCGAATATTTATGACCCACCGGCCTCAATGAGTTGGCGTCAGCGAAATGGGCCTTTTTGTCCCAATATGACTTGCACTTCAAACAACGTAAGTCACCAAAGAACAAGTCGGGCGACCACAAGGGGAGAACTGATCTTTCATGGAGATATCGGCCCTAGCCTTTAGTCGGGCGAAAGGCGACGCTTTGACCGTTGTTGGGATATGATTATCCACGGTGGAGAAGTTTCTTCGACTCGACACGCTTGTCCTGTCGCCATGACTTTCGCCGCCGATTATTCCTCTCTAGGATATTATGGTGGAGGAAATTGAGGGTTATCGAAGTTATCCTTAAGAATATGGATTTATTCTCCGTGAACTCCTCGCGAAAAATTTGGAAACAGCTTTATATTCGAATCCTAGTTGAGTAGGATTAGCGACGCTGATTTCCTACGCCGGTGCATCCGCGACGATCGAAGTTATCCCTAAGAATATTTCTTGTGAAATATTCTTCCGAACCTTCGACAAATTAGGAAACAGCTATACCGTAATCCAGTTGAGTGGATTAGGCGACGCGTTGATTACGCCGATGTATCCAGACGATCGAGTTATCCTAAGAATATTTCTTGGAGAATATTCTCCTGAACTTCTACAAATTAGAAACTACTTTATACCGCAATCCAGTTGAGTAGGATTAGCTTAACGCTGGACAATGGCGCAACCGCACGATCGAAGTTATCCCTAAGAATATTTTGGAGAATATTTTCCGGGAACTTCTACCAGGACGCTATACCGCAATCCTAGTCGAGTAGGATTAGCCAATGCCGGACGCCGTTTGCGAAATTCGGCGTTATCCCAACACAATACCTCTGCAATCTTCCCAATATGCGGAGGAATTAGGAGCCAATCAGAGGTCAGAAAAAATTATCGAAGACGCCAATATCCGCTAAACACTATCGATGAAGGTTACAAGTCGATTAACTTTCACGATAACAAAGGAGAATCGTGTTAATGTTCCCGTGAGTACAAGGATTACAAGTTGACAATTCTGTGAAAAGAGATCACAAGTATTGATCTTCAGCAAAACGCTGGACTTATCCCTCAAGCCATCCAAAACGCGAGCACATGGCCCGCTGCTTTCAATCCAAAACGCGAGCACATGGCCCGCGCTCAAGCCCCAAACGCCGAGCACATGGCCCGCTGCTCAAGCCCCAAACGCTGAGCACATGCCGCGCCCGTCAATTCCCCAAATCGCGGAGCACATGGCCCGCTGCTCAAGCCCAAAACGCGGAGCACATGGCCCGCTAAGCCAATTCAAAATGCTGAGCACATGGCCCGCTGCTTTCAATCCAAAACGCGAGCACATGGCCCGCTGCTCAAGCCCCAAATGCGCGAGCACATGGTTCGGCACCGCTGCTCAAGCTCAAAACGCTGCACACACGTACCCGCTCGGCTCAAAACACAGACGCTGGTGGTTGCTCCGTAACGTAACTCCGCTTTGACTCGCTCAACACGATCTAACATGCTTCCAAAACCGCTTTTGCACGATCCGAGGGCCATTAACCCTCATTTAGGAGCCATTATAGGGTCGCTACACCCTTAAAACCCTATAAATAGCCAGCTGCCCGGCAGAGAGGGGCTTTTTCTCTCTCATTGGCTGACCTTTGGAGGGAAGTTGTGTTGGCTTAGAGGAGGCTTCTTTGATTGGCCTCTTTCGCCTGGCTTGGCATACAAACTCGCAGAGTTACAAAACTCATCCCTTGAGTTATCAAACTCAAGTAGAGTTATAAACTTGCTTTGTGAGTTCTTAGACTTGCTCCCGCGAAGTTCTTTTCCAACCTCGCCCCACGAAGTCAAGACGGCCGGATCGCCAACGGATACAAGATTCAAGCTCCCACCGCCACCGGAAGAACCCAGATTAAATAAAGGGAAGGGTCTCCGCTGACCTTTCTTTTGTAAATCGGCAACCGATCGAGGAATTTGTAATTTCTTTTTATCTAAGTCGCTAGAGAGAGAGATTGCATTCGAGATTGTATTCATTATTCTTCAAATAGAATAGATCAATTTTCTAATTTTCCTCGCTAACAAAAGATGGCGATTCGGCTGGGACTAGCTTCACCGATGAAGAAGTGGTGGCGCAATCCCACGCCAAGCTCATCGGGACGATCGTTGAAACTCGATCAGAGTTCGACAAGCTGTTCGAGGAGGCACTCTCCTCCGGATCCCTTAGCCCCAAGGCGCAAGATCCACAAAGCTCTAAGGAGACCAAAGTCCTTCGCTGCCGTGGCTAACCCGACGCTGAAGATGGTGATGTCGCCGCAAAAGCCTCAAATCAGGAAAAGGAGCGCCGCCGCCAAAGAACACGTACTCCAGATGCCATTAATCAACCAACCAATCCGCTTATAGCCAAAACGCATCCCCGAGCTTCGCTTTTTACGTAACGCAAGCCTCGCTATGTGCCCAACACGAAGCTCAAGAAAAGCTGACCAACGAACCCTCAATGGCGCTGCTTTCATTGCCAAAACGCGTCCCAACCCCGCTCAATTGCTCAAACGCCAACCTCGCTCACCGGGTTGCACGCGATCCTCGTGTCCTCACTATAAAACGCCGTCACAACCTCGCTCAATTGCTCAAACGCCAACCTCGCTCAATCAGTTGCACGCGATCCTCGCCCTCACTATAAAACGCGGTCACAACCCCGCTCAATTTTTCAAACGCTAACCTCGCGTCGCAGGCTGCAAGCAACCTCACGCCTCATCCGAGACGCGGTCTCAACCCCGCCCAAGCATTCAAACGCTGACCTAGCGCTACAATCTAAAACGCTGGTCCAATCCTCGCTCAATGCTCAAACGCCATCTTCGCGCTCCAAGTGCCAAATCATCGATATCGACGCCGCCACATGCCAAGCCGTTTGTTTGACCAATTGACAAATATCATTTGTCCGGAACGACTCCAGATTCTCACAGAAGGAGGCTTCAGAGGTCAATACCTTGGAGTCACTTCTAACATGATCGAGTAGGCAGATCAATCTCTAGCTCTAATGAGCAGAGGCAAATCGTCCCCGACTTGAAGAGGCTTTGAATGACTCGACGGAGTTTACCGACATACTGACTCAACAGGGTCATACTCAACTATCACAAGTGGCTAAAGGAATTGAGTTCCGATGATGAGCATTCACCATCGCATCTCAATCCTCTAGTTCTTTCTTGGAGCATGTGAGCCGTTTCACATGACGAGAATGTGAAGATTTCAAGAAGAGGCTCAAGAGTATCGTGCTATGATGCAAGAAGCCCCGCGATCACAACAAGAGTCCATCGATCAACTTCAGATATGATAAACCAACTTGTTGCATAGAGCTCAACTTCGAGCCGACTCAACACTTCACCAAAATCATCAATGAGGAGGAGGAATCCTCAAAACGAAGAAAAATGAATGAAGCTCCGATCAAGAAGCTCATCATGAGAATCCTCCTCAAGAAAGGAGAGGCCAAAACGAGCAAAGTCCTCAATCTAAAAATGAGAACCGAAGCCCGCCAATGCCATGGTTAATAGGTGCGAAGCCCAAGATCGTGGTTGTCGACCCATCCCCGCAGTAACGGGATACGCTTCCTTATCCTCCAAAATTCAAAGTCCCTACGCTACAAGCTGACAAGCACGGATCACCGAACCAACATATCTACCATTTTAAGTCACAGACTGAATGGGATGTCAAACGATGCCATAACATCTCGCTTGTTCATTGGCACCCTCAAGGGGTTGCCTTTGAATGGTTCATGAAACCGCCCCGCAGATGTATCCAAATGGGCGATTTAGAGAGACTCTTCCTGCCACGATTCTTTGAAGATGACACGAAATCACTGCCACTTCTCCTTGCCCTTAAGCAAAAGGAGGGAGAGCCTATCAAAGTCTTCGCCGAACGGCCCGGCATGGCTCTTCGATGCTCGACTGTATGACACAGCTTGCTCGATTGACACTGCCGCACAATTTACAAACCAATCTCCTAGCTCGAATGGGGTTGCCAAATGTCGCTCCTCGAAACAACTAGTCTCCTGTATTAACAAAGTCAAGTATTATTGCTAGGATTGAAGTCAAGAAGAGGAGACCGACAAGACCTAGCTATTGATGACCCCTCAATCGCGAGGTCAAGACTCGCTAGTATCAACCAGAATAATTACGATCGGGGTTGATTATTTGTTATTTTCCGAGTAGAATAATAAATTCCAAATATTGTCAAGTTAACAAAATACTTTTGACAATGTAAGCACTTCACAGCATTCACTAAAAATCAACTTATCAATCCTCTCCAATAGGATGATAAGTCTACAAAGTTGCTCAAATCGAACACAATCCCACAGTTAACAATGCACCTTCGACAATCAACTTATCAATTTCTTCAATAGAGCTGATAAGTCCTCAAAGTTGCTCCAATCGCAACATACCCTTGTCACGCACCTCACACCTCGACAATCAACTTATCGACTCTTCAATAGAGCGATAAGTCCTCAAAATTGCTCCGACGCAACATACCTTGTCAATGCTAACTCACACCTTCGACAATCAACTTATCGACTCTCTTCAATAGAGCGATAAGTCCTCAAAGTTGCTCTAATCGCAACACAATTGCACGCCATCTTATCAACCTCCCAACGTATAGTTCCTCGAGTTGTTCAAATCACAACCAACTCAAGCCTAAGTAGGATAAGCCTTCGCTTAACACGCTACCGTTAGTTCTTTTACCGTAAAAGAACAAAAGCCCACATATTCAAAGTTGTATGTGCTGTTATTAATAACACCACAATCCACACCTTACACGGTGGGGAATTTTATCCCTAATCCTAAGTAGGATAAGTCAACGCCTAACACGATTGCCTTTAGTCTTTTACCGACAAAAGACACCGTATCAAGTCCGGGAATTTTATCCCAAACCTATAGGATAAGCCTCGCATCTAATACATGCACCGTAGTCTATTCCGTGAGAAAGACGGCTTCACGATTCAACATCGTAGCATTGCCTAAAAGAGTTTTATTCTTTAGCACAACGCCATGCGTAACGGATTTAGATAATTCAGATGCTAGCCCGATTCAAATGGTAATCCAGAAGGCTCATCAAGTCCGCTGATGGTCGGGTTGGCTAATAACCCTAAAGTCAACGCCAACACGCTGTCTAGTCTCTTACCCGTAAAAGACGACAAAGTCTACGTGATTCAACATCGTAGCACAACGCCACGCATGGAGGCTTAACTCCTCAAATTTGCTTAAATCGCAATCAACTTATCAATCCTCCTCAATAGGATGATAGTCCTCAAAGTTGTCTGATCACAACGTGATCTTCATCAAGTCAACACTATACCTCCGATGATATAATCAACTTATCAATCCTCCCCGCAGATAAGTTCCTCAAAATTGTTCAAATCACAACTAAACCCTCATTAATCAACTCATCATTCCTTTCCAATAGAATGATAGATCCACAAAGTTGTTCAAATTACAACACAATCCTATCAAAAATCAGAACATCCTCGCCAGAAGTTTGATAACCAACTTATCAATCCTCCTCAATAGGATGATAAGTCCACAAAGTTGCTCCAATCGCAACGCATCCTTGTCATGTTAACTCACACCTCTACAATCAACTTATCAATCCTCCCAATAGATGATAAGCCCCAAGCCTTGTTCACATTACAAGCCTAAAGCCTTGTTCACAACACAAGCCCAAAGCCTTGTTCACACCAAGCCCCAAGCCTTGTTTAAACCACAAGCCCAAAGCTGCTGCACCACAAGCCCCAAGTTTGCTTAAACCACAAGCCCAAAGCCTTTCACACACCACAAGCCCCAAGCCTTGTTAAAACCAAGCCCAAAGCCTGTTTAAAACCAAGCCCAAAGTCTTGTTCAAACCATAAGCCCCAAGCCTTGTTCAAACCACAAGCCCAAAATCTTGTTCAAACCAAGCCCAAAGCCTTGTTCACACCACAAGCCATGTAAGCCTTATTCACATCACGTGCCTTAAACCTTGTTCAAATAATGTGTTTCATATTTTATCCTCACAAAATCTAAACTTATCGACTCTCATCAATAGAGCAATAGGTCCCCAAAATCTTGAACACCACAAGTACCCAATTTTATCAAGTTAACTCCACACCTCCGATAAAATCAACTTAATTCTCTTCAATAGAGCGATAGGTCCTCAAAATCTTGTTCAAACCACAAGTACCCAACTTTATCAAGTTAACCCACACCTTCGAAAATCAACTTATCGACTCTTCAATAGAGCGATAAGTCCTCAAAAATCATCATCAAGTTAAAATTCCACCTCCGATGATAAAACCAATTTATCAACTCTTTACAATAGAGTGATAAGTCCCCAAAAGCTTGTTCAAACAACAAGTATGAAAGGCATGCCAAGTTAACACTATACTTTTGGCACCTTAAAGAAAAGTCTAAAAGACTTAGTTGGAAATGTGGGTTCATCCCCTCGCTTTTACTCATAAAACGCCGGGACCACCCCCGCTTCAACACAAAACGCGAGGGTCGCTTCGCTTTTAAACACGTAACGCGATGGCCACCCGCGTTTCAACCTCAAATCGCGAAGATCAGTCCCACGTAGCAAAGTTCAAGACGCTACGGCCACCCCGCATTTCAAAAAGCAAAATGTCCGAGTTCACCCATGCAAGATGAATGACTAGCATGGACAAAAGCAGAACATGACCTTTGAAGACGTAATGAGGAGCAATACCTTCTCGATCAAGCAAAGAAGATATCCAGTATTCAAAGCTCGTCCTACCAACCGCGAACTTTCAAAAACTTTGAGGGTTCTCAGAGGGTCAGAAAAATTCATCAAGACAGCCAATATCCCAAACACTATCGATGAAGGTTACAAGTCGACGACTTTCACGATAACAAAGGAGAATCGGTTAATGTCTCCGTGAGTACAAGGATTACAAGTTGACAATCTCTGTGAAAAGAGATCACAAGTATTGATCTCTTCAGCAAAACGCTGGACTTATCCCCGCTGCTTCATTCAAAACGCGGAGCACATGGCCCGCTGCTTAATCCAAAACGCTGAGCACATGGCCCGCGCCTGGCCCCAAACGCGAGCACATGGCTCGCCGCTCAAGCCCTCCCAAACGCTGAGCACATGGCCCTCAAGGGCTCGTCAACCTCAACGCGAGCACATGGCCCGCTCAAGCCCAAATGCGAGCACATGGCCCGCTAAGCTAATCCAAAACGCCGAGCACATGGCCCGCTTTCAATCCAAAACGCTGAAAGCACATGGCCCGCTGCTCAAGCCCCAAACGCGAGCACATATTCGCAGCACTCGCTCGGCTCAAAACGCTGACACACAGCTCCGCTCGCTCAAACGCGCACACATGGCCCGCTGCTCGGCTCAAAACACGACGCTGGTGGCTTGCTCCAACGCTAACTCCGCTTTGACTCGCTCAAACACGATCTTAACAGCCCAAAACTGTTTTGCACGATCCGAGGGCCATTAACCCTCATTTAGAGCGATTATAGGGCCGCTACACCCCTTAAAACCTCTATAAATAGCCAAAGGCTCTACAGAGAGGGCGGGCTTTTTCTCTCTCGATTGGCCACCTTTGGAGGGAAGTTGTGTTGGCTTAGAGGAGGCTTTGGATTGGCCTCTTTCGCTCTCTATTGGTACAAACTCGTGCAGAGTTACAAAACTCATCCCTTGAGTTATCAAACTCGAGAGTTATAAACTTGCTTTATGAAGTTCTTAGACTTGCTCCTCGCGAAGTTCTTTTCAACCTCGCCCCACGAAGTCAAGACGGCCTGATCGACAACGGATACAAGATTCAAGCTCCCACCGCCACCGTGAAGAACCCAGATTAAATAAAGGGAAGGGTCTCCTGACCTTTCTTTTGTAAATCGGGCAACCGATCGAGGAATTTATAATTTCTTTTTATCTAAGTCGCTAGAGAGAGAGATTGCATTCGAGATTGTATTCATTATTCTTCAAATAGAATAGATCAATTTTCTAATTTTCCTCGCTAACACAATCAACGGACTGATTTGGCACTATTTTGATATCCTGATACGGTTCTCCACTAGGACTCCTAATTAGGCCGATTAGAGTCCTAATTAGAATTGATTTGGGCCCCACTAGAATTCCTACTTGCCAAATAGGAGTCCTTGTTCAAAGAGGATTGGTCCATATGGGTATAAATACCCATAATCCTCCTTTCTTCTCGACCTAGGCCGCCCCTCTCTGTTTTCTCTCCTTCTCGCTCGCCTCGCCTCCTCCAATCAATGAGGTATGTGCACGAGGGTTTTGTAAATTTTCTTTTCTTCTTTCTTTTTTTTCTTTGTGCGGCAAAGAAATCGACAAGACGGAGGACGGCGCCGACGGTGGCCGACGGGCTACGCGGCGTGCTGCACGGCTGTGTGGCGCGGCTGGCGCCGCCTGGCACGCCGGCGCTCGACGCTGCCTGCACGGCTCGGCGGCCAGTAATACCATACTGGCATTCGCAGCCTCTGGCACGGCTCAAGATCAGCAATGTCATGCCAAAATACTGGGCTGCCAAGTTACCGCTTCCATACTGCTTGTTATGCTTGATTGCGGCTACCCCGCTTTCGATGCCTTTTGTTGATTTTTGATCGATATCCGACTTTATTTGTCTTCTTTGCGCCTGAGCGTCGTCGGAAGATCACGCTGCTTCGAGGAGTCGATCAACTCGCGACGGCGCTGGAATGCACGCCTCCTCTTCTTCTGTGGAAGCGCCAGCGCCATCATTCTCGGCGCGTTGTATCCCCGCCTTCCTTTTGTGAGGCGATTGAAGAGCGAGATTCTCCTTCATGAGATTGAGGCTTCAATGATCACCCGCCTCGATGACCGATATTTCGCCGACCGTGACTTCGGCCTCAGAGAACGAATATATTGCCGCTATTACGGCCATTTATCGTTTCTCCCGTATCCGATACGGATGAAATCGCCGTACTATAAGGTCGGACTAATCTCGGGTTTCGAAGAGTTCTACGCCTTTATGTCAAGCTTTCCTTTTTTCAAGATATTCTCCTAAATGATCTCGTTAACCCTTTGTTCTTCTTGTGGTAGCGGACGCCCGATGACTATTCGCCTATTTCGGGTTCTAATGTCAAGTCTCGACTTAAGGTCATCCGAGAAGGCCTTTTTCCACCGAGGAAGCTTAACCGCAGCGAGGCTAACACGTGATGAAGAAACCCGCTAAGCCCGAGCCTACTATCATATTTCGATGACCGAGTTTGAGGGATCGCCTTCATCATCCGCCCACCGCCTCCTTACATTTCTTTGGTCGAAACCAGATTTCCGACCCTTCGAGATGGGCGCAGGAGGCCCCCTAATTTTGACGGACCACTTCCACTAATTCAACCTATCGAGATTGCCTGGCCAAAATCGGCCGCCTCCTCGACCCTGCCTGATGGGTCTCCTTCAGCCTATTGGAGAATGGTTTGAAACAGCGATTTCTATTATCGAGGTTAGATGTACACTTTATGGTCTTCGCCCATTCATATTGAGTATCTTGGAGGAAATTCACCATGGTTGGTGGCCCTCGCCTAGTTAATCGCTAGAGCAAAGCTCACTAGTCATTAACTCATGCATCGCGGTGAAGAATTTAGCCTTTTAAATCATGCCATGAGATACACTCATCAACGGCTCTGGTCGCTAAGCCGTGAACACGCCAGAGGAAGATATCGAGCAAGAGATCATTTTTCGAACTCATATGAGCGATGCACGCTTGCGCCGGCCGATAAACTTGTACCACACCCATGTCAACGTGACAGAATCGTGACTGCTCAAGGGGAGAAGACGTTGAAGAATTTCACACGGAGTGCACCAGAAGTCCGTAATGTCAATGAACGCGGAGAAGCGAAGTTTGCTAAGGGTAGTATTTCTTCGGAACTTCCCATCGAACGGGTTATCCCGAAGATACTAAGGGTAGTATTTCTTCAGAACTTCCCATTTATCTAAGATTAATTGCCGTTGCCACTTTGGGTAATTAAATATACGCGCATCATTGAGTAAACCGCTTTATTACAAACGGACTCTCCCATTTAGGTTCGAATTTACCTTTCTTTTGGAAGTGAGGATTATCGGTCGCCGAAAATGAGGACCAAATCTCTAAAGGTTCTTCGTCGAACTTTCTTGTTGAAAGTCCTCACATCCTAGCTTGGTAGAACTCAATGCATTGTTGAGCCTCCAGCGCTTCTCATCTAACATCTCAAGCTCTTCGAGACGCTTTTGATGTTGTTCTTCGGTCGCCATCTCTGCTGAAAGGGCGGCGCGGCGACGAACCGATTTTCAACGGAGAATCGCCGCACTCCGTGAAACCGTGGAGTACGGATCGCCTGGCCATGCGGCGCATCGCAGCGATATGCCCAGAGTGCCTCCGAAGTCAGCCCCAGCCTCGCTTTGTTATTCTTCACAAGCTTCGGCTGTAATTTTGATAATCGCCTTGTTGAATGCCCTGCTAATCCATTTGCCGGATTATAGGTCGCCGACGGAGACATCTTGTATTTTGAACTTTTCGCAAAACCCGATGAAGGAATTGCCGATGAATCGGGACCGCTGTCATGCACGATCCGCCTTGGAACACCGTCGGTAGATGACATGGTGTTTGATAAATTTGACGATTCGCATTCGCCTTGACTTCTTTAGGGATTGCTTCTACCCACTTGGAGAAGTAACGGTGATCGCTAGAATAAACCGACGCTTTGACCGACGGAGGAAAATGGGACCTACGACGCCCATTCCCCATGTCTTGAATGGCCGTGATGTGGCCGGGATGCAACCGCCAGAGGTCGATGCATATAATTCGCGGAATTTGACACGCTGCGGGTATTTTCGAGCCGCATCGACCGCCATTGATCATCGCAAAAGTAGCCCATTCTCCGATTCGATCAGAGCTTGGGACCAGGCCGGTGTGCACCACATTCACCTTCGTGCTTCCCGAAGGACCTCTTCTCTTTGTTTGAGAGGCATCAGAGCAAAGACCATCGCACTCTACGATATAGCATCCGGGTTTCGTGTCGTAAAGAATCTTGAGCTCGGATTGACTTTCTTCTTCTCACGCCTTCCCAGAATGCCATGTAAGACGAAGTCGATGATAGGAAAGCCAATCTCTGCTCCAACTTGGTTTGGGTATGTACTCTTGGTAACTACCCCTTATCTTCTTGTGTCTCATCGTATAATGGTACGTAAGAGTTGGTGAGTCCCGACCGTAACTAGTTGCTCGGTTCTAAGGTTGTGTTAACGCATATGCCTAACGCCGCCAGCATCCGCGATAAGCGCTTTGGAGGCGCGGATATATTCGATGAAAAACTCTTCAATGAGTCCGCCATTTCAACGCTATCTGATGATAGGGGATTAGATCCGATTCCTCGACTTCGTAGAGTCACCACGAACCTGCTTAACTATCAATTGCGTAATCGCCAGACGCTTCGAGATATTCGACCCCAGCCCTTGAGAAACTAAGTCCAATAAGTAGCGATTGTATTCAGCTACGCTATTAGAGCAAGGTTCGGAGTGAATAAGCACGGGCATGACATGATTCCCCGGAAACTAAGACAACCCCGACCCGGCCGGAAACCACATGCACTTGCAGCCTGCCAGCACTTCGCCATATTTGTTGGTGCGATGTAGTGTTAACTTCGGACTTCATCCCAAGATCATCATATAGCTCAAACGCTGCCGGGTATCCAAGAGATCGCAAATCGCTTGTCCTTTGACCGACTCGTTGTTTGAAATACAAGTCATATTGGGACAAGAGCAAGGCCCATTTCGCTAAACGCCAACTCATCGAGGTCGGCCGGGTCATAAATATCCGGACCGAATTTACGTTAGAGATAACATAAATCGCCCTGGTCCGACTAAATAGTGTCGCGATCTTCAATCGCTAACACTAATGCAAGGCACCTTCCACCATTGCATATCGAGACTCAAAGACCACTAATGTTCGCTCGTAATACATCACCGCCGCGGATCGCTATCGCCATCTTTGCGGTAAAGTAGCGCTTAACGAGTGATCCGCTGCTTTGACGTAGATCAAAAACGGTTTTCCGAATGCAACAAGAATGGAGGTTTAGCGAGATAAGACTTGATCTCTTCAATGTCGCCGGCAAAGCGCCGCCCCAATATATGACACTCTTCTTGTTCAACTTTGAGAATGGTTGGCACTTCCCGTGATAGGTTCGATATGAACCGCTTGATGTACGCCATCGCTCTTGTAACCCCCCGAAGTTCTCAGATTTCTGGGTTGCAATTTTGAATCGCCTTCAATTTGTCGATCGACGTGATTCCTTTGTCGGTGACGACGGCCAAGGAACTTGCACCGGACATCCCAAGGAAGGATTTGGTGATTCATCTTTAGTCGATGAGTTCGCATGAGTTCAATACCGCTCTAAGATCTTTGATGTGATCTCCTTTGTCACGGCTTTCACGACCAAATCGCCGACGTAGCATTCGACCGCTTTTCCAAGATGATCCCGAAAATCTCCGCCATTGCTCGCCGGTATGTTATGCGCAAGATTTTGAGGCCGAACGGCATGACCGTAGCAATATATGCCGATGGATCGCTCAACGCCGTGTGTTTACGCCATCGGGTGCATCTTGATTTGATTATACCCCAAAAGCCATCCATAAAGGACATTCTTTCAAATCCACACGTGTTGTCAACTATGACATCGTGATTGGAAGAGGAAAGTCATCTTTCGCAAGCCGCTGCTGAGGTCTCAGAGCTCCATACGCATCCTAATCGACCCATTTTTCTTCATGACCGGACTATATTCGCCACCCAATCCGATGTTGAATTTCCTCGATGAATCCCGATTCTATGAGTTTCTTCACTTCCAACGATTGCCTCCAATATTTGTGGATCTAAACCGCCTTTGCCGCTTGCTTGACAGTTTGACATCCGCTTTGATGTTGAGGCGATGTGTCGCCACATTAGGGTCGAAGTCCCGCATGTCCTCGTAACTCCGTGCTAATACATCGATATACTCCCAATTAGGGCAATCAACTCTTTCTTTCTTCCGAGGGAGCGATTGCTGATGTTTATGAGTTTAGGATGCTCTTCATCACCCATATTAACCCGACTACTCATCCTTAGTGGGGGTTCTCTTTGTTCAACCTATCCCCAACCGCTCTTGAGTTGATGGATCCATGGGTCTTCCCATGTTGGCATGTCTTCATCACTCAACAAGTAGCGTGATCAACCGAAGCCATATTTGACATTAAAGCCTTGAAAGCTTCTCCCAGGTCGGGTGTCGTAATCCCACGAAGAATCGACGAATGTCCGCTTCCCTAACCGGTGGATTATTATCAATCGCCCACGCAGCATTCATCTCTCGAGGAGGATTCGTATCCCAATCCCTTCTAAATGCATAGTATTATCCGCTTCCCTTTGGGACATATGCCGCCTGAGGGACTCGAGGACCGCCCAAAACATAGACCTTCTCCTTGTGTCAAGTTGTACCCCCATCTCTTCATGATACCCGTTTCGACTATATCTCAATGTGTGGGGATAGGTCCATTGTCGCCTTCGCTGCTTAAGAAATGATTCGGCGCCTGAACTGATTCCTTTACCGTAAACCAAGTCTTTTTACTACTCGATCTTCGCGGGATGACGAGTGCCGCCCCAAAGGAGTCTCGAACCGCTTTTGTGTAAAGCAAAATGACCGAAGTTGGTAGGTGCAACTCGATTATCGTATAAACCTCGCTCATCACATCATTTAAAGACAAAGGGTACTCTAAATCGCCATTTATTGATTCATCGGTAATTTGCCAATTACATGTTCATCCGACGATTCTTCATCGCCAAGATTGATTACAAGGTACAATGTCATTTAAAATAAAACCACCACTATAACCAAGCTCCTTCGTGCTTTCTCCACCGCTGTCCGTGCCTTGGGCCGATGATTCGCCGACTCATTCGTCAGAGGAGAGAATCGAAATAATTCTCCATCCCCTTAAACGTTGTTTGTCCACACCACCGCCTTGACTCATTATTCGTGGTCACATATTTGAGACATCATGAAGAGTAGAGGGACTATAACATTATTGTGGATCCAAGGTCCAATCCAACAATAAGTTATAGGAAGTCTCCGCCAATCACATAGCAGACTTCGACTTTAAGTCCCCCATTTGGCACTTTATCCGATCTTACCAAGCTACAGACCACCGGTGTTAAATCCATAAATCATTGTGCCTGTTGATGCCAGCTTACCGGTGAATTCCAAGATGATACATGAGGCTAGGGCATGATGCTCATAATGAACCCGGATCGACTTTGATCCTGTTAACTTCGCTAGAACCAATATACCCGTGAAGTATAGCGCCTATCGTGTTTGAATTCCTGCCCCATATCCTCCTTTGTAAAAGTGATGTGGGAAGTGTTTAGTCGAAGATTGATTGTTGGGTCAATTCTTCCGACTCGCCTAATCGGGTGAGGAAGACTTCAATCGGCGAGGGCTTCTGAAGAGCTTCTCTCGCCTCTTTGATAACCGCAGAACTCATAGAGAGTGATCCTTAAGGGATATTGGCCAATTGTGCCATTACGCCAAAGCTGTATGGAGAGTTCGGTTCCCGCTTAACTCTTCCAATCGGGCGACCAATCGACCGCCGAGTCGAACTTTATGGCCGCTTGTCAGAGCTTTGGCGCCACCTGCTGTTGGCGCTTCCTCGGCGAGTGAGGGGATTTGTTGGTACCCCACTGGAGAGCCGCCTTGGCATTAGGGTCGGGACTCGGGTACTTGTACTTGTACCGCGGTCCACCCCTCGTATGGGCTTCGTGTTCCTTCGGACAAACCGAATGTTACCACTGCTCATCGCCTCCGCACTGCGAAGTAGCATGGCATGCCTTTCCTTCTCGCTTCAACGAAGAAGAGGCTACCCATTGCTCATCTTCAAGTAGGTTTGTGGACCCACAAGACTTCGCCATTCGGGCAGATAATGATACAAGTCCTTTCTCATGCTGTTTGTGTGGGTCATCATTCACCGCCTTCATCAGGCGACTTTGACCATCGGGTTCAGTTCAAACCATGTCAACGGTACCGACCGGCTTATGGACCGTGATTCGCCCGACCTTCTTTTCTTTGACGGGTTTATAGTGATGACCCCTACATCAATTAAAGCCCTGATTTTATCCTTAAGGCTGAAACAGATTTAGTAGGGTGATGAATTGCCCGGTGATACGCTATTTTGGGTCGCTCACCTCATTGCTTTCAATCGGAGGGAGCTTGATCTTGTTATTTTCGACAAGATATTTGAAGAGACCGGAATCTCGCCGTCCCTAAAGGAATAGGATTTCGAATCGCTGCTCAGGCCTTCGCTTGCGGCCTGTGTTGCCACGCTGATTGTGCCCGCGGCGGGCCCGCTACGCCGCTGGCCGTTGAGTTGAAATGTTTGGTTCGCGAACCGCCGCCTTAGGCTGCTCTTTCCTTTGCCGCTGGGACAAATTACGCCGGAGCTCACGGCTGGCCTCTTTCCGCTCGCCGGCTGGCCTCTTCTTCCGCTTTTTCCTTTTAAGGAATCTTTCAACTTGTTCTCCACGAACCTTCAAGTCCTTCCACGCTATCGATGGTGCCGTACTCCATTGCTTCAAGCACATCTATCGATAAGTTACTGGCAGGTTTGGAGGATGAACTCTCGTTATTGGATCCGGCAGTTCATTGCCTTGTTCCGAATCGCTTGACAAAGATATCCACGGTTTCTCCGCCTTCGCTTCGCCGAAAGTAATGTCCCGACGATACCCTGTATCGCCATCAAAGAAATTGGTAAGGAAGCTAGACTCCATGTCGCCCCACCGTGGAATGCTCCCCGCTTGAGACGGCGGTACCATTCAAGGCAGCCTAACGGCGGGTGCCAACGAATGACCGAACCATTGGGTTCGCCGTAAATAACTCGAGGTGTGACTTGAAATAAATCAAGTGCTGCGTCGGAACCCTTCCCGCCAAATGGTGTGAAGTTTATTAAGTTAAACTTGACGGTACAGATTGATTCCCACCCCTCGGTATGGGCAAGGAATACCGCCTTCTTTACTCTTGAGCGGAAATCAATGAGTTGATTTTGCTCCCGTCTTTGATCTTCGCTTCGAGCAACAACATCTATGTTTTGCCCGCTGCGGGTTCGTGAGGGTTATCATCTCTCGTGGTTCCTCCCGATCTGAATCGCTATCATCTTCATCGACGCTGATGCTACCGACTCGATTCACCTTGATGTTTCTCAAGGCTTGGATCTGTTGGTCATGCATTTCTCTCATCGCCCCGATGGCCAACTCCATTTCTAACTTGAAGTTTTCCCGCTGTTTATTCAACGCTTCGCCTAGCATTTTGGCCACTTGATCTGCATCGATCATGCGCTTGGGGCTCCTTCGCTAGATACAACAGGATCCGAGGCAATTATGGAGCCAATATCCGACGATCATCCTCCGCGGTATCCCTTTCGCTTGTCGACTGACCGTTTGATAGTCCCTGACCAAAACGAAGTTAACCGCTATGATGCCGATGGTTTCGACGACGCATTCTTTGCCGGTCATGTTGTTAGTGACCTCCGCAATTCATCTTCTGATGTCATCCTTCTACTGAGTCGCCTTTGACCTAGGTCTCGCTGTTGGTGCTAAGCCTCGAAGACCGATACCCTTCGAGTTTCTTGCCTAATTGCACTCCGAGAGCACCGCCTTGATGAGTTTGGAGCACAAGCATGACCGGCCAATTTAGGGGAATCCCTTCGAGATTTTCTCGCACTTTGCACGGTAGTGTACTGCCGCAGGTGTAGCGGAGCACCGTAGTGTTGCGGATCTCTGTATAACGCCGCCGCCATCGACGAGCCGCCTCCTTCCGAACTACCAAAGTAACTCGCCTTGACTTCCGCTATGTGAGCTGAAGTTTCAGGGACTCTCGACTTCGATATTTAATCCGGTTGAGATGTCGCAGAATCTCGTCCTTTATGGAATGGGTGCGCCTCATGAGGAGTGACCCGCGATCCCTTCAGGACCCAAGCGATCTTTGATAGTTGGTTTGGTGGTGGTGACCGGAATTGGCTTCACCACCGCTCGTGCGTGCACCTTTGACCTTGAGGCCGCCGATTTGAACTTTGGCCAATTTGTAACGCCGCTTTGGCTTAAGTGCCGACGTAACGTGGCAATCGGGTTGGGGCACCGTTAGACTTGGGCCTCCAAACCTGGTGGTATGTTAGCGCTTCTTCCTCACCCTTTCTTCAATTCACGGCCCGCTGCACCAAAGCTCGCGGCTCGCGCAAGGAGTGCGCGACGCTCCGGATGCGCCTCGAGTGTGGAACGGTTCCGCTTGACGCGACCCACTCGCTGGTTGACGGCTTGATAGACTGCCGATCACTTGAGGCAAGCCTCTCGCGAAGTTCCGATCTTAGATCCGCCAGAAGGACCCCATCTACGATTGCATGGCCTTGGCAAGCTTGCGGCCATGCTTTGTCGTCGAAGCTCGGAGAGCGCCGGCCGCATCGCTTCGGCAGTCATCTCGGCCATCTCGACTTTGGGCCGGTGGGATGCCACGGGCAGCTGGGTTGGACTCGCCATCCCGGGCTCTACATCGGAGGCCCATCGGTTCTCCTTGCGCCGAGTCCCTTGGGGCGGCGGAGGGAACTGATCCGAGGACGAGGAAAGATACTCTGATTGGCCGGGTCGAACTCTCGATCCACCTCTTCCTCCACCGATAGGGATCCGTCGCACTACCCACTGACTGAGGCTTCCGGGTTCTCCCATCAGGTCGCCAGCCTTGTTCGGGTAAAAGTTGGGATGATTGTCATTGATTTGAACTTGCTTACAGCCTTTGGCCTACAACAAAATTCAAAAGAAATGCCTTTTATTTTAAGGCGCATAAATGAAAATCAAAAGATTACAACTTTGTCCTTGTGAACAAACACGGGATCTCGTTATATCGGATCCTCGCTGCATGGGTTCTTTGCGCCGCGGGACTTTTGTGTCCGTGGACCACCGCAATTCCAATCCAAGTAGAGACCCGGCTCCGAACTACAGATGTAAAGGGGCTCGCTTCACAAGGAAACGGTTACCGAGGGATCACACTCACGGGAGAGGATCATCATGGGAACACACACTCAATGGGAGAGGATCACGAGCGGTGAGATCTACTAGGAGAAATCACAATATATCCCCGAGGTTAAGACGAAGCTTAACCTAGAGGGTATCCAGAAGTTTGACCCAATTCGCCACCTTCCGGCCTAGATCGACGCCGACTAGACTTGTGCTCTGCTCGAATGGTGCCGACGGCTCGTGGACCTCGTGAGAACTCTTCAAAAATCCTCCAAAATCCGCCAAGCCCAAAGTCCTCTAATCCGCCTTTCCCCTAATCCGCTGAAACCAAGACCCCCATTTATACAATGGAGGGGTGTGCCCGCCACTTGGTGGTCTCGCCACTGCCGAGCCACCTCGGCCAGTTAATGGCACTCGCCACGCTGGTCGAGGTGGCTCGGCCAGTGGCCGAGCCACCTTGGCCACTTTGGCCGAGGTTTATCTGGCCGCCTTTGGCGTTTTCCGCCGCTTCGCTGCTGATTCTTCGCCGCTTTCTTTCTTCTCCGGCTTAGTTTTGCTCTGTAATGTCGCCATTGGTTTGAGTCCGTCTCCATCAACTTTCAGAGCTTAAGCTGCCCGCTTGCATTGACGGACTGGCACGGTTGATTCGCTCACAACGCTTTGAGTTTAGTCAACTCGCACGCCGTTTCATTGGCTCGCATCGCCTTGCCGACTCACTTCATGTGCTCGCTGACCGCTTCACGGTTTTTGCGGCGCGGACGCTGCTGGCGACGCCGGTTTGTCGAATGGATCGTTAGTTGCCAACCCACCGTCACGAGTTTCGTTTGGGTACTGATAAGCAATTTTTTATGCCTACAATCATAAAAGCAAAAAGGTCAGGAAATCTCTACATCTTGCAAGGAAAGACAGTTACAGGTGGTGCTGTAGTTACTACATCGTCGTTGTCAGAGACCGATGCCACCAAGTTGTGGCATATGAGATTGGGTCATATGAGCGAGAGGGGCACAACTACACTCAGCGAGAGGGGACTTCTTTGTGGTCAGAGTACAGGAAAGATAGATTTTTGTGAGCATTGCGTGCTTGGCAAGCAAAAGCGTGTCAGTTTTAGTACAGTTATGCATAGAACCGCAGGCACTTTGGATTACATCCATTCTGATTTATGAGGTCCCTCGTGTGTTCCTTCAAAGGGTGGTGCTAGGAACCGCTCAAGGAAAAGTCATTATCTTTTCATCTGGGAAATCATTCTACCTTAATGGGATTACAAATGAGTTTCAATAAAATCACCTTTTATAAGGCTTTTACAATGAAAAAGGATAAAATTACAACTTTCCTCCTTAGAACAAACGCTGGATCCGCTTATCGATCCTCGCCATGCGTGATTCTTTGCCCTGTCGGGATGTGTTCCGTGGACCACCGATTCCTTTCCCAAGTATTGATCAAACGAAATCGATTCATTCAGATCTAAAATCCCTCCTTTTTACGGAATTTTAGATCGATCAGATCCGAGATCTAAATGAATACCGGAGATTAATTCGCCAAGGAACTAATCAACGTAGTAAACGATCGCCAAGCTTAACCCGTTACTCTTCTGGATAAAGGCCAAGCTTGATCCAAAGGATGGTTTGTCGTTGTAGATCCGATTTGAAAACTTTGGATCTCTGATCTCACCCCACGCGCAAGTCTAGATCTTGATCTCTCTCCTTGGAAATTCTCTAACCCTTGGCACACACAAGAGTTCGCAGTCTCTCTCTTATTTTTCCCACCTCAAAATGAAACCCTAGCCCTCATATTTATAGGTGCGCAATGGATGGGGCGAATCGGGCAAAAGCCCATTCGCCTGGTGTTCGGCAGCGGAGACACCTCAGGTCTCTACCGAAAGAGACACCTCTCGTGTTCGCCAGCGAGACACTCTCAGGTCTACTGAGCGACACCCTTCAGGTCTTCCGGGGAGACACCTTGGTGTTCGGTTTTGACCGAAGGCCGCGCTTCTCTGCCGGTTTTCCGAGCTTGATTTGGTTCGATCGACTTGTCATCCGAGCTTAATTTGAGGCTTCAAAGTCGGGTTTATCCCTTCGCCGCGACTCATGGCGATCCGCTTCACCAAGGTTCCGGAATCACCGACAGCTCGTAAAGGAGAGAGCTTTTTCGTAATGACGGGCCGCCTCCGACTCAAGCAGTGCCGCCTTGACCTCGCCGCTAACCGGCTAGCGGGACCAAAAACTCAAGTAGGGCGCCTTGAGGAGAGCGCTTATGCTATGCTCACTTGTTGTTTCACAACGATTTGCCATTACTTCATCGGATGACTTGTCGATTATTCTCGTCATCACGAGCTATGCTCGGGGACTTATAGGCAATTTTCAATGCCTACAGGAACATGTTGACATTCATCGATGACTACTCAAGAAAAGTTTGGATGTATATGCTAAAATGCAAGGATGAAGTGTTCAAGCATTTTAAACAGTGGAAGACATTGATTGTGAAGCAGACTGATAGAAAAATTTAGAGGCTTAGAACCGATAATGGATTGGAATTTTTCTCTACGGAGTTTGATGAATTCTGCGTGGATGAGGGTATAGTTAGACATCGGACCGTGCGACATACACCACAATAAAATGGCGTTGTAGAACGAATGAGTAGGACTCTTCTTGAGAGAGCTCGTTGCATGTTGTTGAATGTCGGTTTGTCAAAAGACTTTTGGGCTGAAGCAGTGTCTACGACGTGTTATTTAGTGAGTTGCTCTCCATCCACATCTACTGATTGCAAGACACCAGAAGTGGTTTGGTCTGGCCATCCTGCTGATTATTCTAATTTGAGAGTATTTGGTTGTTCTGCATATGCACATGTAGATCAGGGTAAATTAGAACCTAGATCTAAAAAAAATAATTTTATTGGTTATGCCTCTAGGGTGAAGGGATATAGGTTGTGGTGCCCTGATCCTAAATCACCTAAATTTATGATTAATAAAAATATAATATTCCATGAGTTTGCTATGTTGCTTTCGAAAGAAGATACTGCTATTGTCCCTTTTGATGCAGGTACTACGCATAAGAGTACCGGAGAGAAGGTGGAGCTAGAGACTGATTCTCATAGTTCAAATCAACAACCAATTATTGGTTCGCCTAAAGTGATGAGAAAACAGAAATTACAGCAGAAGACGATACTTATAGTATTGCAAAAGGCAGAGAAAAAGAGAGTGATAAAGCCACCTCGAATATATGCAGATTCAGCCATTGTATATGCATTGACAGCAGCTCAAGAGATTGGTGATGCAGGAGAACCGAGCAGTTTTTCAGAAGCCGCTTCATCACATGATTCTACAAATTGGTTGATTGCTATGAATGAGGAGATTGAATCTCTTCATAAAAATCAGACTTGGGATCTAGTAGTTCCTCCAAAAGGACAAAGAATCGTTGGCTGTAAGTGGGTATTCAAGAAAAAGGAAGGCATCACAGGTGCTTCAGATGCAAGATATAAGGCTCGGCTAGTTGCAAAAGGCTACAATCAGGTTGAAGGTATTGATTACAATGATATTTTCTCACCTGTTGTTAAGCACACCTCCATTCATATTCTATTATAACTGGTTGCATTGCATGATTTGGAGTTAGAGCAATTAGATGTCAAAACAACTTTCTTGCGTGGTGAACTTGAAGAGCATATTTTCATACAACAACCTGAGGGTTTTGTAATTGAAGAAAAAGAAAATCATGTTTGTTTGCTGAACAAATCTCTGTACGGCTTGAAGAAATCTCCTCGTCAATGGTACAAAAAATTTGATTCCTTCATGATCAGTCGTGGATTAAGTAAGAGCAAATATGACGCCTGTGTTTACTTCAGAAGATTGAGTGATAATTTCTTTATTTATCTACTATTGTATGTCGACGAAATGTTGATCTCAGCTAAGGATAAACCCAAGGAGAACAGGTTAAAGGTTCTACTTGGTGAAGAATTTGAGATGAAGGATTTGGGAGTTGCCAAGAAAATTCTTGGCATGGAAATTTTTAGAGATAGGAAAGAAAAGAAGTTACGGTTGTCACAAAAAGCTACATTGAGAAAGTCCTTGCTCGCTTCAATATGCATAATTCGAAACCGGTTACTACTCCTCTTGTAACTCATTTCAGGTTATTAGTATTATTATCAACCAGCACGGATGCGGATCATGACTACATGTCTCAGGTACCTTATGCGAGTGCAGTTGGTAGCATCATGTATGCGATAGTTTGTACTCGACCGGATCTTTGACAAGCAGTCGGTGTTGTTAATAAGTATATCGCAAATCCCGGAAAAGAGCACTGGTAAGTTGTAAAATGGATTCTTAGATATTTGAAGGGAACTTCAGGTGTTGGCTTGGTATTTGGTGGAGATAGTGGCGCGGATTGCATTGCTATCGGATATGTTGATTTAGATTTTGCGGGTGATTTGGATAAGCGCAGATCGACTATAGGTTATGTTTTTACTCTTTCGGGAGATTCTATTTGCTAGAGGTCAATGTTACAACCTACTATTGCATTGTCTACTACAGAGGCGGAGTTCATGATAGCTACAGAAGCCGTGAAGAAAGCAATATGGTTGAGAGGTTTTCTTGGTGAATTAGGAGTTGAGCAGGAAATTACTCTTGTTCATTGTGATAGCCAAAGTGCAATTCACTTGGCTAAGCATCCAGTCTTCAATTCAAAATTGAAGCATATTGAGGTTTGATATCACTTCATTAGAGAGATTGCTGAGGAAAGTAAAGTAGTCTTGAAGAAGATTGCCACCAAGAATAATCCGACAGATATGTTGATGAAGCCATTACCGCTAGCCAAGTTCAAGCTTTGCTTAGACTTGCTTCATGTCAGAACGTTGAGGTCCCGTAGGGCACATTTGCAGAGGCGTTGGCAATACACTGTTCAGAAGGTTAAGAACTCATTCGGGTTGTTGAGTCAAGGTGGATATTTGTTAAAATTATGCCTCAAAACCCTCTGATTGTTCAAATCAGCCTATGGATCATCGATGGTCAAGGGGAGATCAAGCCTATACTCGCCAATAAAATATCCCCAATAAAAAGTACGTGTGAATCGGCCAACGCCAAGTTAATAACATTTAAATTGAAAATTTGCATCGTTCACAAAAGAGGACAATTAAAACGTGTATTATATATAGGGGTGAGCTTAGATCGACGCAAAACTATTAAACCGAGTTTGGCGGTTTAGTTTTTAAAAAAATTTTGTTCAGCTCGAATTGAGAATATTTGAAATCAAAATAACTAAACCTCTCATAAAACTCATGCTTAATTTTTTGGGAGCAAAGTAACGTTTAACTAATATTTTTGTATATCTTTATAGATAAAAATTAACTTAGTATACGAGATGAGTGAGGTTCAAGGGAGCAAGAGAGTTAAGTTTTAGTTAAAACTAATCTGACTTGTCATGTCTAGGCTCAAACCGAACAAACCGAACCTAACCGTACCAAACTGATTTGGATCGGTTCGATTTTGAATCTAGTTCGGTTCGATTTTGAAAAGAAAAGGTCAAACCTACTGAACCGTCAGTTTTGCTCATCACTAATTATATCTGATTAAGAATGGGAATTGGGCCGAACTTATTTTGGATCGGACTAGACTTAATTAACATCAAAATTTGAGTACACGAGTAAGAAAATTTCCTTTTCTTTAGGAACAAAGAAACAACATGAACATGTTCTGCTATAAATTGATTTTAGCTGGACTTACATAGGGTGTCCATTGGCTTCGCCCGACCTCACGCCCAAACCGACTCGCCCTGTAAAGCCAGAAAATCGGGGCCAGCTTCGGGCCCAGTCCGGGCTGAGTTGGTGAAGCTCGACAGGGCTGGCCGCCCGATTTTAATTATATATATATTATATATATTTTAAATATTTTTATATGTAATTATAGTATGATATGGTCATTAATGTATACTTATATATATATTTTTAAGTGTATATTGTCATTAATGTATACTTATATATACTTACATATAATATATAGCTATATTCTAATATATAAGTATATACTAATACATACTTATATAAATATAATAAGATTAATCTAATTTTTATCAATTTTGGCAAAAAATCAAATAAAAATACAAAAATTTGGGCGGCCCAGGCACCCGGTCCGGCTAGGCATTTGCCCGCCCGACCGGAAATCCGGTCATGGCCCATCCCGTTTGGACAGCCCTAGACTTACGCAAAAAGTAAATATTTGTGTAACTATGTTTATCTAAATAATAAAATAGTAAAAGAATGTACGTCTCCTATGTTTCTCTTCAGAAATATCTGTTATACTCTCGTGTACATTTTGAAGACATACCAGGATTAGCAGAAAAAATTAGCAAAATAGAAAAACTGTCAACTAAAAGAAAGCACTGAAGAAGACATGCTTGAGATATTTTATGACTTCCCGTTTTATCTAATACTAATTTATCAAATAAGAAGTCTTTCAGGTTTTCTATCAGAGACTAGAAGAACAATCTTAACAATGTGCACAGAACTTAAAACAATGCTAATTATGTTACTCCACATCAAAGAATTAAAACAGATAGAGAAGAAAGAGGGAAAAAGTTGCAAGGGGGTGTTTGTTTGCATGCAAGTGAAAAATGAAAGTGAGAAAGTGACTTTCGTTTAACATTTTATGTGTTTGTTTGCATGCAAATGGTTATGAAAGTGAAATGCAAGAAAGTTGTCACATAGGATTTAATGCAATTTTAACTTTCCCTAAAAAAATGGTGAAGTCACATGAAAGTGATAAAAATAGTAACAAATTTTAATGAAATAATTTTAACTATATTTACTAATTAATCTAATTTTGTCACATCATCTTCATATTGCACTTTAAACAATTAATTCGTATTTCAAACAAACATTGTATTCCACTTGCACGCTGACGTGGATATAAAAGTTATTTGCAAAAAAAAAGTAACTTACATAATTTTAATTCATACTTCAATCATTGATGGGTTACAGTGAACAATCGGAGAAAAATAGAAACTGGATTTTGAACCATCGATGGACTACAGGAAACTATCGATGGTTTGCAGGAGATCATGATGGTCATGTTTGACCATCGATGGTTGCAATGCTGATCGTAGTTTTTGATGATTTAATCTCAACCATTCATTTTTCTTTTGATCTCCAACTCCTATCAAGTTTTGGATACCTCTTTCCTGATCTATTGTTGGCTCCTATATATTAAAATATAGAGAATTTAGATTAAGGGTTTTGTGTGAGGATTGAAGGGGAGTTTGAGGGTTTAGGCTTTTGCCTTGTTTTGTACTTCTTTCTCTTTTGATAGTGGAATTTCTCCGATACCTCTGCTGTGGACATAGCCCAAATTGGGTGAACCACATAAATATATGTGTTTGTGATTGCTTGTTGTTAATTCTTGTGCTTGTTCTTTGCAATTATTTTCACTTTATTGTGCACTTTTTCTAACAGTTTCACCACCTTTATACTTAAATACCCTATTGTTTCACCACCTTTATACTTAAACACCCTAAGTTGTAAAAGAGTAGCATTTTAATACCCCAAGTTTTATAAAGTTGGTACTTAATACCCTATTGTTTCACCACCTTTATACTTAATACCCTATTGTTTCACCACCTTTATACTTAAACACCCTAAGTTGTAAAAGAGTAGCATTTTAATACCCCAAGTTTTATAAAGTTGGTACTTAATACCCTATTGTTTCGTCACCTTTACACTTAATATTTTGTTACACTTTAATACCTTAAATTGTAAGAAAGTAATACTTTAATACCTTAAGTTATAAGAAAGTAACACTTTAGTACCTTCTGTTAGTTGTCAGGACATATTCCTAGGAATATTCCCATGACAACTAATAGAAGGTACTAACATGTCAAATTTTCACAACTTAGGGTATTAAAGTGCTACTTTTGCAACTTAAGGTATTTAAGTATAAATGTGGTGAAACAATAGGGTAAAGTGCCATTTAGCCAAATATCAATTTGCATATTTTCCTCTTTAAACTATGCTTATTGCCCAATGCGGTCCTTTTGTGAAAAACCGTTAAATATTTAATGGAAATTTCAAAATTTTTGAAAACCCCTAATTGTTGAAATTTACAAAAACACTTGAAAATTTCAAACACTCTGAAAATATAAAATATTATAAACAACCCCTTGAAAATCGAAATTACACACGACTACTAAAATTCAAAATTTGCAAAAAGCAGCTAAAAGTTTTGAGATTTAAGACATCACATTGATTTCAAAATTTTACAAATAGCCCTTTAAAATCTAAAATTACAAATATGGCCTAAAAATTCAAACATTGCAAAAACACCTAAAACTTTAGAAAAGCATAAATAACATGCTAAAACTCAAAAATTAAAAAGAGTTGTTTGTAATTTTAGATTTTCTTCAAAATATTTTTGCACTTTCTAAAAGTTGTAGGGTGTTTTTTATAATTTTAAAATTTTAGGTTGTTTTTATAATTTTAAAATTTCGATGTCTTTTATGAAGTTTTCAGATTCTTAGAAGGCTGTTTATAATTTTTAAAAGTTTTAGGGTGTTTTTATAAATTTGAATTTGCAAGGTGTTTTTGTACATACTAGAATTTTCAAGGTTTGTAAATATCATATTTTCAAGGGTTTTTATAATTTTGGAGTGCTTTTCATAGTTTTCGAATGTTTTTGGAGTTGTTAGTAAATTTCAATAAAAACGCCAAAAGAACCGATATGCCACTTTATCTTCTGTTTTTTTACAATGGTATCACAAATGGACTGCATTGGGCAAGTAAACATAGTATAAGGGGAAAATTAGGAACATTGATACTATAAGAGGCAAATTGAGAATTCAATACTACTTTAAGGCGGAGTTAGACATTTTGTCCTAATCAAAACTAAAAAGAAATGTCTCTGAATGCGACTGCTCATTCTACCGCTGCAATTGCTGCATTCTTTAAGTTATGTTGTTATGGACTTCCTCATGAATTATCAAATGTTTTCGATTGTGCTATTTGCTTCAAGCTGGACAAACTCGTAAGAAACATGAAAATTATAAGAATTCTATCAGATTGACGCGCTAAATATTGGTATCTAAAATAAGTAGATGGTGACTCTCTGAGCCTTTGCTCTTTCTCAGAAAGTTCATAATCCAAAATCAATTAACACCAAGCCAATTGATGCTCAACACATGATCTCCTATGATAGATAAGTTACCATGTCATCATCAACTATATAAATTATTATGCTTGTGATAATGATATATTGATGCAACAATGTCCGAGAAATTACATACACAGAGACTGTCCTAAAGTCCTCTGTTGATCAAATTTCAAAACCCAAACATCATGTTAAAATTCCACCAGCCCACATATAGAAGGAAAATGATCATTTTAAAATGGTGATTGTCCTTTATCCTCCCGCATATCACTTTATTCTGCCCAAAATACTCACCAACTCAAAATAATGTAAGGATCTATATACCAGTCTTAGTCATATAATTAATCGTGCTTAACATATATAAGTTGTTATTGAGTGGCTAATTATTCGTATATATGGGTCAACAGGTTTATTTTGTAGTTTAAAATTGCAGACGTCGAGCAGCTGTCATTAGCTTGGTTGCATATATTTTTTCCCCGAAGCCTCAAAAGTCAAAAGTCTTTGGCAGTTTGAATATTCGAGTTCACATCACCCGGGAACTAAGCTAAGTTTATTTGACAGAGAAAGATTGCAAGATATTTTTTGAAGTAACTTAAGAGTGTTAATACTATGGGCATAGATAATGTGGAATTTAACCCCGCACAAGATGATATTGATTCAAATTAACTATAATCTATCAGTGAACTAGTATACGTGAGCATTAGCATGGAGAATAAATCAGACATTAAAGTTTCAATTCAAGCTATAATCTATAAGGGTCAGTTTGGCAATTTGAGGACTAATCCAGAGCTAGCCTAATCCATATTAGTCCTTAACCGGGGGTTGGAGCAATCCTGACTTGATCATCAATCAAAAAAATTGGCCTAACAAAATCTGGTTAAGTGCCAGTCTAGTTATTTTTGTCAAATTAGGATTAATCTCCCAAATTAGGGCTAATCCTGGTCCTGGTTCCACATAATCTGGCTATCTCTCAAGTTTGCCAAATATATAGTGACTTACGTTTGTGCCACAAGAGAGGGATAAGAACAAGAAGCCCACCAAGATGTGTGCGAATTTTGAGGTACCAAATAGTTCACATTGGTCTTATCTTTTCACCTAATTGCACTCTTTAATCCTGTCATTACTTAGCTCAGAAAATACATCTGTTCCTCTGCCAGGACGCAGCATAGAAAACTAATGCAACTAGCTTGTTCTAATTAGGAAGACATGTGCCAATACACTATTATCCATCCAACTGGATCAATACACGCAAGCAAACGCTTCCATAAACAATCATCCAAATAAAAGTCTAACACCATTTTAATCATTCTAATTATCGTCAACCTGATTCGTTTCCATTTAATATCAGATCGTAGCTCTCATCTGAGATATAAATGAGGTGAGATGCAGAGTACGAGAGCCGTAATGCTCAACTAGTTCTCCGTTGACATCTATTATCTTATTCCCCTTCCCCTTGTTGTATTTACATATACATATATATGCCTATAATAATGTAGAGTATATTCCCCTAATTATGCCATTCTCAGTACTTATTTAAACTCATGGATCAGTTCTAAATCTTCTCTCATCGATCCTTATTCTATCTAGTAACAATGGCGAGGGAGCAACTTCAAGTTCTCAATGCCCTCGATGTGGCTAAGACGCAGCTTTATCATTTCACGGCCATCCTCATTGCCGGCATGGGATTCTTCACCGACGCCTACGATCTCTTCTGCATCTCCCTCGTCACAAAACTCCTCGGCCGTATTTATTACCACGTCGACGGATCCCCTACACCGGGCATCCTTCCCCCAAATGTGTCGTCTGCTGTCAACGGGGTCGCTTTCTGCGGGACCCTCTCAGGCCAGCTCTTTTTTGGATGGCTTGGCGACAAGATGGGCCGCAAGAAAGTCTATGGCATGACCCTCATGCTCATGGTTATATGCTCTATTGCCTCCGGCCTCTCCTTTGGCCGCAGTGCCAGCGGGACGATGGCCACTCTGTGCTTCTTCCGATTCTGGCTGGGTTTTGGCATCGGTGGCGATTATCCTCTGTCTGCCACTATTATGTCTGAGTATGCAAACAAGAAGACTCGTGGCGCCTTCATCGCCGCGGTCTTTGCAATGCAAGGGTTGGGTATCCTCACCGGAGGTATTGTGTCTTTGATCGTGTCGGCGGCGTTTAAAGCAGCGTACAAGGCTCCACCTTACTCCGTCGACCCGCTAGGGTCCACGGTTCCGCAGGCTGACTACGTCTGGCGCGTAATCTTGATGGTCGGCGCTTTACCAGCTCTTCTGACGTACTATTGGCGTATGAAGATGCCTGAGACTGCACGGTACACAGCGCTGGTGGCCAAGAACCTGAAGCAGGCTACGTCAGACATGTCGAAGGTGCTGCAGGTGGAGCTTGAGGTCGACGAGGTGAAAGCGCATCACGTAGTGGCAAGGCGAGGCAACGACTTTGGCCTCTTCAGCCGAGAGTTCATGAAGCGTCACGGCCTCCACCTCCTCGGCACCACCACCACCTGGTTTTTCCTTGACATCTCCTTCTACAGCTCGAACCTATTTCAGAAAGACATCTTCAGTGCAATCGGATGGATTCCAAAGGCCGCAACAATGAACGCGATAGAAGAGGTCTACAAGATCTCGCGTGCGCAGACTCTCATCGCTCTATGCGGCACGGTGCCAGGATACTGGTTCACCGTCGCATTCATCGACATTATCGGAAGATTCACCATCCAATTGATGGGATTCACGATGATGACCGTCTTTATGCTGGCTCTCGCCATACCGTACAATCACTGGACAACCAACCACATAGGATTCGTCGTAATGTACGGATTTACATTCTTCTTCGCCAATTTCGGACCAAACAGCACGACATTCATCGTGCCGGCTGAGATCTTCCCGGCGAGGCTGAGATCGACGTGCCACGGGATATCGGCAGCGGCGGGCAAGGCGGGAGCGATGGTCGGGGCTTTCGGGTTCTTGTACGCGGCCCAGAGCAAGGATCCGAAGAAGAGGGATTATGGGTATCCAGCGGGGATAGGAGTCAAGAACTCATTGTTTGTGCTTGCGGCTTGTAACTTGATCGGATTGGCGTTCACGTTCTTGGTGCCGGAGTCGAAGGGGAAGTCGTTGGAGGAGATGTCAAAGGAGAATGAAGGAGATGAAGGTGAAGAAGAACACTACAACGCGGTAGGCAACAGAACTTTTCCGTCTGCGACTCCTCCGGTTTGAATTTGAATTTAGAGCCTTGCCCTGACTTATGTACGAGGTTCGTTTGTTATGTATTTGTGTGCTTGTAATTTGGATTTGTCTCTCTAATGACCTTATGGTATCCACCATTAGACATATGTATGTGTATGCTTGTGAAAATGTAAGGTATAGGATAGTGATTTTGTTTCTGATTTGGGCCTCTGTAGCTGGACCCGGAGAATAATTGAAAGATCAATTTCTTCCTCTGAATTTGCCCTCTCAAGTTTCTTGCTCGTGTGTGATTCTATCCTTCTCCTTCACTTTTCCTCCACTTTCTTAAAATTTTGAGAAAATAAAAAAGGTTATGACATGATAAAGTGGCACTTCACCTTTCAATTATTTTTCAATCACTTTCATTTGTTTAGAGTAGTATAACAAGGTTTCAAGTTCGACTCTCCTGGAGAGCACCCACAAGGGACACAACCCACAGAAAATTAATTTCCTGAAATACTCGAGGCCGTACGTTGGGAGCGACCCTTAGACATGCCCGGGCATTTGATACCATGGTTTAAAGGATCATGGGGAAGTTCCCACATCAAATCCAAAAGATAGCAAACTCATCATGAAAGTATTGATGGGGCATAAATTTTGATAGCAATTTAAGAAAAAGGACTCAACACTTTTATTTCTAATAATACAAAACTGATTTAGAGATTGTAAGATTAGCTGAAAAGCACTAAGGTAACACTTCTAAATAGATAAAGTAACTCAATTTGTCTTAGAGATATCTATTTTTGTGCTATTTCTTGGTGTATATCTAGACGCTCTTCACCTAAGCTGGTGGCAAGTGAAGGAGGGCTTAGTTCAAGTCCGGTCATTATTGACTGATGGGGAGTTCTACTGTTGATCTTGATGTTTGAAGACTAAGTTAAGACTTTTTGTATAAAGCTTCGATTAGTCTTTGTTTTTGTGATGTACTTTTGTGTTTTGTTTCAGGCCTGTGGCATTTCGGATGAGCAATGCTAGCCACACACGTGCTTAGGGTTCACGCGCAATTAGACCTTGGTAAATCATATTTTTGGAGTTAGGAATATGATTTTATTCATGTAACAACGAGCTTTTGTTAATTTAGCTCGCTGGAACATCTTGGATGCTCCATCCTCCCCCCACCCCCACCAAAAAAAAAGGGGCTAAATTACCATTTTGATATATTTAGTGGCACCCTTTTACCAACAAGGTATATTTAGTGGCAACGGCGACATCAATGTATATTTACTTATCCCAAAATTGTCATTAAGGCATATCCGACCGCTGGCGGTGAACTTTGAATATAAAATTATAGATTTTTTGCATATATAACCCTCAGATTTCTTATATTTATAAATTATCCCCCCAAACCTTATTTTTAAACCCTTTATCTTTCTCCTTCCCTCTCTCCCGTCCCTCTCTCCCTCACTCCGGCCACTCTCCCCCTTCTTTCTCCCTCCCTCACCCCTGCCCCACTCCGCCACCGCCGCCAATATTTTCGCATAGCTTCTTGATGACGGTGATGTAGGTGATCGAATCGGGACGGAGGCCGGAGGTTTTCATCTCGTTCAGGATGGAGGCCGCGTCGGTAGCGGTGGCGGAGTGGGGGGGAGTGAGGGAGGGAGAAAGAAGTGGGAGAGTGGCCGGAGTGAGGGAGAGAGGGGCGGGAGGGAGGAGAAAGAGAAAGAGTTTAAAAATAAGGTTTAGGGGGATAATTTATAAATATAAGAAATCTGAGGGATATATATGCAAAAAATCTATAATTTTATATTCAAAGTTCACCGCCGGCGGTCGGATAGGCCTTAATGATAATTTTGAGATAAGTAAATATACCTTGATGTCGCCGTTGCCACTAAATATATCTTGTTGGCAAAAGGGTGCCACTAAATATACTAAAATGGTAATTTAGCCTAAAAAAAGGGAAGGGGGAAAAAACATTCAAGTTAAGCGCACAACGTAAAGGGCTTACTAATACGAGTTAAAAATATTTACCAATTTGTTTGTAAAGATACGATTAATAATCCTCTATATTGTTAAACGCTACGTTCCTGAAAGAACTCGTCGCTATCATAAATCAGAGCGAGAAAATCCTCAAGAATCATAGCATCCCCCTTGTCTTAGGGCTTGTTTGGATTTGAGCCTAGTGAAGGGAAGTTAAGGTAACATGGGGTAAGTTAAGTTAAGGGAAGGTACGGGAACATGTAAAACGTATTTGGTAAATTAGTAAGGGGAACTAAGGGGAACTTAGTTCACCCCGTTTGGAAAGTTTAATAAAGTGAAGGGAAGGGAAGAAAATATATGTAAACTGACATAAATAACCTTATTTGGTTTGGTATAGGGTTTTAAGAGAAAATCTCAACCATTGGATTGGAGGGGTAAAAATATCTTTTTAAAATTATTGTTTTCCCTCCCTTCCCTTCACCCTGGGTACACCCCAATTTGGGGGGGTAACAAAAACTCTATTTTTTCCCCCTTCTTTACCTTACCTTCCCCCCCATTAACTAGCACAACTTTGTTTCCAAACAAGGAGAAATGTTACCATAACTTCCCTTAACCCCCATTACCCTCAATCCAAACACACCCTTAGTCTCTTGAGATCTGAACCGTCCTGATGAGGCCACTTGGGAGAGATAGGATGAGATTCGTGTCCGGTATCCTCATCTTTTCGATTAGGTGGTATCTTTTCCTTTTTGTTCTTTTCTCTATCCTATTCTTTGAATTTTGAGGATGAATTTTTTAGGGATATATGGTGTAAGGATCCTACCTTGCTCCGAATCAATTTCGATCGTAGATTTTGATCTAATAAATTTGAACCATCCGCTTTTGTTGAATCTTTAATTTTTGACATGTGTCATATTCCTTCTTCAAGTGGAAAATTATAAATCATTATTTTAGCTTTGTTAAAAGTCAACTTATGAGTTCTAAAGTTTATTTATTGGGCTTTCATAGTGCTTTGGACTTTAAGAGAGAGAGAGATAATGGGTTTTAAGACTAATTAGCTTAGGGGGTGTTTGTTTGTATGAAAGTAAGAGACGAAAGTGAGAAAGTGAAATGCATTTAACACTTCGGGTGTTTGTTTAATTGTAAGTGGTTATGAAAGTGAAATGTCAAAAAGAATCCACGTCAGATTTAATGCAGGTTTAAGTTCCCCTAAAAAAGTGCTGAAGTCAGATGAAAGTGAGAAAAGTGGGGACCACTCCCAATTAAAATACTATATTAACTAATATATATATATATATATATATATATATATATATATATATATATATATATATATATATATATATATATATATATATATATATATATATATATATATATATATATATATATATTACCATAACCAAATTTATTATTGTCATTTTACTCCGTTAGTTTTATTCCTTCCACAGTATCTCGGCAATTCAGGGATAAACAAAGGCATCGTTGAATTTTTTTATAATACATGTGGTCAATATTTTTTATATTTTTTTAATAGACTCGTGTATCCATTATGCCTAAAACTAACATGCACATGAATTGACATAATAAACTTTTAGTCAAGGATAAGAATAATAAACTTTTAATTTAGAGAAAATAAGTTAACAATGGCAACAAATAATCTAACTTCTTTGAAAATGATTTAAAAATTGATTTAATAAATAAATAAAGAAATTACCACATCATCTTCAATTTTTTTACTTTCACAAATTATTTATTTTACAAACAAACATTGTATTTCACTTGTATGCTCACATGGATACATTGTCTCACTTGCAAAAAAAAGTGACTTTCACCTTTTCAATTCACTTTCATTTTGCCAAATCCAATAGAAAAGATACCCATTGACCCGCAACTCACTTCATAATCCCTCGTATAAAAGCCCCATATCCTCTCCCTCATGAAATTAGAGTTGAGATTTGGAGAGCTTGGAGGCCAAAAGAGGAAAGCTTCTACACCCCAAGGCAAGTTAGTGCTTTCCTGCTTGAGGATTTTCATTTTAAAATTTTAATTTTTGGGTTTTGGAGATCTCACTCCCCTCTAGCAAATGATACAAGTTTTATTTTGATTGGATTTATTTTTAGATTTTCGTGGGTTTTGATCAAGAGGAGGATCTCTCAAAGAGGTGGATCTCAATCCACAATATCTTTCAAGAAGAAAGACCTATTGTTATAGATAAATGATATCTTTATAAGATAGAGTATTTGATCCATGTTTTGATGTGATTATTGTGAGCTTTTGTGTATTAAGTGATCTCTGTCCTCCTATGATATTTTTGGATAATGATGAGTAGTTTGGATAAAGGGTTGTCCCTGTTTTTAGCTTGGATTGCGAGCCTTCGAGCTCTAATGATGGATTTGAGAATACTTGATGATTTGATATGAAAATTGGTGGAATAGTTTCCTCGTGACAGTACAAAATTTGGTTAAAGTTGGTTTTTAATTTAGTTTTAAATCAAGGAAGTATTTGATCAAAAATATTTCGAGACTCACGGATTTTAACATGAGCGCATGCGCTTGACATGTCCAGTGCACACGCTTAGTAAAATTCCGAGAATAATTTATCGTACATGGTTTGAGCGTGCGTGCCCAAACAATGAGTGCACGTGCTCAAGCGGGTTTTTTGAAGATGATTTTCTATATTAAATTTATCAGACTGTTGTCAGAACTTGGCTAATGTGGAATCGGGGTGAGCGCACGCGTCCAACCTCCGAGCGCACACACTTAGTACAAGAAAATAGATTCTTTTAATTTTAAGAAATCAATTAGTTTGAGATAATTTTTTATGATTCATGATGCATTGGTTTCCTTTCATGGATTATGATATCAGTTATGCTGTAATTCCCCTTGCCTAGAACTTTTGACCCCAACTATTAATCATTCATCATGCAATTTTTACCGTCATTTTTGACCCATTACCTCACCTTTTTCATTCATGATACATGTCATGATCATACTTCACTCATGTTATCTCATCATGATTTGATTATGGTTTTAAACATTTTATAGTTTTAATTGGGTTTCGTGTATGATTTGATTTCAACCGTCAATTTACTAATCAATGAAATTTTGAGTTTCAATCTATATTTCAATATCTGGACATCTTTTCACACCTTTGGCTTTATTAAAGTTGCTTATTTTGATTAATTATATTTTTCATGATTTCTAATCTTTTTCGGGTATTTTTCAATAGCGGGTCCTTAACGGGTTCCTATCGGGTTAAATCCAAATTTAACCCAATAAATCATCTATAAATACCAAATATTCTCCTCAAATGCTAGATTAGTTCAGTCCCAGAAATCTCCCATAAACCCTAGGTGAAGCTTGGAGCTTGGAAGAGAGGAGGAGTTCATCTTTTCAAGGCAACTATTTACTTTTGTAAATGCTTGTTCAATTCTCTTGTTATTTATTGATCCAAGATCCTATTTTTATTGTTTTCTTTAATTTTGTGGATGGTCCTCTCAATCAATGAGAGTTTTAGTTATATTTTTGGATTTATTTAAATGAGTTTTGAGATTTAGCCCTAGAACTAGTTTTTGTAAAAAAAACTGTATTTTAAAAATATAGTTCATGCATTATTTCGGTAAGAGACATATGAGGGTTGATCCGGACCTTGACATTTGATGCTTTGGATTGTTGTTTGATGTTTGTGGGTGAGATTAAAAGGGATATTTCATCATTCTTGATGAAAGAGCTCTTCGAGCTCGCACAATGGTACAATTTAATTTAGGGCATGGTTTGATGTGAAACTTATTTTAAGAGAACCCCGTTGATGTTAGAAATCTTGGGTAGAAAATAGATTTTAATTTGGTTGAGTTTTGATCAAGTTTTGGGTCAAAAAGTTACAGAAACCAAGGGTTTTCAGGTCGAATGTGTGCTACATTCATGATCGCCGGGTGAAAACCATGTGATTTCAGCCAAACCCAATCGAGTGCGTGTGCTCAACTTCTGCGCATGTGCTCTCATCATTCGTACAGTTTCAGTGTCATTTTCATACCGTCATAACTTTTGATTGCAAACACAGATTTTGATGATTCAAGATATTTTAAAAAGTTCTTTGAGTCCTCTATTATCATAAATAGTTGATTTTCTATTTGGTTTTTATACTAGTCTAGTTTTCATGGTTTTTATAGCAATGTATAGTTTTTAAAGGATATCATTTTAGTCAATTTTAAATTCCCGTAACTTTTGATTCCAAATTCCTTTTTGACAATTTAAGATGTTTTGAAAAGCCATTTGAATTTTCTAGAATCTTGTGTAGTTGAGTTTATATTTTGGTTTTAGATAAGTGCATTTGTGATAGTTTTACAGCAATGTATAGTTTTTAATAATTCATGTTATCGCCATGCTTTATGTGTTAGATACATAGATGCTATATTATCCATGATGTATGTGCTTGATGCTGAGAACCCATGAGATAGAGACCTAGTGATATTCCATATGACTATGAGCCGTAGCTTAGAAATATTAATCGTGATTCTTTAACTTGATTACTCCTTTGTTTATTCAGATACATGTCTAATGGAAATTGGATAATATCTTATTATTTTACATGTTTGATATTGGACATTACGTGCTTGATCTGGAGCATGTTCTTGTTTGATTGTTGGACTGAATCTGGTTGTTTGATATCGGGCATGATATACTACTTTGGGGCATGAGTTTCTATTGGACATGTATCAAGTCACATTGAGATTTGCGGCTATGGATTTCGTACCTTGCATGTTCAAGTATGAAGATCACCAATTAGGTTAGGGCATTGAAAGGCTTTCATATAAACTGATCACCTATATGGCAATTGTTGGATAATCCATCGATATTGGGGGTATTCATATTACAATATTCAAGGACTAGATAACATTTCATGTACTATCTATTAAACTAAAAATAAGATAACTTAGGGCTTTAATAAGGGAATTAAATAGTGAGATCACAACAGATATTGATGCTGTAATCGGCATGATCTGGTACCTCAACTGGAAGTTGATGAGTAAGAAATCAAGAGCAAGACATGTTATCTCTATTGGATGTTATATCTACAGGACTTGTTAAATCTACTAATTTTATTATTTATTTTATCTGCTGCATGTGAGAAATCAGTTTTTTCTGTTGCAATATCAATAATGAGTTATGTTTGTTTCGGATCTTAAAAATTATAACTAACTCAGGTTACAACTTTCAAGAGAAAGAAAGAAGTAAGAAAAATTTGTATTTTAGCTGGGTTCTTTTCTGTATACCGATAAAGCGTCGATCTTGTACTCCGTTGACGGTCCGACCTGAAGCGTTAAGTCTTCTGCTGATTGACGGCTGCTAAGGCTCTTTTGAAGATGCCGAAGTCTTCTCCGGATGATGAGAAACTAGCTGCCAAAGTTGTTAAAATCAAAGGTGCCCAAAAATGAGCAATCTCCCCTCCTCTTATAGGCTAAGAGAGAGAGTTAGTGACCATTAAATATGAATTTGGTAGCCATTAATAAAGGAGATAATGGGAAGAACTGTTTCCATCAAAATAGCTTTTGAAACGATTAATGGCGAGGTTCATCTGTAACGGTTGAAGGCAAAGCTCGTTGAGCAGCTTTGGGTGAATCTAGCTAAGCAGTTTTGGGCGAAGTTCATTTTAGCTAACTTCACCAGAATGTGGGCAACCCACTTTCCTTGGGGGTGTGGATGACGTGGCCCACGTGGGTCTTTTAGGTGAAGTTCGCGTGAGAGTTGGGCAAGCTTCGCTATTGCTTGGGTAGGCTTTCTCATGGGCTTGTGCTTGGGCCTACATGAAGTGTTTGCTCATGGGCGTTCACTTCATGGACTTGGGCTAAGTGTTGATCCAGGATAGAGTATATTTTAACCGTCTATAAGACTCCCCCCTCCCCCCAAAATTTTTGAGATCCTACTTTTAGCATATAACATGAATCAAAATACTTTGAATAATAGCCAGATGTGTACTGTTAAATGTAGCTTGAGTCGTCTTGCTTGGGTTGAAACTTGTCTTCATTTGACTACTTTGGTCGCCAGAGGTGTATTGCTGAACATAGCTTCCTTTGTCATAGATTCATTTTGATCGGATGCTCGGTAACATTTATGGTGGGAGCTAATTGATGTCCTAGAGTTGCAAGTATACAACCTTCAAGTTATAGTATTTAAAGTTATCGATCCCACGAGGAACGGGTTTTGTAAGAGTTAGTCAAATTTGGTTCTCAAATTATACGCGACAATTAGGTGTTATTAAACATGAGACTAAGTGGTGAACATGGTTGTGAGAGATTAAAGAGTGGATGTGGATTGTGACAAAGTGTAAATAAATCAAAATGGAAGTGAGAATGGAGAGATGGAGAGTGAGAGAAAATAAGTGTAAAGAAAATAAAACGAGATTGAGATGAGGGAGAGATAAAAAGGACAATCAAAATCAAAGAAACAAAATCAAGAATAAAGAGGCAAAATAAGAAACCAAAAGACGGAGAATTCAATTAGAGATATTGAGGAATCTAGAATTGAATCCACTAGCTAATCCCATTTATATGTTCATGAATCAATCTCTTTTATCACATTTCATTTTAGATTTACTAAGTATAGACTATCAAACCACTTAAGGAAAGCATAACCTATCAAATTATCACCTCAATGAAATCAATACTCATGAGAAGAACATCAACAAGATAGTAACCCTAGAGTTCATAAGCATAATCTATCAAACCACTTAAGGAAAGCATAGACTATCAAATTCTTCTTCTATCGATTAGTTCTCTAGTTGATTATCCTAAACATGGTCGTTTTAAGAGCAAGAGAGCAATTCAATAATCATAAAAGAGATTAGACTAGTTTCATGAATTCTAGATTCCTACAATGGTTTAGTTCCACATCTTTGACAAATAAAAAAATCAAGAGAGGGAGGAGGGAAAGAAAACTAAGTACAAAAAGGAAAATAAGAGCAAAGAAATAAAAGAAAAAAAAAGAAAATGAGAAGAAAAGAAATAAAGACAATCTAACTAATTGTAAGGAAATAAATCTATACTACAAATTATATAAATGAACAAGAAATGAAAAAGAAATGAAAAAGAAATAAAAGAAAAACCAACAACTCCTGATCTTCATCTCATCCTCCTTTTGGTCCTTGGACAAGAAGAAGAGAAAAGAAATTGAAGGGGTGAAAAATTTTATTTATTGTGTAATAAAAGTTATAATTTTTAGAAGGTCTTCTCAATTAAGAGTAACCCTTCTCTCTAAATGGAGTTTTTACAAAATATTTCACACTCAAACCTCTCCCTCTACCCCTCTATTTATAGCCCAATGGAGTTGATGTGAACCATTGGATCAAACTTGGCCACCAAGAAAGAGAAATCAGCCCTTAATTCAAATCTGTTATGAACTAACCGATCGGCCAATCTGTTGACCGACCGATTGGCCGACCGATTGGCCAATCGGTTGGTTTGTAACTGATTTTGTCTTTTCTTAATATTTTTGCACGAATTCTTCTTGGATTCCTTGGGTGTCTTGGACCTTCATTTGTCTTCAGATTTGGGCTTCAAAAATTGGTAGAAATTCAGAGGATTTGAGTCATATGGGCTCTTATTCATTAATACTCCATTAGCCTGCAAATTAAGATAAAAATAGTTATTAGCAGGATATTTATTCATATAAAATAGGTAATGAGGGTATAAAATTATAATTAAATTGTGATTATCAAATTGCCTTCATCCAATTCTGTGTTTGGAATGAAGCTTGCTTGCCCTTGACTTGAGCCAAAGCTTAAGGGGATAGCTTTTATTAAGCGATCTTCACTTAACTATGGGTTTGGTGAAGTTCGTCCAGTTTCAAGTGTCTGGGGGAAGTTCGCTGATTGGCGAGGGTCGCCGCCAAGGGTCCCCAAGACTGTTGCCTCTAGATCTGCGCTTTGATTTGTGGTTAGGATCTCTCTTTGGGGTCAAATATTCGGGGAGATTCACCGGACATCCTAAGATTTATGCTATCTTTTAGCCTCTTTGTTTGGTCCAATCACTTCCCGTAAAAAGTGATTTTTTTTGGGAAGTTAGATTTGGAAGGCTTATAAATAACCCCTTCCATTCTCATCTTTTCCCATCTGATTTTCTCCATGTCTAAGTCTTCTCCAATCCAATCGGAGATGTTATTTGATAGAGGAGCTGAGATCAAATGGCTCTAATAGGAGTTAGCCCAAGTAAAGAGCAATTCTACAAATGAAATCCGTATTCTCTGCCAGTTAGTGGATTTGCTTCAGGCCGAAAAGGCTATGCTCGGCAAACTCTCGAGAACAAATCAGAAGCATGCCTTGAGGTGATCCGTGATAGAGACGCATGGAGTTTCGAGTGTCACTCTCTTCGTAGGACCATTCGGAGGCTGAGATGACGCTTGAAGAAAGACCCAAGGAGTTCTACAAGCAAAGACTCCAAAAGTGATTAGGTCTCATAAGTGCGGACCTAAAATGTAATTAGACGTCATTTGGTTTTCTCAAACTTGAATCAAAAATTTCTTGTGTCACTAGGCTTTGTTCTCCAATCTTTGTTTAGTTTGGGGAGCAGGAGCTCACCTGTTTAGTGTAGCTCCTTTCTGTTCCTCAGCCTTCACACAATTTGGAGGAATAGGAGCTATTCTTGCTTTGTATCTTTCCTTAACTGTTGTTGAGGTTGGAGAAATGAATGCTCACTACCCTTATAATTCAAGGGTCTGAAACTTGCTTGCATGCAGCCTTTATGATCAATAAAAGAATTATAATTTCTATCTTCTTTCATGTGTTTAATCTATGCGTGATGTATTTCTTGCATTTGAGGTGAGGCTCAGGCTTCATGTATTGGTGAGAGTCATTGAATGAGATTCACCAAGTAAAGTCCTTATGTAAATTGGATGAAGTGTGCTCAATTTTCAGACTTAGGCGAAGTTCGCTAAGTCGGTTGGGGAAGTTTATTTAGCGTTCGGGCAAAGTTTGCTAGACTAGTCAGCGAAACTCAGTAGAATGATTTGAAATTTCAAATCTCCGATTTTCATGCCTAAATTTGAGGCAGAGATTGCTCTCAGGAGAAGTTCAGGTCGAGATATTTAGGAGAAGCTCAGGGTGAGATTCTTAGGTGAAGATCAGGGCAAGATCTTTGGGCGAAGCTTGCTAAAAGCCTATACATGGACTGTTCATCTTTTTTTTTCACCTTGCTTACCCTAAGCTTCTTGAACCCTTCAGAGCTTTTCAACTTTTTGACTCTTTTTCGTCACAACGGCTCCCCGTCGTTAACTCGTCAAGGGAAAGCAAGTCATTGATGGATCTCGACAAGCGCAGACTGCTACACTGCTACCACAGCTAGAGATGATATCAGGTAACCCACCTTCTTCTCTCAGCCCAGCCATCATTGGCGAAGCTTTTTGTTCATTGAACTAGCCTTAATCGGGCCCGAATAGTGCTTCAAAGCACTTAAATTAGTTTCACCATTGACGGCGAGACTTCAATGACCATATTCGGTCTTAATTTTTAGCTTCGTCGGTGACAATAAAGCTTTGATAGCCGCAATCAATGGGGCTAAGGCTATCATCGCTGAGGCACAAGCTAAGTTGAAAGTGGGCCAAAAGCAAAAAGAAGAGGTTGAAGCCAAATCTGCTGAATTGATTGCTGAACGTTCCCATAGAGCAGAACGTTTGAAGATGGAACAATCTCGGTTGGAAGCCATGGAGGCTCGAGCAGCTCTAGCTGATCCGGAGTCTTTAAAGGAGTAGGCTTTGAAGGGTGCTGCTGACACACGTGAAACCGAGATGGATCAGTGCATCAAGCGTATCAAATCTTTGTGTCACCAATGATCTTGGCCTATCTGCATGTCATGTCATTCACTTTTATAATGACTTAGTTCTCTTTTGGCAATAAAGGAATTTTTGATTTTGGGTTTGAACGATAGAGGTGTAATATTAACATATCTTATGAAATTTAGAATCGTGAATGACTCTGTGGGAAAATGGCTAAGTTATGAAATTTAACTTTGCCTAAATCAGGAGAGGAGCCAACAGAGGTGTAGCGTTAACCTGTTGACGGGATCATACTTCTAGAGGTGTAGTGTTAACATATCAGGTTTGAAGAATTAGTACTGTTCAGAGGTGTAATGTTAACATGATAATACTGAGAGAATTTGACAGAGGTGTGGTGTTAACGTGTTAAATGAAACAATTGACAGGGGTGTAATGTTAACCGATCGGGTTCAAGAGAGTCCAAGAACAATTACCATTTGGAAGTTGGGTGTTAACTTAACGGTATGAAAAATTGATGAAAGTGTAATGTTAACTGATCAATTTTGGAAGAGGAATTGACAGAGGTGTAGTGTTAACCAGTCAGTTCTTAAGAAATGTAAAGCATTCAGAGGTGTAATGTTAATATGACGGTGGAAAGAGATTCCCAGGGTTACAGAGGTGTAGTGTTAACTTGATAACTCGTTAGGGGATTTTGTTGGAATTGAATTATTGATAATTTTGATTGAGAAATTATTCTCATTGTCAGAGGTGAAAACTTAAATGTGACCGAGATCTCTGCGAGGAGATGAATAATGCTCAATTCAAGGGTAATATTTCTTGAGAAATTTTCTGTTGGTTGGCGCCATAAGCCTGTTACCACTTAGATTAATCAGGCGATATACTCCATTTGAGTAGACTGTCTCTACTACAAATGAGCCTTCCCATTTGGGTTGAAATTTACCTTTGGTATTATGTGTCATGACCTTGGGTTGACGAACGGCTAATACTAAATCTCCTTCTTTAAAGGATCGTTCTTTGACTCTCTTGTTGAAGGCTGTTGAGATTCAAGATTGATACATCTTGATCCATTGTTGAGCTTTAAGTCTCAACTCATCTAGCATCTCTAACTCTTAGAGATGCCTTTGGTGATGTTCTTCTGTCATCATCTTTTCTACAAGTGCAATTCTCAACGATGAAATTTGGATTTCCGATGGTATCACGGCTTCACATCCGTATACCAAGGAAAAAGGCATAGCGCCTGTGAGAGTACGGCCATTGTTTGATAGACCCAAATGCATTCTCTGAGTTTCTCATACTAGTCACGCTTATTGGAAGAAATGAAATTCTTCTTAAGCTTAATAATAGTTTTGTTAAAGGCCTCAGCTATGCCATTAGCAGCCGGGTTGTATGTTGTGGAAGCCACATCTTAGATTCAAAACTTATCACAGAACTTGAAGAATGGTTGACTGATGAATTGCGGATCGTTATCATGGACTATCCTTTGAGGGACACGAAACTGATAAATGACGTGGTGTTTTAAGAGCTTAACCAAGTTAGAAGTCTTAACTTCTTTGAGTGGGATGGCTTCAGCCCACTTGGAGAAGTAATTGATGATAGCCAAAATGAATTGATGACCTTTAGTAGATGGCAGGCTACTGTCGGATGTAATTTCTCTGGGGTTAATGTAAGAAGTCTACATGAAATTGGCATGCGCGACATCATTTGGTGTAGGCCACTGTGTCTACGATCATCGTTAGCCAATAATAGCCTAGACAATAGAGTCAATCTTGGAGTTTAGGCTAGGGTTGATGAGCTCCACATGTACCATCGTGAGCTTCTTCGAACGCCTCTTGGGCTTCACTCGATGACAAGCATCTAAGCAATATGCCATCGAATGATCTGTGATACAATGTTTGTGTGGCAAAATCATGGAAAAAGTAGTACGCTTTCCTTTGGATGGAGATTGCTTGCTTCTGATTATCCAGTAGTATGCCGTGTAAGATATAAACAACGATTGGATAACGCTAATATTTGGGCTCGAAACCTCTGAGTGTAGCACACATGTCATTGGCTTCCAGAATCTATTTTGGACAACATAACTGGTGAGTAGCTACCATAATCCACCCGGTAGACTTGGAAGTCAAGGCTAAAGTAGTTGCGAGTGATGCAAAGGCATCGGCGAAAGTATTCTCGAGGTGGGCTACATAGTCAATGTAGAAGCCTTCGAAAGAATGAGCAAGATTCAATGCTGCTTCATGGTAGGATAAGAGGTCATTGTGTCGGATTTCATACGCTCCTTTTATCTGATTGACAATCAGTTTAGAATAGCCATGTGCTTCAAGATACTTGGCACCCATATCTTGGGCAAGTTGTAAGCTGATTATGAGGGCATTGTACTCAGTCATGTTGTTAGAACATGGCTCAGTTAGCGAATAGGCTTGAGGAAGATATGACCGTGGGGATTAATAAGCACTACCTCCACACTTGCGATGATCGTTCCTTTCTGGTTGCAACGTGATACACCGTTAAAGTATAGTTGCCATACTTAATGATCGAGGTAATGTTTGATTCAAATACCTCTTTTGGGATGTCTTCATAGAGATTGAAGACTCAGGGATAGGATGATACGTAAGGAAGTTAGCTATTGCTTGACCTTTGACTACTTTTTGAGGTATGAATGTCATATCGTACTGAGAAAGCATAATTGCCGACTTCGCGAGCCTAGAATTTAAGGACCCGCGCTTTATCATAAGTATCCGTAAAGGATTGCCTCTCAAAATGAATGGATTGGCCAGTTAGGTAATGCCACATCTTCTAGACTGCAAAAATCAGAGCTAGACACTCTTTTTCGACCGGATTATAATGATGCTCAGCACCGATCATTGTCCGGCTCAATAGTATATTGTCTGTTTGTGACCATTGTCACTTTTTTTGGGCAAGGAGTGCTCCAAGGAAATGGTCCATAGCCTTTACATAGATCAAGAACGGTTTACCAGATGTTGATACGGCTAGGACAGGTGGCTTCGTGAGATATTCTTTGATCTCATCAAAAGCCTTTTGACGGGCATCGTCCCAAACGAATGAAACATCTTTCTTTATCAATCTTTGGAATGGCTGGCACTTTTCAAATAGATTAGCTATAAACTTGTGGATGTAGGCTAGACGTCCCTACAAATTTTAGAGTTCTTTAAGGTTTCTCGGAGGTGCCATCTCTTGGATGGCTTTTACTTTCTCTGGGTTGACATGTATCCCTTTAGATGTGACGATGAACCCGAGGAATTTACTTGATATTACCCCCATGAAAGATTTGGTTGGGTTCATCTTGAGTTGGTGTTTTTGCATAATTTCGAACACCGTTCTCAAATTGTTGAGGTGATCTTCCTTGCAATGACTTTTGGTCGCGAGGTCATCGACATAGCATTCTACCATCTTGTGCAAATGCTCATGAAAGATCGTGTTCATCGTACGTTGATAGGTGACTTCGATATTTTTTAGACCAAAGTGTATTACTGTATAATAGTACACTCCCAAAGGAGTCCTAAAAGCTGCATGCTTCCGATCATCCGGATGCAGTTTGATTTGATTGTATCCAGAAAAGCCATCCATAAATGACATCCTCTCGAATCTATATGTATTATCAACCATGACATCCATAATAGGGGGGAACTCGCCATTCGGACAAGCAAGATTAAGATCTCTGAAGTCAATGCAGATCCAGATTTTACCATTCTTTTTCGTTACTACAACGATATTAGCCAACCAATCCGGATGCTGTTCTTCACGAATGAGTCCTCATTTAATGAGTTTTCTAATTTCTTTCTCGATTTGCTCCATCAACTCAGGATGGAAGCGTCATTATTGTTGCTTGACTGGCTTAAAGGTAGGGTCAATATTGAGGCGGTGCATAGCCACATCTGGATCCAACCCAGGCATGTCTTCATAACTCCAGGCGAAGACATCGATATACTCTCAAATGAGAGATATGAGTTCTTCTTTTTCAATGGGTGATAAGCTCTCACTGATAAAGAGTACTTGGGGTTAGTTTTGTCGCCTATATTGACCTAGACCACCTTATCCTTGTAGGCGGCTCACTGGGTTCGAAGCGCGATTCCCACTGTGCCCCAAGGTGTTTTGCCCAAGGATCATTCTCAGGGTCCTCAAATACATCTAATTCATCGAGTCCCATGGTTAGGCTATATGAAACCATGTTGATTGCGAATTCTCCAAACATGGCCCTGATGCTAACTTCTGAATCCTAAATAGATGTGTCTGAAGAGCTGCTTGGGAAATCCTCGAATGTTGGTCCAGTTTGTAAGTCGGCTTTTAGAGAAATATACCCGAGTCCATGTTTGGTCGGATTGATGTTTTCCCCTTTTGGTTTAAAGGGGATTAGTGGAATCCGTGGTCCTCGATCAAAGTTTGAACCTGGTTTTAAGGTAAAATTATAACCCATATTCATCATTATGTGATGGGATTGTTGGCATCTTGAGAACTTCAGTGTTTCTTGACTTCATCATCCGAGACTATCGAATGTGGTCGTGGTTCTACTTTCGAAGATGATCGGATCATGGACATTCCTTTTAGCGGAACTGTGAACATGGCGTCTTACGGTACGCCTAGGCGATGATGAGTCGAGTAGGGCTCATTTATGGGTACATGCAAGATTGATTCTAGAGATATCCTAGACAATAAAACATCAGCTTCTAAGTTTTTATATTCAGAGTCTGAAGAACAGTCATAAGCAAATTCTTCGTTATCATTAAAAACCCAGTTGCTCTGATTTTTAGCTGGCTGGTTTGTACATGAGTCCTCCAGAGTAATTATAAGAGGTCCATCTTCCAGATAGGATCCTCATTTGAGTTACGTTTGCCATCCGCCTCATTGCTGCTGTCGAGTTCTTTGGGGATAACAATCTCAATTGTATGCTTTTCATCATACAAGAGGGAATCGGTGAAGTAGTTTTCTACTTTTTTATAGTGTGGCTTTTAGCATAGACCCTTTGAAGAACCCCCCTGCTCATCAACATATTTGAACCACTAATGTATTGTCAATGGGATAATCATATTAGAGTGGATCTAAGGTCGATCCAAGGAGCAAGTTGTAACGCATTTCTACATCAATGACGAAGGTGTCACCTCCTTCTTGATTACCGATCGACATTTGAGTTTGAACTTCCTAAGCGATCAACTACTGCTGGAATTGAATCCAAAGATAGTAGAGGTCATCTTTGAGAACTTGTAAAGGGGAATACCCAAGAAGCTAAGGAGCCTTCATAGAATAATGCTCAAAGCAAACCCTAGGTCAATATGAATTCGCTCGACCTTTGTAGAACCGACGTACCCAGTGTAATAAAGGGGTCGGTTTTGGTGGTTGTCCCTGATGAGCATGTCATCTGGAGTGAAGGTGATACAAGGCTTCTGCTGATGACATTTATAGCATTGCCTTTAGTCTTCATCTTGGTGAGACTCGACATGTGAGTGAGAAATGCTTCATTATCCATCAATGCTTCCCTCAAAGCTTCTCTCATATTCTTAGACAAATGTAGAAGTTCATGCAAGATTATACGAGCCAGATATTGGCCAATTGAGCCAATATATCATACCGAAACAGAACTTTGAGTCCGGCGGATGGTGGATGCAACACATTGTCGAACCTCATTTCCTTTTGCTTGGCTTGTTCGGACTGCTTGAAAGACCCTGGTTGATTATAGTTCTTTAAATAACCCTTATCGAACCTTGCCCCCACAAGAGGGTTTGTATCAGGCTGAAGTACCATGGCAAGCTTCTCCTCTTCTGAATATGTAAGTGAGGATACTTGCAAGGATTCCTCACCTATGATCGTAGAGATGACATTGCAAGATCTCATCTTTCATCTAGCTTTTGCATGGATCATTGGCTTGGGGGATACCTAATGTTCATCTTGAAGGAGATCGGGATGGACCCACATCATCTCGCTTTTCGTCGTTGTAAGAGGGACAAATCCTTAGCCCTGTAGACCTTGTTGGTCATGATTGACCAATTCCATTCTTGCAGCGGGAATGAGAATGACTTCATTTTGAGCCTAAGTCTCTAGTATGGAACTGAATTGAAGGGTCACCATGTTAGCAGTGACTTTCTTTTGCTCAGGTCATAGTTTGAGGATCCCTGAGTCGACGAACATCTATATTTTATCTTGAGGATATATGAGTTCTTCTTTTCAATGGGTGATAAGCTCTCACTGATAAAGAGTACTTGGGGTTAGTTTTGTCGCCTATATTGACCTAGACCACCTTATCCTTGTAGGCGGCTCACTGGGTTCGAAGCGCGATTCCCACTGTGCCCCAAGGTGTTTTGCCCAAGGATCATTCTCAGGGTCCTCAAATACATCTAATTCATCGAGTCCCATGGTTAGGCTATATGAAACCATGTTGATTGCGAATTCTCCAAACATGGCCCTGATGCTAACTTCTGAATCCTAAATAGATGTGTCTGAAGAGCTGCTTGGGAAATCCTCGAATGTTGGTCCAGTTTGTAAGTCGGCTTTTAGAGAAATATACCCGAGTCCATGTTTGGTCGGATTGATGTTTTCCCCTTTTGGTTTAAAGGGGATTAGTGGAATCCGTGGTCCTCGATCAAAGTTTGAACCTGGTTTTAAGGTAAAATTATAACCCATATTCATCATTATGTGATGGGATTGTTGGCTGTACTGCGAGAACTCAGGTGTTTCTTCGACTTCATCATCTGAGACTATCGAATGTGGTCGTGGTTCTACTTTCTCGAAGATGATCGGATCATGGACATTCCTTTTAGCGGGAACTGTGAACATGGCGTCTTCTGAGCTGCCTAGCTGATGATGAGTCGAGTAGGGCTCATTTATGGGTACATGCAAGATTGATTCTAGAGATATCCTAGACAATAAAACATCAGCTTCTAAGTTTTTATATTCAGAGTCTGAAGAACAGTCATAAGCAAATTCTTCGTTATCATTAAAAACCCAGTTGCTCTGATTTTTAGCTGGCTGGTTTGTACATGAGTCCTCCAGAGTAATTATAAGAGGTCCATCTTCCAGATAGGATCCTCATTTGAGTTACGTTTGCCATCCGCCTCATTGCTGCTGTCGAGTTCTTTGGGGATAACAATCTCAATTGTATGCTTTTCATCATACAAGAGGGAATCGGTGAAGTAGTTTTCTACTTTTTTATAGTGTGGCTTTTAGCATAGACCCTTTGAAGAACCCCCCTGCTCATCAACATATTTGAACCACTAATGTATTGTCAATGGGATAATCATATTAGAGTGGATCTAAGGTCGTCCAAGGAGCAAGTTGTAACGCATTTCTACATCAATGACGTAGCAGGTCACCTCCTTCTTCAGATTACCGATCTGACATTTGAGTTTGAACTTCCTAAGCGATCAACTACTGCTGGAATTGAATCCAAAGATAGTAGAGGTCATCTTTGAGAACTTGTAAAGGGGAATACCCAAGAAGCTAAGGAGCCTTCATAGAATAATGCTCAAAGCAAACCCTAGGTCAATATGAATTCGCTCGACCTTTGTAGAACCGACGTACCCAGTGTAATAAAGGGGTCGGTTTTGGTGGTTGTCCCTGATGAGCATGTCATCTGGAGTGAAGGTGATACAAGGCTTCTGCTGATGACATTTATAGCATTGCCTTTAGTCTTCATCTTGGTGAGACTCGACATGTGAGTGAGAAATGCTTCATTATCCATCAATGCTTCCCTCAAAGCTTCTCTCATATTCTTAGACAAATGTAGAAGTTCATGCAAGATTATCTGAGCCAGATATTGGCCAATTGAGCCAATATATCATACCGAAACAGAACTTTGAGTCCGGCGGATGGTGGATGCAACACATTGTCGAACCTCATTTCCTTTTGCTTGGCTTGTTCGGACTGCTTGAAAGACCCTGGTTGATTATAGTTCTTTAAATAACCCTTATCGAACCTTGCCCCCACAAGAGGGTTTGTATCAGGCTGAAGTACCATGGCAAGCTTCTCCTCTTCTGAATATGTAAGTGAGGATACTTGCAAGGATTCCTCACCTATGATCGTAGAGATGACATTGCAAGATCTCATCTTTCATCTAGCTTTTGCATGGATCATTGGCTTGGGGGATACCTAATGTTCATCTTGAAGGAGATCGGGATGGACCCACATCATCTCGCTTTTCGTCGTTGTAAGAGGGACAAATCCTTAGCCCTGTAGACCTTGTTGGTCATGATTGACCAATTCCATTCTTGCAGCGGGAATGAGAATGACTTCATTTTGAGCCTAAGTCTCTAGTATGGAACTGAATTGAAGGGTCACCATGTTAGCAGTGACTTTCTTTTGCTCAGGTCATAGTTTGAGGATCCCTGAGTCGACGAACATCTATATTTTATCTTGAGGATATAACAGTTCTTCTTAGATGCCCCAGCATTCTATGATATAGGCAATAGTTAGGATCATCGGTCTTCCTGACCTCTTCAGGGCATCAAGCCTCATGAAGCTTCAACCGATTGTCTTTGTTGAGGACATAAAATATGGCCACAATATGCTCATCTTTGAAAGAGTAGCTCCGTTGGTTACATTTCCACGACTCCTTCTTTTGATTATCAAGTTTCTTGACCTCAACAGCAAATATTTCCTTAGCTTTTGATTGGGATGACTGTCCCTGCTTGTTCTTACCCCCTTTATAGTTGGTATGGGGGTCAAACTTGTTGAAGCGTTCTGCAGATTTCTCTGCAATTTCTGCTTGCTCCATCAAGTCTTTCCATGAGTTTGTCTTAACAGCACCCATGTGAGCTTCTATGCGGCTCAAGAAAATTATGCCGACATGTTTGGAGCAACATCGACAGTGGCATGTCCCGGCATCGCAAACTTAAATTGCAAAACCGTTCGATGTAATCCCTCACCGAGTCATCACCCCTTTGCTTTTTGGAGAGAAGCTTGGCCATGGTGACATCCATTGTTCCTCATGTGAGCTTCTATGTGGCTCGAGAAAATTATCTTGACATGTTTGGAGCAACATCGGTAGTGGCATGTCCCGGCATTGCAAACTTAAATTGTAAAATCGTTCGATATAATCTCGTAAGTCATTGCCCCTTTGCTTTTCAGAGAGAAGCTTGGCCATGGTGACATCCGACTGTTCCTCATGTGAGCTTCTATGTGGCTCGAGAAAATTATCTTGACATGTTTGGAGCAACATCGGTAGTGGCATGTCACGGCATTGCAAACTTAAATTGCAAAACCGTTCGATGTAATCTCGGTGAGTCATCATCCCTTTGCTTTTAGGAGAGAAGCTTGGCCATGGTGACATCCATTGTTCCTCATGTGAGCTTCTATGTGGCTCGAGAAAATTATCTTGACATGTTTGGAGCAACATCGGTAGTGGCATGTCACGGCATTGCAAACTTAAATTGTAAAATCGTTCGATATAATCTCGTAAGTCATTGCCCTTTGCTTTTGAGAGAAGCTTGGCCATGGTGACATCCATTGTTCCTCATGTGAGCTTCTATGTGGCTCGAGAAAATTATCTTGACATGTTTGGAGCAACATCGGTAGTGGCATGTCACGGCATTGCAAACTTAAATTGTAAAATCGTTCGATATAATCTCGTAAGTCATTGCCCTTTGCTTTTGAGAGAAGCTTGGCCATGGTGACATCCATTGTTCCTCATGTGAGCTTCTATGTGGCTCGAGAAAATTATCTTGACATGTTTGGAGCAACATCGGTAGTGGCATGTCACGGCATTGCAAACTTAAATTGTAAAATCGTTCGATATAATCTCGTAAGTCATTGCCCTTTGCTTTTGAGAGAAGCTTGGCCATGGTGACATCCATTGTTCCTCATGTGAGCTTCTATGTGGCTCGAGAAAATTATCTTGACATGTTTGGAGCAACATCAACAATGGCATGTCCCGGCATCGCAAACTTAAATTGTAAAATCGTTCGATATAATCTCTGACCGAGTCATTGCCCCTTTGCTTTTCAGAGAGAAGCTTGGCCATGGTGACATCCGACTGTTCCTCATGTGAGCTTCTATGTGGCTCAGAAAATTATGCTGACATGTTTGGAGCAACATCGGTAGTGGCATGTCCTGGCATTGCAAACTTAAATTGCAAAACCGTTCGATGTAATCTCTGACTGAGTCATCATCCCTTTGCTTTTAGGAGAGAAGCTTGGCCATGGTGACATCCGACTGTTCTCCATAGAATTGGGAGAGGAACTGGGACTGCCCAGGATTTGATTGATCATTCCACCAAATTTTAGAACCAATCGAAGGCTACCCCCTTAAGGGGACCAATAAACAACCTTGCCTTGATGGCGTCATTCTCTACCAAATTCCCCATTTATTGGTAGAAGTAATAGATGTGTTGGGTAGGGAATCCTTTGCCATTAAACGTATGTAGCGTTGGTGGTTTGAAATTCATTGGGTAAGGAACTAAATCTCACTCAATAGGGTATGGTCAGGTAATTCCCACTTTCTTCAACTCCGTACGGTGCGTGAGAGCGTTGAGCTGGTTTTGGAGATCTTTAAGGGTTTTCGCCTCATGGCTCACTTTAGGCGGAGCAGATGTCTTCGATCCTGAGCAGATGGAGTTTGTGTCTTCATGCTGTGATTGCTCTTTCTCCAAAGAGGTTTTCACAAGCGGTCGTTTCCCTTTCGAGGAGCTCGCATTCGGTTGTTGGGACACTACCATAAGCTATTGAAGCATCGCTTCGAGGCATTCAAAGCATTCGTTGGACTTCTTCTTTTGGGACTCTATTTGCCAGAGAAGATCATCATGAGCTTCTCAGTCTGCCATACCTGTCACCCATTCCCGCTCTTGACTTGAACTAGGGGCTGCATTTGACGCTATAGCGGAGTTCACGTCGCTAATAGCAGGTAGATCTATTCTAGAAGATACCCGCGGAGCATGTGTCCTCAAAAGTGAATAGTCAAAGGGAATTCTTGCCCCTTGCCTGGACCTGGTATGACGATAAACACCGTTGGTCTCTGAGAGAATACTTCCAATACAAGGAGAATATCTTGGATCAGAAAGGCTATCGGCATCTTCATCATCATCTTCATTAGTCACACTGGTCATATTGACTGTGAATTCTTAAATATTGGTTTTTCTCTCTCGAGTACATGTTGCCTTTTAATCTTAGCCTTTGAAGGGTCAGGAACTTGGCTAAAATGATTAAATACTGATTCCTTTGCAGGAATAGATCTGCACTGGCAATTCGTTTGAACCGCCGTGATGATTTCCCTTAAGGTTGCGCAATACTAATATTAGCGTGCTCTCTTAAGAGAAAAAAACTCCCTTAGATCAGTGGGAGCTCCAACTTGGCTTGCGCAATTGCTCTTTTTGAGAGCAACCTCGCCTACTTGGACTTTAACAAGTGAACATTGCCTGTGATGATGTTGCTTTGATCTACGATCGACGTGGTCACCAAATCCTCATCACCACCAAAACTTATGATTTGGAAGAAGAATCACTATAGGAGATAATTTTAGATAGAGGATTACCTCCATTCTTTGCTCTTATTAGCAAGCACTGCGATATGCTTTAAAGCGACCTCCAAAGGGGTTGTGGACTGAAGTCTAAAATTAGAAGACATATGAACATGTTGACCCTTGATTGGAATGAGGGTCGCTATTTCTCCACTCTAGGTGAAGTTCGTCTGGCTTCCAGCGAACCCAAGACTGTTGTCAGCGAGTGTCGCCTTCTTTTGGGCGAGGGTCAAATCTGACCCTGTTCTCACACTGCGGTGAATCCTACGGTAACTTCTGGGGGTGGCCACGGATAATTTATCGAAGGAAATGAATTCCTCAAACTTTACTTGGTCAAACTCAACGACCAGCGATTCAACAAAAGACCCTAAGGCCTTAGTGTCAGACTGCGACACGTTCTTCTTGTCAGTTGAGATAGTCCCCAGCAGAGTCGCCATCTTATTTTGGGTCTTAAAAATTATAACTAACCTAGATTATAACTTTCAAGAGAAAGAAAGAAACAAGAAAAATTTATAATTTAGCTGGGTTCTTTTCTGTATGCCGATGGAGTGTTAATCTTGTACTCCATTGGTCATTGAAATATTAAGTCTTCGCTGATTGGTTGCTAAGGTCCTTTTGAAGATACGAAGGTCTTCTCAGGATGATGAGAAACTACCATAAGCTATTGAAGCATCGCCGAGGCATTCAAAGCATTCGTTGGACTTCTTCTTTTGGGACTCTATTTGCGAGAGAAGATCATCATGAGCTTCTCGATCGCCATACTGTCACCCATTCCGCTCTTGACTTGAACTAGAGTGCATTTGGCTATAAGCGGAGTTCACGTCGCTAATAGCGGGTAGATCTATTCTAGAAGATACCGTGAGCATGTGTCCTCAAAGTGAATAGTCAAAGGGAATTCTTGCCTGCACGGACTGGTATGACGATAAACACCGTTGGTCTCGAGAATACTTCCAATACAAGGAGAATATCTTGGATCGAGAAAGGCTATCGGCATCTTCATCATCATCTTCATTAGTCCTGCTTGGTCATATTATTTGTGAATTCTTAAATATTGGTTTTCTCTCGGTACATGTTGCCTTTTAATCTTAGCCTTTGAAGGGTCAGGAACTTGGCTAAAATGATTAAATACTGATTCCTTTGCAGGAATAGATCTGCACTGGCAATTCGTTTGAACCGCCGTGATGATTTCCCTTAAGGTTGCGCAATACTAATATTAGCGTGCTCTCTTAAGAGAAAAAAACTCCCTTAGATCAGTGGGAGCTCCAACTTGGCTTGCGCAATTGCTCTTTTTGAGAGCAACCTCGCCTACTTGGACTTTAACAAGTGAACATTGCCTGTGATGATGTTGCTTTGATCTACGACTGACGTGGTCAGTCAAATCCTCATCACCAGCCAAAACTTATGATTTGGAAGAAGAATCACTATAGGAGATAATTTTAGATAGAGGATTACCTCCATTCTTTGCTCTTATTAGCAAGCACTGCGATATGCTTTAAAGCGACCTCCAAAGGGGTTGTGGACTGAAGTCTAAAATTAGAAGACATATGAACATGTTGACCCTTGATTGGAATGAGGGTCGCTATTTCTCCACTCTAGGTGAAGTTAAATGCGGCTTCCGTGAACCCAAGACTGTTGTCAGCGAGTGTCGCCTTCTTTTGGGCGAGGGTCAAATCTGACCCTGTTCTCACACTGCGGTGAATCCTACGGTAACTTCTGGGGGTGGCCACGGATAATTTATCGAAGGAAATGAATTCCTCAAACTTTACTTGGTCAAACTCAACGACCAGCGATTCAACAAAAGACCCTAAGGCCTTAGTGTCAGACTGCGACACGTTCTTCTTGTCAGTTGAGATAGTCCCCAGCAGAGTCGCCATCTTATTTTGGGTCTTAAAAATTATAACTAACCTAGATTATAACTTTCAAGAGAAAGAAAGAAACAAGAAAAATTTATAATTTAGCTGGGTTCTTTTCTGTATGCCGATGGAGTGTTAATCTTGTACTCCATTGACGGTCTGACTGAAATATTAAGTCTTCTGCTGATTGACGGTTGCTAAGGTCCTTTTGAAGATACCGAAGGTCTTCTCCGGATGATGAGAAACTAGATGCCAAAATTGTTAAAATCCAAGGTGCCCAAAAATGAGCAATCTCCCTTCATCTTATAAGCTGAGAGAGAGAGAGAGAGAGAGAGAGAGAGAGAGAGAGAGAGAGAGAGAGAGATCATTAAATGTGAATTTAGTCACCATTAATTTAGGAGATAATGGGGAGAACCATTTCCATCTAAATAGCTTTTGAAATGGTCAATGGCGAGGTTCACCTATAATGGTCGAAGGCGAAGCTCGCTGAGCAGCTTTGGGCGAAACTTGATGAGCAATTTTTGGCAAAGTTTATTTTAGCAAACTTTGCTAGAATGTGGGAAACCCACTTCCCTTGGGGTGTAGATGACGTGGCCCACGTGGGTCTTTTAGGCGAAGTTCGCGTGAGACTTGGGCGAGCTTCGCTATTGCTTGGGTAGGATTTATCATGGGCTTGTGCTTGGGCCTACATGAAGTGGTTAACTCATGGACATTCACTTCATGGACTTGGGCTGAGCGTTAATCCAAAAAAGAGTATATTTTAACCGTCTATAATGTTTGATTCGTGAGGCAGTTATCATCTATCTATCAGCTTTCACTCTCTTTCAGTATCATGAGTTGTACTAGTAGTTATATCTTGTGGGATGGTGGTTTTGGACGTATTTGTTCTCGGGAAAAGTCATTATCTTTTTCATTGGTGAAATCATTCTACCTTGATGGGATTACAAATGAGTTTCGAATAAAAATCGCCTTTTTATAAGGCTTTTTACAATGAAAAAATGATAAAAATTATAACTTTCCTCCTTGTGAACAAGCGGGATCCGTTTATCGGATCACAAACTGCGATGGGATTCTTTGCCTGCGTCGGGATGTATTCCGTGGACCACCGCTACGATTCCTTTCCCAATTGTTGATCGAGCGAGATGCGGATGCGGATCTAGATCTAAAATCCCTCCTTTTTCGTGGGAATTCTTAGATCGATCGGATCGAGATCTAAGCGAATCTGGAGATTAATTAGCCAAGGAATTAATCAGCGTAGTGAACGAGATCGACCAGCGAACTTCGTTACTCTTCTTGGATCAAGGCCAAGCTTGATCCAAAGGATAGTTTGTTGTTGTAGATCTGGATCTGAAAACTTTGGATCTTGAATCGCAAATCTCCCCCCGTGCAAGTCTAGATCTTGATCTCCTCTCCCTTGGAAATTCTCTAACCCTAGGCACACACAAGAGTTCGGCGGCTATCTCCTCTGTTTTTATCTCTGCCGACCTCTGAAAATGAAACCCTAGCCGTCACTTTTATAGGTACAGCAGCGGATGCGGGCGAAACTGGGCAAAAAGCCCATTCGGCCTTGGTGTCTCGCCCAGGCCGAGACACCTCTGGGTGTCTCGCTCGGGCGAGACACCTCTGGGTGTCTCGCTCGGGCGAGACACCTCTGGTGTCTCGCTTCGGGCGAGACACCTCACGTCTCGCTAAGCGAGACACCTATGGAGTGTCTCGCTTCGGGCGAGACACCTCGGAGTGTCTCGCTTCGGGCGAGACACCTCTGGAATCTCGGCCGGCGAGGCGCCTCTGAGTGTCGGTTTTGACCGAGCGTTGCGCGGCTTCTCTCTGCTGGTTTTCCGAGCTTAATTTGAGGCTTCAAAGTTGGGTTTATCCCTTCACTCGCACTCATGGCGTATCAGTTCACCGAGGTTCGAATCGGTGGCGGCTTCGAAGGAGGGCTCTTTTCAAAAATTTCGAGTACGCCGGACCATAAGGGGCAGCGCCCCTTGACCCCGCCGCTAAGCGGCTAGCGGGACCGCCGAAAACTTCTGCGTAGAAGCGTCTTGAGGCGTTTGCGTTGCGTTCACTTGTTGTGTCGTCAGCGGTTTGCCATTACTTCATCGGATGACTTGTCGATTATTCTCGTCATCACGAGCTACGTTCGAGGACTTATAGGCAATTTTAGCGCCTCTGAGATACCCCTCAAAGTGTTTGGTCTCGTTCTTTTATAGAAGAAGCGAAATACTTTGGATGTGATAGGCCCGGACCTTGATCGGTGTAATAGGACACAGCGGCTTCAAATCTTGATCTCTCCGATTCTTCGGACTATCCGGTGCTTTGTAGGATAACTAAAAGTGTCGCGGTCTTTGCATTTATTGTCTGACCTGTCGAAATCTTGACTCGATGGCCGATGAATGAATTTTCTTATTTTTAGCTCGTGACTGTGAGTTGTCGTCGAACTGTTCATCCAATTCCGTGAGACTTAGCTTTGAATCAGTGAAATCTCCACTGCATGGCTTGGCATAAGACTAACCCCATGGGAGAATATTGAGGATTCATCCTTTGATTGGTGAACTCTTACTGCGATGCTCGTTGCAGGACTGACCACAGCGGGAGGGATTTTCTCGAGATGTGACGCGTTGTCCGGCATCAAAAATTTTCTCTCGGAATTCAACCTCCAATTAGCGATTTTTCATCACAACGAATTGTCCAAATCGTAAGGTCGAACCTGGAAGCAATTGGGATTGTCGAGTTATCCTTAAGAATATAGAACTATTCTCCAGGAACTTCTCGACAAAATAGGAAATAATTTAGACTCGTATACCTAGTTGGAGTATTCAGGGGTTCGACCATCATGGGGATTTACTGATCCGGCTGGAAAGGGAACACTTTATGGGTTGCATTCATTGTCTGGCCTAAGTTGATCCGTTGGTCGGTGGTTGGCTAGGGTGACCATGAAGTAACTTGTCAATTCCTTGTTCAAACTTCTAGGGACAACTTGGAGGCGAGGCGCAAATTGACGTCTCTTTCCCCTTTGGAGATCAATATGCTGCTTGAGGAGATCAATATTCACTTGTATACTATTAGTGCCTCAGTGGGAGTTTTTCTTGCGGGGACCGCATTTAAGATCTCCTTTGAGGAGGTGCTTCGCGATAGGGCTCCCGTCATAAAATGAAAGAAGCCGGTGCATGGTTCACCTGTGACCCTATACTCTCCCAGGGGAGATCTGATGAATCCGACCACGTAGGAGTAATGATTGACCCTTGTGTACATCCCCGATTGACTCCATGCATCTAGGTTGACATATCCCATTTCTTGGTGCAATGAGGTCGGCTCTCTATGATAGCCCACCTGGAAACACTTGAGTCTCCATCCCGTTTAATTGGGGGACTAGTCTGTTAGCTAGTTCATCCTCAATTTGGCGGTTTTGATGAATTCCTTTCTATTGGTAAGATGTTCCTCCAAAGCTAGGTATAGCGGTGGTTACTACGCCAAAGTGCAGAGACCAGCTGCGGAAGTCAGTGCGTCGACGGTAGTTCCATTGTTGTTGTGACTTGCGATTTGTCATTTTCACTGTCACAGCATTCATAGAATTCTTGGCAAACCCTCAGCCTTCAACGGATTTGATTTGCCTTTACCGATTACCGTTTGAACCGGGCTAGCATGCGGATTATCGAATCTCGTTCCGCATGTGACGTTGTGCTAAAAGAATGAAACTCTTTTAGACTTGGTGCTATGATTTTGAATACATAGACTTTGTCACTTTTCACGGGTAAAGACTAACCGGCGCCGCGTGTTAGGCGGCGACTTTGGGGTTATTGGCCAACCCCCAGCCCTCAACGGATTTGATTGGCCTTTACCGATCACCGTTTGAACCGGGCTAGCATGCGGATTATCGAATCTCGTTCGCATGTGACGTTGTGCTAAAGAATGAGACTCTCTTAGACTTAATGCTACGATGTTGAATCGTGAAGCCGTTACTCTTTACGGGCAAGAGACCACCCGACAGCGTGGTAGGCGTCGGCTTCATCCCTTCTTAGGCTTGGGATAAAATGCCCCAAGATGAATCTTGGTGTCTTCTTTGTCAGGAGAATGGTGAACCGGATCGGCGGTGAATGGAATTGATTGTGGGAAAGGAAGAATTTTATATTACGTTTTCCGATGTCGGAGAGGAAGGATTTTATCTCCTGTCTCCAAGTCTTTGGAAAGAAAGAATTTTATATTCTATTTCCGGTCTCCTTTTAATGCGGGTAGAGGCGAACCCCAAGTGAACATAAGAAAAGAAGGATTTTATATCTGTTTCTTAGTCTTGGAGAGGAAGAATTTTATATTCTATCTCAGGAAGATGGAGAGGAAGGATTTTATATCCTATCTCCAAGAAAGGAAACTAAAAGTGGGATCTCCACTTGAGAATCTCTTAAGGTGAAACTAAGAGTGGGATCTCCACTCAGAATCGAAGAGATACTGGTAGTTTTCACTTTTATAGGATTCGCCACGATCCGAAGGTCTCGTTTATCGAGAGTGTTCCAATTTTAGTACTACCGCCATGGGAGGGTGTGAGTGAAATGGAAACGATGGAGGCTTTCTGTTCATCAGAAAGTGGTCTCCGAATTTGAAAGTAGACCTCTTGTTCATTGAAAGGAATCAAGAGGGGATTTTGATAGAGGATCAGAGGGGATTTTGATAGAGGATCAAAAAATTTCGTGGACCCCTTGCTTATTGAAAGAAGTCAAGGGGGAAATTTTGCTGGTGAAGGGACCAGAGAAAATTTTGTGGACCCACCGTCAATGAGTTTGATCGGTGGGGGAATTCTGGAGGAAAGGATTAGGGTTATCTCCGAGGAAAGTATTTCCCGAAGAACTTCCCTCCAAAACGGGTTATCCTGAAGGTACTAAGGATAGTACTTCTTCAGGAACTTCCCGACAAAAGAGGAAATAGTTTAGACTCATATACCTTTTTGGAGTATCGGAGGAGCAGTTTAACCTCTTATACTCATCGGAGGATTTGCCATTCTCGTTTGGCCTATTTTGGCGTTATGACACCGGCGTCAACCAAGGCTTGGATGTTATTCTTCAGAGTAATACAAGCCTTGGTGGGGTGATGGACCCTCCTGTGGTACGCACAGTACTTTGGGTCCGAAATATTGCTAGCTTCCTCCTGATTCATGATAGGTGGCAGCTTGATTTTGTTGTTAGCAAGGAGATATTTGAAGATGGCTGGAACTTCATCATCATCGAAAGAATATTCCTCCTGGAATCTCAACTTAGGAGTCCTTTGTTGCTCCCAAGGTTGCTGTTGATGAATGTCATCGGCGATTCGCGAATGCTTTAGCCATCGGTTGGCCTCTTTCGGCCTTTTTCCTTTTGAGGAAGCGTTCAGCTTGCTCCCCTCGCTCTTTCAGCTCTTTCCAGGTTTTGGATGGCACAACCCCCAGGACTTCCAAGACATTGATGGACAGATTATTGTGGCACGTTCGCAGAATGAATTCCTCTGTGATAGGATCCCTGCAGTTCATAGCCTTGTTGCGGAACCGTTTGACAAAATTATAGACGGTTTCTCCATCCTTCTGCTTCTCGTCCCATAACGCACCGAGTGAAACCTCTGTGTCGTCATCGAAGAAGTTCGCCAGGAACATAGATTCCATGTCTTCCCAGCTGTTGATGCTGCCCGCTTTGAGGCGGTACCAATCGAAGGCCGCCCTCGCGAGTGCCGACGAATGACCGAACCATCAAGGGCTCATTACGGAGATGACTCCCAAATGGCTCTTGAAGTAGATAAGATGTTGAGTGGGGACCCTCTCCCATCGAGCGGCGTGAAGTTTATTAAATTAAACTTGGGATAAGGATTGACTCCCACTCTCGGGTAGGGCACGGAATCAGTCTTCTTTACTTCTTGGCGGAAATCAAGCGTTGACCTTATCCTCCAACTCTTTCATCATCGATCCTCGCTTCGTAGTTTTCTTTAGATGATTTTGAGGAGGAACAATGGGACCACCCGAGTTTTGATTATCACGGGTTGCGATCTTCGTCCACAATGCAGTCGCTTTCCTCTTGGTGGCGTTATTGCGATGACTTCGTTTCACCACGATGATTCGTCGAGCTTCGGTTTGTTGGTCATGCATCTCTCTCATCTGCTGCATAGCCATCTCCATTTCAAACTTGAAGTTCTCTTTACGCTGGCTAGGCGTCTGAATTATTTGGGTCACGGTGAAGTGACCATGAGCGCCTCGAGCTTGTCCGTCTTTGGACATTGTATCATCGAGGCGACATGAGCAAGTGTCCGAAAGTTCATCACTCGAGGATAGTCCTTCATGGATCTCGGGTAATCCCTATGTCGGCGGCTTCTAGTTGGGCTGAGACATCCGTTGAGCTATCCCTGAATCAATTTTTCTTCCAGGAGAAAAGTCGGGATTAGGGACTTTTGAAGTAATTGTCGACTTTTCTTTGCCAACCATGTTGATGGTGACTTCAAGGAATTCATCATCCTGGTGGGAGGATTTTCTCTGGTGGAAGCGTTTTGGCTTGGGCTTTGGCGGCTTGATAAGTTTCTCGAACATCGAGACCTTTTGTGAAAGCGGTCACGGGCGACTACATTTTGACAATCGCCACGATAGGTCTCCCGTATGGAGAGTGAGAGTTGGTTTCTTGAACACTCTCCTTTTGGGATTTCTTCACACCTCCAGCCTGATGGCGCAGCTCATTGGAGCAATCCATCGCTTGTTGGTGTGGTACCTCAAGTATAACGTTGTCTTTTGGCGGACCGCGTCTTCTTACGGGATGAAGAACCTTGTTGACATTCTCGGGCTTATTTGTTGTCGCCTTCGAACGATCCAAGGTCACATCAGGAGTCGCTCGTTTAAGACTACCTCCTTGCGAGCGTGGAGTCTTAACGGGCTCCTTAGCTTCGTCATGAACCCCCAGCCTAGACGCGACTGAAATTCTCTTATGCACGCCGCACGAACACGTACATTGAGGTGTTCTGGTTTGTTTGGATGCGACAGGACACCTTTGCGTAGTGATCAGTTTGACGGGAGTGCATACGCGATCCCCAATCTCGGGGCGGCGGCTTGAACGTGTCGGCTTTGGAAGGAGGATTCGGCCGTCTTGCGCTCTGATTTTTGCACTGTTTTGGACTTTGGCACCCAGACTTGACGGGATTTTTGTGGTTTTTTGACCACTTCCTTCTTGTTCAAGTTCTGTGTCCTTTTTGCAAGAGCGCGAGCTTGAACGGCACGTGCACATCGCCTCTGAATGCGCTCCTTTAGGGTCGAACGAGTTCTCTTGATGAGAACCCATTCGTCTGTCGATGGCTTGGAGGAATTGCAAGCGATTTGAGGCGGCCGACGCTTCCTGGACTCCAAATCTGCATAGTAGCGGAGTCCATCCACCTGTTCCAATGCCTTTGCAAGTTGGCGAGCTTGGCGTTGGCGTGCATGCTGGCGTGCCCTCTTCGTCGAAGTCGACCGTTGTGATCTGAACCCGACTTCTTTGGATTGTCGAAATAAAATCGCGAGGGAGATCTCGACAACGGTTGGTGAGGTTGTCTTCTTGCGCAATCCTCCATAAAAGGCCTTCTTTGGAGGCAAGATCTCGATCGCGGTACGCGTACGGCGATCTCGAATCGAGATCGTTGGCTCCCATTGTGGTCGCCGGCTTGTTCTCGGGAAAAGTCATTATCTTTTCATTGGTGAAATCATTCTACCTTGATGGGATTACAAATGAGTTTGAATAAAAATCGCCTTTTATAAGGCTTTTACAATGAAAAATGATAAAATTATAACTTTCCTCCTTGTGAACAAGCGGGATCCGTTTATCGGATCCTCGCTATGGGATTCTTTGCTGTCTTGGGGATGTATTCCGTGGACCACCGCGATTCCTTTCCCAATTGTTGATCGAGCGAGATGCGGATGCGGATCTAGATCTAAAATCCCTCCTTTTACGTGGGAATTCTTAGATCGATCGGATCGAGATCTAAGCGAATCCGGAGATTAATTCGCCAAGGAATTAATCAACGTAGTGAACGAGATCGGCCAAGCGAACTCGTTACTCTTCTTCGGATCAAGGCCAAGCTTGATCCAAAGGATAGTTTGTTGTTGTAGATCTGGATCTGAAAACTTTGGATCTTGAATCGCAAATCTCCCCCCGTGCAAGTCTAGATCTTGATCTCCTCTCCCTTGGAAATTCTCTAACCCTAGGCACACACAAGAGTTCGGCGGCTATCTCCTCTGTTTTTTATCTCTGCCGACCTCTGAAAATGAAACCCTAGCCGTCACTTTTATAGGTACAGCAGCGGATGCGGGCGAAACTGGGCAAAAAGCCCATTCGGCCTTGGTGTCTCGCCAGTGAGACACCTCTGGTGTCTCGCTTCGGGCGAGACACCTCTGGTGTCTCGGTGGCGAGACACTATGGGTGTCTCGCTTCGGGCGAGACACCTCTGGTGTCTCGCTTCGGGCGAGACACCTCTGGTGTCTCGCTTCGGGCGAGGCGCCTCTGGTGTCGGTTTTGACCGGCGTTGCGCTGACTTCTCTGCTAGTTTTAGAGCTTAATTTGAGGCTTCAAAGTTGGGTTTATCCCTTCACTCGCACTCATGGCGTATCAGTTCACCGAGGTTCCGGAATCACCGACACCGTAAAGGAGAGGGCTCTTTTAAAAATTTCCGTGACGCCGCCGGACTATAGCCGCCTCTGACCCCGCCCGCTAACCGGCTAGCTGACCAAAAACTCAGTAGGGGCTTGAGGAGAGCGCTTATGCTATGCTCACTTGTTGTGTCGTCAACGGTTTGCCATTACTTCATCGGATGACTTGTCGATTATTCTCGTCATCACGAGCTACGTTCGGGGACTTATAGGCAATTTTCAACGCCTACAGTATTGTATTTCTGAATTATGTATTTGAGGATTTGGAGCTATATTTCAGTTTTTCTGTGTATTCTGGATATCTTGTGTATATTGAAACTTGTGATATTTCTATTTAGCTATTTTGCTTAGGCTGTGATATTGATGTATTGTATATTGTGATAGTGTATTTGTGGTACGAGATGGTGTATATACAGGTCTTTATAGGCTTAGGTATATTCTTTTGGGTAGAGCTTGACCTGATTGTATATGCTGCCTAGCCTAGTCATGTGCTCGCGGCGTGAGATTGGGTCACGGGGCATAACATATGCAATTAAGCTTGTTCTTGCATCTTGAGATAAAGTAGATGATAAAGTATTTGCTTAGTTATTGTTCCTCGTTTATGATCATCTTGTTGAATCCATGATATATCCATGTTCATGTATGCAAGTAATGCTTGATGTGCTATGTTATCACATAATGTTTATCACACGTTTCTGCCATGTTATGTTATGCTATACCATGACCTAGAATCCATGAACGTTGTGCATGTTATCCTAGGATTTACCTTGGACTTTTATTTTCTCGGTTCGTTATCATGAGAGTTTACCCTAGGGGTATGTATGATTAGACACCATGATATCATATATACATGATAATGATGATTGCTTGGTTTGGATATTGGGCATGTCCCTTGTGACACTAAACCAAGAACAAGCTCTGTTTGAATCAATAAAGTTCTCGGTTTGGAATACACTGCGATTATGAGTAGAGGCTCGTGGTTTTCCACCACTAAAACTTGATGAAATATAAACCATGATAAATGAAGAAAGAGAAACTAAGAAAGAGATCAAGTATTCGCTTGCATCAAGTCATGATGACTTGCTTTGATATTTGATGGGCATATTTCATTTACTTTAGAAACCCAGTCGGAGAGGGCCCTCATGATGGATGTTCTCTATGGATTGAGTTACTCGAGCTTAGTGCATAATATATCATGTATAACCAAGTAATGAAAATATTCGTGTGAGTTTATTAATGAGAGGGATTTGGACATCTCATTGATAATGTGTGGCCTGGGGTTGTATTTGAGCGCTATTGCCAGATGAGTCTGTGCACATAACCCAAGCTAAGAATCCATGTAATATTCCCAGTGGGTACACCAAACACGCATTATCCCATAAGAATTTTCCCTAAACAAGATTAATTAAAATTTGAGTATAGTTAGATACACACACTACCTTTGCATCACACTCCAGAATCGAGGTGCACTGTTGTTAGTATCTCTGTATTGTTGTTGATCTAGTTATTTGCTATCTCTGTTTGTGATTAGGATTTTCGAGATGCATGTTTCTTGTTCATGAAAGCAAGTAAAGTGATACAGTTATATAATCTTTCTTATGTTTCTACCAGCCATGCATTCATGATACAAATTATATGTGCACAAACCACTCCTTTATTTTGCTACTTGCTAGATGACTTTCTGACAGTCCTGATTTGCACAGTAGTAGCGAACCCGAACCTTCCACCACTGCTTTCAGGCACCCTGGAGTCTAGTGATCTTTAGTAGATGGAGTTTCTACCTACCAGCTTGTCTATCTGTTTATTCAATTCTGTTTCAGCTTGCTTATTACCAAACTCTGTTATCTATGTTTACTTTTTCGCTACTATGTAGAGACATTGATGTACTAAACTATTTTAATTGTTACTCTAGACTTGTGTGGCCATGCGGCCTTGCTATCATGTATTATGTGAGGATGACATTGATATCAGACTCGTGATATCTTTTATGATATTCAATATCTTTGGGATTTATTATTTCTTGTTGAGTATCTTGCTTCTACTGTGTATTTGTACTATATACTTGCTATTTACTATATGTCAGTGTTCCTGTATTTGTGTTTATGTATGATTTTGTGATTCTGTTCTAAATATGGTGGATGAGATATATGTAGCAATCCAAATGATAGGCTTAAGCATATACTTTTAGATGGTGTTTGGCTCGATTGTATATGCTACCTAGCCTAGTCATGTGCCAGTCAGGTGCTTCTGGAACACAGGTCGCGACATATAGGGAATGACGATCCTCTATTCTCATCTCTACTATGTAGAGATCAGATAATAAGCTCACAAGATAAAATAATAAGAAGCAAGAAGAAGAATGCCTCATATTGGTTTAGCACCCAATGAGCTTTTGAGCTCGGTAGCCCTTTGAGTCAAGTTTGTACTAGGGATTGAGAGAAGATACGAGATGATGACTATGTATGTTAAATGAGGTCAAGAGATTGAGAGATATGATTGGTTCCTCTTGTAATGTTTTTCTTATGCATAGTGGATTTGTCATATTGCGTCCCGTGGATGTAGGTCAAACTTGGTTGGTTGAACTGCATAAATCTCAGTGTTTTTCTTGATTGCTATTGTTACTGTCTTGTAAACTTGTAGTTTGATCTTCAGGTTGTGGAGATCAGAATTGGGGATCCTCAATATTAGGATATGTCTTGTATCTATTTAGTATCCAATGGGCTTTAGACCAAGTGGGCCTTTGGGCCAATTAATGCTAGGGTTTAGCATTATATAAGTATCTCTTGTGTGAGATAGCTTATGTGAGATTGAGGGTTTTGGATAGAACATGAGATGGAGGCTATGTATTTATGTGAGGTTGAGAGAGAGAGAGAGAGAGAGAGAGAGAGAGAGAGAGAGATGAATGATTTCTCTTGCATTGTTCTCCTTCTTACATAGTAGATTTTTCGTATTGTTGCCCCGTGGATGAAGGTTGAACTTGGTCGACAGAATCACGTATATCTCAATATCTTTTCTTCTTGATGCTCTCGTTTTCTATCTAGCAGTTTGTGATTTGATCTCCGGGTTGTGGAGATCGGAATCAGGGATTGTCGATTCCCCAACAAGTAGTATCAATGCCTACGGTGATGGATCTAGGGCTAAGTTTGCAAGATGGAGGCCGTGGTGATGCAAAATAAAAGATCAGCGATTGTATAAGAATAAATGGGAAGAAGTAGAAAAAAGGCGATATCTTTGTGTTGATACGCCTGTGATTTGAAGTGCACAAATCAGATCTGTAGTGGAGGCGAGTTCAGGCAGCTGGTGGTGAGCTCCGGTGAGTGCTGTAATGGTTGGCTTTGGATCTGGAGATGGAGTTGCGACCATGGATTACAATGACAGTGGTCGACAGCAGTAGGTGGCGAGGTCTGGCCATGAGTGTGGTGGTGTTGGCAGAGGTGTGTCTGAGGGATGTGGCACTGTATAGGCATTGATGGTCGACGAGAGGATCTTCATAGACTGGACGGACAACAGCGAGCATGGGTGGCTACGGTCAGCGGCGGTCTACTGCCGAGTGGCGGACGGAGGCGAGAAATTTTCTCGCTGATGCATTTCCTATGAATCGTAAAAGAAAGAGAGAAAAGTGCAGATCCGGTGTGTGACTCTTTGATGTTTGGTGTTTTGAATCTCAGTGATTGGTTGATCCATGTTCTGCCTTGGTGTTTGGTCTTTTGCCTATCACGTGAGGTTTTATTCACAAGAAAATTAACACCAAAGAGATAGGGCTATAGAGATCTGGTGTGCTCTGATATGATGTTTGGTGTTGTGTTGGTGTTTGGCGTTTGGTACAAATCCAATGGATGAAATTATTTTCGTCAATTGATCTGTGAATCGAAAGCCGGTCGAGGTGATCCATGAGTTGATTCATATGTTTTTAGACATTACAGACGCAGTGATGGAACTGGATTGGAATGTTTTTGCTGTTTGGAGCTATTTTTGGACAATCGTACATTGTTTAGATAGTGATTCACGGGTTGTGCCATTGGTTTCTATGAGGTATGTTATATATCTTGTGAATGATAGATGCTGGTTACTTCTAGATATTGTTTGACACATAGCATGGATCATCGAGAGTCTATGGTGTTGGTCATGGTGTTTGGATCAAGGTGGAGCGTGTGCTACTCAAAGTGATCTTGGAGTTTTGACCAAGGAGGAGCATATTGTGATACGGTAGTTTGGGTGTGACATGTTGAGCGATCAAAGATGCTTGTTTGGAAGACAATGATGATCATATTTGTTGTTCCTGAGAGGTGGAGCCTGGAGCGTGTGCGGTGTTTGTCTAAGAAGTGAATGACGAAAGTATCGGGTTATCTCCTATTGTGTGAAGCTCGAAGACCGGTTTATCTGTGGATGGTTAGCGCCCAGAGTTGTGGGCCATGGTTCCCATAGGGAGGTTGAGTTATATTCACATTGGTGTGGCTTATATATGAGCCAATGTGGAGATTATTAGGATATGTCTTGTATCTATTTAGTATCCAATGGGCTTTAGGCCAAGTGGGCCTTTAGGCCAATTAGTGCTAGGGGTTAGCATTATATAAGTATCTCTTGTATGAAATAGCTTGTGTGAGATTGAGGGTTTTGGATAGAACATGAGATGGATGCTATTTATTTACGTGAGGTTGAGAGTGAGAGAGAGAGATGTGTGATTTCTCTTGTATTGTTCTCTCTCTCTTACATAGTAGATTTCTCGTGTTGTTGCCCCGTGGATGAAGGTCGAAATTGGTCGACCGAACCACATATATCTCGGTGTTTCTTATTTTTGCTTGTGTTGTTTTCCATCTTGTGAACTTGTGGTTTGATCTCTGAGTTGCGAAGATTGGAATCGGGGATCATCGATCCCCCAACATTCAATACCTAACATAGATTGGGTTCGAGTTAATGTGAATATCTGTACGGATCATTGCACATTCATTTAGTAAATTACGAGTTACTTTGGTTAGTAAAAGGACATGACATATGGATTTAGTGACACATTAAAAAAAAGAGTAAAATGAATAGATGATTAAATATACTTAGATATATAATTCAAAAGAATTAATCCTTTCAAGTCAATTGAACCACATAGATTAGCCTAATCCATATCCTTATAACTGGGCCAACCCAACCCTTTCACCTCTTTCTTACTATCTTTGCCAAACGTGGTATATTTCTTAATTAACCTGGAAACAAGCAGCCAAACATGCAGATAACTACACTATTATTTTTCTCAAAAAGATAACTACACCATTATCCATCCAACTGGATTCATAAAAACAGGCAAGCAGATTATAATCCATGACCAATCTAAGGTTTAACAACATTTTGTCCCACCCAAAAAAAAAAAAAGGAAAGAAGGAAAAGTAAACAAAGGAATGTGAACATGCCTCGTTCATATTTTAACTTCAAGACGGACTGAATCATGTGAAAAGGTGAGATGCGGAGCACAAGCGCTAGAAGAGACGACTAATACTTCGTTGACTTGTATTTCTTCCTCTACTTGTTGTACACTAGCAAAAGCGAGTAATTATAAATTAAACAATTGTATGATTCAGAATATCCTCTGATGATGCGATTCTCCGTGATCCTATAAATACATGTGGCTCTAGACTCCTATGTTTAGCCCTCACTCATTCTAGCTCAATAGAATCTAATCCTCATGGCAAAGGATCAGCTTCATGTTCTCAACGCCCTTGATGTGGCTAAGACTCAGCTATATCACTTCACGGCCATCGTCATCGCCGGCATGGGATTCTTCACTGATGCCTACGATCTCTTCTGCATCTCCCTCGTCACCAAACTCCTCGGCCGTATCTATTACCACGTCGACGGCTCCCTTACGCCGGGCATCCTCCCTCCGAACGTGTCGTCAGCCGTCAACGGTGTTGCTTTCTGCGGGACCCTCTCCGGCCAGCTCTTCTTCGGCTGGCTCGGGGACAAGATGGGTCGCAAGAAGGTGTATGGAATGACCCTCATGCTCATGGTCATCTGCTCTATTGCCTCCGGCCTCTCCTTCGGTCACACCGCCAAGGGGACCATGGCAACGCTATGCTTCTTTCGGTTCTGGCTCGGGTTTGGCATCGGCGGCGATTATCCTCTCTCTGCCACTATTATGTCGGAGTATGCCAACAAGAAGACTCGAGGTGCCTTCATCGCCGCGGTTTTCGCCATGCAAGGACTCGGCATCCTCGCTGGCGGTATCGTGTCGTTGATAATATCCGCCTCCTTCAACGCGGCGTATAAGGCACAGCCGTACTCTGTGGACCCCGTTGGGTCGACCGTGGCACAGGCCGACTACGTCTGGCGGATAATTCTGATGCTCGGTTCGCTGCCAGCGCTGCTGACGTACTACTGGCGTATGAAGATGCCTGAGACGGCCAGGTACACAGCGCTCGTGGCCAAGAACGCGAAGCAGGCTGCGAACGACATGTCGAAGGTGCTGCAGATGGAGATTGAGACGGAGGAGGAGAAGGTGCAGCAGCTGGCGGTGAGACAAGGCAACGACTTTGGCCTCTTCAGCAGAGAGTTCATGAAGCGCCATGGCCTTCACCTTCTCGGGACAACGACGACATGGTTCTTTTTAGACATTTCATTTTACAGCCAGAACCTCTTTCAAAAGGACATCTTCACTGCCGTTGGATGGATCCCTAAGGCTGCGACGATGAATGCGATTGAGGAGGTCTACAAGATATCACGGGCTCAAACTCTCATTGCCCTGTGTGGCACGGTACCAGGATACTGGTTCACTGTGGCCTTCATCGACATAATCGGGAGATTCACGATACAAGTGATGGGATTCGCGATGATGACCGTTTTTATGCTGGCCCTCGCCATACCGTACCATCACTGGACATTGAAAGGCAACCATATTGGATTCGTGGTGATGTACGCACTGACTTTCTTCTTCGCCAATTTCGGGCCTAACAGCACCACGTTCATCGTGCCGGCGGAGATTTTTCCGGCGAGGTTGAGATCGACGTGCCACGGGATATCAGCGGCGTCGGGGAAAGCAGGCGCCATTATCGGGGCGTTTGGGTTTTTGTACGCGGCGCAGGACAAGGATCCGGCAAAGAGGGATTACGGGTATCCGGCAGGGATTGGAGTGAGAAATGCTCTGTTTGTACTCGCAGCTTGTAATTTGGTGGGATTGGGGTTCACGTTTTTGGTCCCAGAGTCGAAGGGGAAGTCGTTGGAGGAGATGTCGAAGGAGAATGAGGAGTATGGCGGTGGCGGCGGCGGCGGTGGCGTCAGAACTGCTCCGGCTATGACTCCTCCTGTTTAATATAATTAGGGTAATTAGCAGTGGCGGATATACATAGTGTCCAGTGTTAACAGGACACATCGGTCCACCATTCGAACCTATGGAACTTGTTATCTGATGCTACGAAATCCTGGATTCGCCTCTAGTTAATTAGGCGCAATTGGATTGATTTGTTTCCTTGTCGTGAAAGAAAGTATATGGTTTTGTTGTCTTCTAATTTGCTTACGTTTCATATATGTGTTTTCTACAGTTTGAGCTCGAAGCAATATATTAAGAGATCACTTTCTTTGTTTCTATTTTTAATCACTAGTTCCAAGAAAAGTAGGCCAACACGGGAAGAAGATTATTTCTTATTCTCATGGCACTTGTTTGTAAACTAGTTACATAAAGTCGCAAAGGTGATGCTAACCAACGAATACTTATCTCATTGGTTTGACTAAATGGCTTTTGTTTTTGTGCTCTTAATTTGCCTTTCTTATTTCCTCGGTCCGACTTTTTGGCTGGCTCTCGCTGGTTTTTTTTTCCCCCGAGGAATCTGCTGGCTGTCGTTGTTGATGTGGGCTTGATTTCACTTTCTTGTAGAATTTTTATATGTGGAATTTTCTCCCTGACTTCAGGTTTGGTGCCGTGATGATGACGGGTCTTCTGGTTGATTTTTCTCCAGCTGGTATTTATTGGAGAGGCTACTGTATTGTTAATGATCTATTCATAATTTTTTTATGCAGGCCTTTGGAAATATTAATTATCTAATTTTGATTTATGTTATAGCGCTGATGTGAGTCAAAGTTGAGAGAGATTGGATTCTCTCAGACATCAATTAGAGGTTGTTGAGCACCTGTTCTCTTATTAGTGGGAACATGTGCACTGAACTGATAATTTTCGCAGCAACTTTCCTGTCGCTTGTTACTGTTCTCCGGATTTGCAGCCATTTTATCAGACTTTATACTAGGGATACTAATGAGATACTAGAAAATTAAATAATATAAAAAATATATAGTTCATATGACACAAGAGAGTTTATTAATATGTTCGGTATATTTCAAAGACTAAGATTAATGGGATCTCTTGATCATCAAAATTAGTCTCAAATCTATCAATCATTCTAAGGAGTAAAACAATTGCAACTGTATGATCAACATATATTCAGATGTTTCGGATACGGATCCAGATATGTCACTACATAGCCTTATCCGTAACAATATCCTATCGGTTATAGATTTTAGTAACCATAATCATATCCTAACGGATGCGGCTATAAATGTATCTGCGGATACAGATATTTTTGTGCACCTCTAGTTTATACTCAATAGGAAAGTTAGTGCTATTTATACGCAATTTGCATTATTTACCACTAACCAGAAGAGGTTAAATTTCTTGAAGCCTAACTTTCATAAATCCTCTAAACATTCTAAATTAGAGAAAACTAACGTGAACTTTCAAAATTATAGAAAACTACCGTAAATTATAAAAATCTAAACTATAAAAATCTAAACTATACTTACTCCTATCTATTATTTGGTTGATGATTGTGATATGTCTAGAGTGAAAAATAAGAATTGAGTGTACTACATAACATATATGGTGTGATTTAGAGAGAATCACAATCATTCATTAAATCCACACTTGTAATCAAAGTAGTGACTTCTCAACTATTTTTTAATAATAGGTAGGTCCATTTTTTGGAGTAAATTAAAACAAGCTATTCAGCAGCTTTTCCAACTAAAAGAAATAGGCCCAGAATACACAGAATGAGATACTGATATCGACGAGAAGGATTCACCACTATCTTACTCATTTATTTATGGCCGAAAGTAGGTGGTGCAGTTGAAATTTAACTTTTAAGGAACGTCTCTAATTCATTGAGCCGAGGAGTCTTGATTCAAAATTTGACTACAATTAGGATATGATCTATTCTAATATTATATTATGGAGGAAAGAAAGACTATATTTACATCTAAGCAAGCATATTCGGCATCCGATGCTCTCTGACTTTTGACCAATAATTCATCCGCAACACTATAATCATGATTAATTGAGTAAATGTATACATTGAAATCATTTGCCTGACCTCTAATTCTCCCGTTCACAACTAACATAATCAAGTCAGAATGTCAAAGGCAATGGCGGAAAGATAATCCGGCAGCACGTGCAAATTCATATGCCGCATTCTTACTCAAAGGTGCTAAGTTATGAAGCCTATCATCACCTGACAGCACTTCTCCTCTTCTACTACAGAGAAGGGATTTTTAACGTACACTAGTAAGACATGCACGTGCGTTGCACGTGCGGAGTGTATGTAGGTGCAAGATGTGTTTCTAAACCCGCAAAGTATATATATATATATATATATGCAAGGTGATTCCTTGTAGACAACTATCATGAAGATTCATTCAGGACTTCCAATCAATTGTCAACTTGAATCAATAAATCACACGCAAATGTGCATTCAAATTCCATGAAACTGACAAATATAGTAGTTGATAAAAGGTTCAGAGATATTACCTGATTATATCTGAAGTTCCAAAAGTATATGAAACTGACAAATATAGTAGTTCATAAAAGGTTCAGAGACACTACCTGATTATAATTGAAGTTCCAAAAGTATATATGTAGCTTATAGTTGTTGGCATGTACATAGAGTTCCAAAATATTATACATAGACTTGCAAAAGTATTAAGTCTGGTCTAGTTGTTAGCATGTCCCATGGAGTTGCAGAAGGATATACATATAGTATATGTACAACAAAAGGTCTGAGTTGCGATAATAGACGGGCCTATGTTGTGTTGTTATTGTCAAGGACTTCTACGACTTTGGTTACCATATACTTTCGAATGTTTTCACCTTGGGCTTTAGAGAGGTCGTCCTTGGTGAATATAATACTCTTTCTTGGTTGAGAAGTTAAGCCCAATGATGCAACGTCAAGAACTTCTTCTGTAATAGTGGTAGAAGCAATTTTAATAGTTGTATTTAGTAAATCAATATCTATACATGTGAGATTGATCATGTTGTTACCTGATTGGTGTTCTCCATAAGTTGTAGGGCATTGATTGGGAATAATTTCTCAGTATAATCCGAAAATGGTGGTGAATATAGATTCCGTAGCATCATGGAGTTCTATCTGAAAATGACATATGTTAAAGTAGTATAAATGTAAGTTAGGAAGCACATCATTGAGTTCTATCTGAAAATGACATATGTTAAAGTAGTATAAATCTAAGTTAGAAAGCATGACTCGACACTGGAATTGTTGACTAAAAGTTTATGATATTGCACCACATTGTTTACATTTTATGTTAAGCATATGAAAGCATTGCGAATGGAAGAAAATCAAAGGATGTTGGAATCACATTGTTGTGAGCTTATCTTCAGAGACCTCAGCTATAGGAGTTCTTGTGCTTATGACCCATTGATATGGAAGATTCACTATTTGGTGTTTTTCGGCTATCGGTTTCACAATTGCATTCGAAACATGATAGTAGCATAGGATATTAAGAGTGTTTGCAAGTGGTATAATATGAGGTGCAAAGATAGTGCATTGAACTCGTGTCCCCTACATATGCAAATGAAACATTTTTAAGTAATAAATATAGTCTATTGGCACACTGTTAATATTTGCAAAAGGATCATGAGTTAGGAGCTACGTAGGAGATGTATTTCATAAAGGAGATACACTACAATTGTAGCAAAGTACAACAATAACAATTTATCTTAGAGCAGATTTAGCTTTGGTCACATAAACTTCTATAAAAAGAGAACTTAAAAGCAGAAAACTTAGAAGATAATTTGTTGTGAATGCTGATATAATTGCATGACACGAGTCAAAGGGCCATTAATAAAGAAGATGGTTTCTTCTTCCCAACGAAGAAGTTTTATCTTCTTCATCTGATTCTGAGGCCCTTTCGTTGTTAAATCATCATTTCTAGCCACAACGTGCACATGTCACATGTTTTATTAGACATAATTTAGTAGTAGGTAGCTGGGGATAAAATAGAAGGACAAAGTTAGAAACATATAATATAGTCAAAGGCTGAGGCAATAGCATATATGTCATGACTCATATGCCATTAGGTTAATTTGCCTATCTAAGGTAATAATAAACACAAAATGTAAAAATACTTTAGTTTAGTCTTAACTGCTAGACTATTTAAGTTGTAAGTTAGAAACATATAATATAGTCAAGGGCTGAGGCAATAGGAAACATTGCATTCTCTCCTCCATTTATTTAGTCACAAATTTTTATCAATCAATGCTAGGGTTATGATTTGTCTCGAATGAAAATAAGTGTAATTTGGAGAGCACATGGTGCTTATCATCTTATAAATAAATCGGAAATTTTCAAATATTATTGGGTTATTATGGAAAAGTAAGTGATATTCTTCACTTCTCAGGTGTCTATCAAGGAATTGGGTAGAGATTCTTATGCAATTAGCAGAGATCTTCACAATTTCAAACATTTAGCATAAAGTCAATGATATGCAAATGTACTCCTAAGCAATAAAAATTATAAGTTATTACTCTAGCATCAATCATCAAGAATTTATCGAAAATATTAGGAAACTTCTTTTAGTTTATAAGAATGGCCTTGTAATAGCATAATCATGAGTATTCTAATTATGAGATTTACCTGTTCATCAACAAGTATCAGTCTTTGATATTCACAACACAAGGATTTGTGCGGGAGCGATTTCTCCAAAACTCGCAATTTAGCGGTCCAATTTCTTGTCCATGGAGTGATGTTTCTAATATATTTATGTTCCAAAGTCATTTCTGCATTAGCGATTTATGCAATTAATGTCGGAAAAGAAATTGCTTCTCTAAGATAGGAATAGACAATTCATGAAAACACGGAGCATAATAGATGTTAGCATTATACAACAATGCATATAATTTGGATATGAAAAATAAAATACAAACCTAAGATAATTGATTTTTGTATCATAGATATGTATGAAGTAGACACGAAAATTAAGGCAACATATAGTTGTCCATGAGAAAATACAAATTGAGGAAGGCAAATTCCTGTACATCTAATGTTTGTCCTTGTGCCTTGTTGATTGTTTATGCTTGATTGTGAAGCATACTCGAATAGGAAATTGTGTTCTTTTAAGCGAATTGCATATTTATCACTTTCTGGCGGTTGTAGAGGAATTCTTGGAAGAAAAATTCTTTTTCCACGATGATGTCCAGTTGCTATCTCTGCATCAATAACATCTTTTTTCAAATCGATGACAAATTAAGCTCGTTCCATTGCATAAACATTCTGACGGATCAATATTTCTAAGCAACATAATAGGACAATTGAGATATAATTTTCAATTCCGAATTTGGCCTCCTATATGTTTGTGGATTTTTTTTTCCTTTCAAATAACTGGTAGAAAACTATTGCATCAATCAGCAGATACCTCCAATTCTTATCAAGTTAAATATAAAAGGATCAACAGGAAAAGAAGACTTTGACACTGGCAAAAATGGCTCTGGCAATACCATGAGTTTTCCTTTTGTGTTGTGCTATAATTTGCCCATGCTTCCATGCTAAGAAGAAAGAACCTAGCGAGCAGAACATGATGTCTACAGAGATGGACTTAAGTGAGTCAAATTTTGAAGAACTATTTCTTATTCACTTACCTGCTCTGTTTATCTTCTGATAGTCAATCCTTAACATGTGGTACAATGTTAGTATATATGTGTGTCCTCTATAGCCTATATTGTCATCATGTGTATATATGTTCCTAATATAAATTTTAGGGTAAATTACACCAAACCCCAAAAACTTTCAGTATTTTGCAGTAAACCCCAAAACTTTCAAAATTGTAATAAACCCTCAATAACTTATGCAATTGCACAAAACCCCAATAATTTAATTTCCATTTTGCAGATAACTCCCATAAATTCAATCCGGAAAACAACATAAAAACCATTTTGAAAGTTGTTGGGGTTTACTGTAATTTACACAAAAGGTATTGGGGGTTTAGTACAAAATGCTGAAAGTTCTTGGTGGTTTAATGAAAAAAAAATACAACTATCACTACAGCTACAATGACACTGCAGTTGTAACTACCTCATTTTACAAAATGGCTGCACTCATTTTGCTAAAACATAGCTCATTTTGCAATTGCAGTTATCGTGAAAGAACCAACTGAAACTATCAATGTTTTTTTTTTCTTTTTCTAATAAATTATGAGTACAGTTATAGTTACAAACTCACAACCAAACTATCCTATAATTATAAAGCTCGAGAACAAAGTTATCAGCATAATGGTATGCTGAAAATATGGGGTTTAAAAGCTAAGGTGAGAAACATTTATATACAGTGAAATCGTTGTCATTAACATTAGGATAGCAGTCAGGCAAACAGAAAAAAATTAATTTGAAACCAGAAAATAAAGAAGATGAAAACAGAAGGAGATCAAAACTTAAAGAAAGAAAGAGCTCTAATCAAATCAAATCCTAATCACAAAAGAAAAAGAAAAAAAGGAAATCAAATCCGTAATAAAAGGGGAAAAAAAAGAAAAAAAGGAAATCTCCAGAGATAGAATCAATGAGGTCTAATCAAATCCCTCATCAAAAAAATTACAATCAATTGAAAATATCGAAAAAAGAAGTCTAATCAAATCCTAATCACAAAAATTACAATCAAACTTAAGAAAAAAGATACATGGGGCTTTAAAAGGAGAAATCAGATCCGTACTAAAAAAAAACAAAACAAAAGGGGAAATATCCATAGATAGAATGACAGAAGTCTAATCAAATCCTAATCACAAAAATTACAAGCAATTGAAAATAAACGAAATGAAAACTAACCTTCAACTTGAAGTCTCGTAGATCCTCCATAATAAGAGTCGGTGTGAAAAGAAAAGGAGAGTCGGTGGGCCTTTTGAAAAATACGACATGAAGGTTAAAATGAGAATAGAGATTATTGGAGTTATATGTTTTGGGAGGAACACAGGTGTCACAGAGACGGACGGGCTAAGGAGGGCGACGCTAAAGGGGAAGAGAAGAAAAGGGATAAGAAGTCGAGGAAAAAGGAGAAGGCGATTCTACAGAGGAAAACAAGATGAGGAAGAAAGAGGTGACAGCTGCTTTCTCCACCTAAGCAGCAGGTGGCAACGAAGGAAGGAAGGCAAGCAGCAGGTGGCAATCAAATACACTGGGACAGGCCATTCAAGTGGGCCCCACTGAATGAAGCAGCTAAAGGAAGCAGGAGATGAATGGAAAATGAGGTGTAGTCTCTGGAGAAGATCGCACGAGTGGATTTGATCTTGATGTGGGCCCCATTCAAGTAGGAGAAGCAGGTGAGCGAAGAGGCTTTTATATGAAGAGTATGAAATAGACCTTCTGATGATTAAAAAGTCAAATATTTCACTGAGGGGATTAGCTGGAACAATATAACGACACAGGGTCTAATAGTGAGTAAAGTACATGGGATTGGGGTCTGTCAACATTTTTTTATTTAAGATGAGGTCTAGCGACAATTAACCCTTTTAAAAATGAATATTTGAGAGAGACTTTGCCCGAGCGAGCCGTTTTAAGATCTAATGTAGTTTACAAGAACTATACCAAATCAATACTCTATTCCGGGCGATAGACTTCCTAAAATGAGAGAACACCATTGTAGAATTGGACTTGCAGTGCTTTTTAATAGAAAAAACTGTGAGTAGTCACCATCCGCGTCCTATCCATAAGAGTTCAGTGAGAATAACCCCAAAAGCACAAGACAAAAATGCCACGTACAAAAGAAGTCAAAGCTGAACCGCGGCCGAAATAAAAGAAAGCATATAAAATAAAGGAGCCCAAAAACTCTAGGCAGAACAAAAATAATTGATCTGTGTCTCAAAAAATGTATGGAACTCTAGTAGTTGTTCTCAAGAATCGGACTTGCTATTGGTTCCAAATAGCAAATACCAAGAAAAGCCGCTACAATTTTGGTTCAGTATTATCATCCTCCTTTATATAATACTAGCAAATAACACCCGCGTGACGCGGGGAAATGACAATAATTCAAACTGTATTTGAACAATTGAGTAACAAATTTGTTTAAAATGATTAATCTCAATAATTATAAGCATTGAAAGGAATTTTGACATTACACAAAAATAAAATAACTCCACAAATTCTTATATACCCTGGATATCACCGCTACAATCAATATTGTGGAACAGTGAAGACTTCTTGATTGGTTACATTTAAAACCCAAACTTCTTGGTGATGGGAAGACGGGTCATTCAATCGACTAGATAATCTCGGATAGATTTGAACATCATAAAATGGATCCATCACAAATTCGGTGTACTTGACAATAATTTTATTGTGATACAACGTATAATCAATTTCTTGTAATTTCTCTATTATTTTGTTATTGTTTCTTCTCATTCTACTGTTGGATACACTAAAAATAATATTATCTTTCAATTGGAAACTGAATAGAACATTGATAAAGCATAAATATATGTAGTGTCAAAGATTCATTGTGCAGCCATCTAAATAGAGACTTTAAGTTCAATTAAAAAATTTCTTTGAGCACTTTATTCCCTTAAACTCATGACTTAAACCAAAATATATTAGGAGGATATTTTTTTTACCAGAAAAATCTAAGTGCTTTGTAAAACGAAAAGTAAAGTGAGATACAAGAAGAAAAATCATTGGAAAACATTGAAGTTTTAACATAAGACCATCCAAAACTGTCAACAAGATGATAAATTCAATATATTGATATGGTCAATTTAACGCAGAAGCATAAAATTTACTTTTATTATTAAAATAAGAGAGAATTAACTATAAAATCACATAATAAAAACTAAAATTGAGAAACTTTGAAGGAGCTGTCTATGTCCATCTATGAAATTGGGAAACAAATAACTTCATTTCTCTAAACCAATTTCATATCAACCACAAATGTTGAAAGTAAATTTGAAATTATGCCAAAAAGTAATTTTTATTGATTTTGATGATAGACGTGATACCCGTCATTTGCAATAAGGGTCAAGTTAGTAAGCATAAGGATTATATTCCATTGTGAACAACATACATATATCATACTTAGAAATGTAGTACTTAAAAGATGTCTGTCTTTTTGTTGAAACTACAAAAAGATAGAGAGGCAGTCTAATCAAAGTCAGGTTAAAAGACAAACCCTCTATATTTCAAAATATTTGAAGTATCTAGAACATCATATTTACATGCCAAAAGGTTAACCAAGCAAGCATGGACTATTTAACATGTAAATCTACTGAGAGCCTTCATCGGAGTCAGCTTCAGAAGCAACCTCTTGTACGATTTCATCGTTAGCAGCAGAACCAAGTCCTTTGCCAGACGATGCAAATGAGTTAGTATTTTCCTGAAGTGCCTCAACCTTGTTTTGCATTGGGTAAATGCTCTAGGAGACCAATCCACTGAGCTGACTGTATAGGGCCCTTTCAAGCTCGACTTGTGATTTGCATAATCATAACGAACCACAAACTTGAAAAGTTTTCTGATAGCTTTGGTTATAATGTTGTGGATCTTGAAGAGCCCATTCCCCTAGAAATGTAAAATTTATCTACTTTAGTTCTTTTTTATTTCCATTTTATTCTTTTTTTTTGGGTGGTAAAACTATATTATCTAAAAATATACCTCCGATTTAAGTTGTTCCAGCTCAGGGCAGGGACTTAGAATTTCTTCTACATAATGGTTAAAAGCTATCAAGTTTAGGCTACCCGTTTTATCTTTAACATCGATCGTAATCTTGTACCTAACATGTCAATGAGTTGAGTAATGCATGTTTACACCTGTTACTTAGAAAGTAAAGCTACAAATTTATTAAAGAATATGGGGTTGTTTATATGTAATTGGAATGAGGTTGTAAAGAAGAGACCTTTGTGTTGTTTTCCCTTGATGATTGGCACAATTTGGGTTTGTGATGTAGAACATATTGCGGATACCTTCATGGAGAAACGGGATCGTAACAAACCCAAACGGACTCGGTCGAGGAAAATAGATTGCAACGAAGAGCGGTCGTAATTTTCAATCCGTAAGTCGGATTTGGGCGATTTTTAAAATCGCGTATTTTTCGAGACGGAGCCAACCAAACCCACCTATGTTCGGTTTGCTTGCCGTTCGTTTCACCAAATTCCTTCGGATTGAGAGATATCGGCATTTTCACGATTTTTACTATTTTTAGTAATGTTTTAGAGTCTGTTTGGATTAGGAAGCAAATCGGTTTGATTCCAAATTTGACCGATTCTTCCCTAATCGTAGGGAGTCTTTTATATGAAGAGTATGAAATAGACCTTCTGATGATTAAAAGTCAAATATTTCACTGAGGGATTAGCTGGAACAATATAACGACACAGGGTCTAATAGTGAGTAAAGTACATGGGATTGGGGTCTGTCAACATTTTTTATTTAAGATGAGGTCTAGCGACAATTAACCCTTTTAAAATGAATATTTGAGAGAGACTTTGCCCGAGCGAGCCGTTTTAAGATCTAATGTAGTTTACAAGAACTATACCAAATCAATACTCTATTCCGGGCGATAGACTTCCTAAAATGAGAGAACACCATTGTAGAATTGGACTTGCAGTGCTTTTAATAGAAAAACTGTGAGTAGTCACCATCCGCGTCCTATCCATAAGAGTTCAGTGAGAATAACCCCAAAAGCACAAGACAAAATGCCACGTACAAAAGAAGTCAAAGCTGAACCGCGGCCGAAATAAAAGAAAGCATATAAAATAAAGGAGCCCAAAAACTCTAGGCAGAACAAAAATAATTGATCTGTGTCTCAAAAAAATGTATGGAACTCTAGTAGTTGTTCTCAAGAATCGGACTTGCTATTGGTTCCAAATAGCAAATACCAAGAAAAGCCGCTACAATTTTGGTTCAGTATTATCATCCTCCTTTATATAATACTAGCAAATAACACCCGCGTGACGCGGGGAAATGACAATAATTCAAACTGTATTTGAACAATTGAGTAACAAATTTGTTTAAAATGATTAATCTCAATAATTATAAGCATTGAAAGGAATTTTGACATTACACAAAAATAAAATAACTCCACAAATTCTTATATACCCTGGATATCACCGCTACAATCAATATTGTGGAACAGTGAAGACTTCTTGATTGGTTACATTTAAAACCCAAACTTCTTCAGCTGATGGGAAGACGGGTCATTCAATCAGCTAGATAATCTCCAGATAGATTTGAACATCATAAAATGGATCCATCACAAATTCTGGTGTACTTGACAATAATTTTATTGTGATACAACGTATAATCAATTTCTTGTAATTTCTCTATTATTTTGTTATTGTTTCTTCTCATTCTACTGTTGGATACACTAAAAATAATATTATCTTTCAATTGGAAACTGAATAGAACATTGATAAAGCATAAATATATGTAGTGTCAAAGATTCATTGTGCAGCCATCTAAATAGAGACTTTAAGTTCAATTAAAAATTTCTTTGAGCACTTTATTCCCTTAAACTCATGACTTAAACCAAAAATATATTAGGAGGATATTTTTTTACCAGAAAAATCTAAGTGCTTTGTAAAACGAAAAGTAAAGTGAGATACAAGAAGAAAAATCATTGGAAAACATTGAAGTTTTAACATAAGACCATCCAAAACTGTCAACAAGATGATAAATTCAATATATTGATATGGTCAATTTAACGCAGAAGCATAAAATTTACTTTTATTATTAAAATAAGAGAGAATTAACTATAAAATCACATAATAAAAACTAAAATTGAGAAACTTTGAAGGAGCTGTCTATGTCCATCTATGAAATTGGGAAACAAATAACTTCATTTCTCTAAACCAATTTCATATCAACCACAAATGTTGAAAGTAAATTTGAAATTATGCCAAAAAGTAATTTTTATTGATTTTGATGATAGACGTGATACCCGTCATTTGCAATAAGGGTCAAGTTAGTAAGCATAAGGATTATATTCCATTGTGAACAACATACATATATCATACTTAGAAATGTAGTACTTAAAGATGTCTGTCTTTTGTTGAAACTACAAAAGATAGAGAGGCAGTCTAATCAAAGTCAGGTTAAAAGACAAACCCTCTATATTTCAAAATATTTGAAGTATCTAGAACATCATATTTACATGCCAAAAGGTTAACCAAGCAAGCATGGACTATTTAACATGTAAATCTACTGAGAGCCTTCATCGGAGTCAGCTTCAGAAGCAACCTCTTGTACGATTTCATCGTTAGCAGCAGAACCAAGTCCTTTGCCAGACGATGCAAATGAGTTAGTATTTTCCTGAAGTGCCTCAACCTTGTTTTGCATTGGGTAAATGCTCTAGGAGACCAATCCACTGAGCTGACTGTATAGGGCCCTTTCAAGCTCGACTTGTGATTTGCATAATCATAACGAACCACAAACTTGAAAAGTTTTCTGATAGCTTTGGTTATAATGTTGTGGATCTTGAAGAGCCCATTCCCCTAGAAATGTAAAATTTATCTACTTTAGTTCTTTTTTATTTCCATTTTATTCTTTTTTTTTGGGTGGTAAAAACTATATTATCTAAAAATATACCTCCGATTTAAGTTGTTCCAGCTCCGGAGCAGGGACTTCGAGAATTTCTTCTACATAATGGTTAAAAGCTATCAAGTTTAGGCTACCCGTTTTATCTTTAACATCGATCGTAATCTTGTACCTAACATGTCAATGAGTTGAGTAATGCATGTTTACACCTGTTACTTAGAAAGTAAAGCTACAAATTTATTAAAGAATATGGGGTTGTTTATATGTAATTGGAATGAGGTTGTAAAGAAGAGACCTTTGTGTTGTTTTCCCTTGATGATTGGCACAATTTGGGTTTGTGATGTAGAACATATTGCGGATACCTTCATGGAGAAACGGGATCGTAACAAACCCAAACGCGGACCTGGTCGAGGAAAATAGATTGCAACGAAGAACGGGTCGTAATTTTCAATCCGTAAGTCGGATTTGGACGATTTTTTTTTAAAATCGCGTATTTTTTCGAGACGGAGCCAACCAAACCCACCTATGTTCGGTTTGCTTGCCGTTCGTTTCACCAAATTCCTTCCGGATTGAGAGATATCAGCATTTTCGTCGATTTTTTACTATTTTTAGTAATGTTTTAGGAGTCTGTTTGGATTAGGAAGCAAATCCGGTTTGATTCCAAATTTGACCGATTTACTTCCCTAATCGTAGGGAGTCTTTTGAGGATAGTTTTCTTATTTCTATTTTTGGCAAAGCTCGGGTCAATTAGAGTTCTTATTTCTATTTTTGGTAGGAGTTCGAGTCCTTGTAGGATTCTTATTTGTTTTCTATTTAAAAATAGAGTCTTGTAAGCCCTAGAGGCATATCTTTTCATCAATAAAATTTGCGTTTAATATATTTTCTTCGTGGATTCGAAGCTCTTCGTGGATTTGGAGATCAACCCTCGGTGGATTCCGAGATTTCAACTTCCGCGCTGCGTCAGTTTGGACAGCCATAATGATCATTAACTTCATACTTCGTGCCTTTCGGACAGATTGCACATGCACGATAAGCCATTGAGAGCTCAGTATAAATATGCAAGACTGTTGCTCGGATTATGTAGAACAAATCTTGATACATTTATTCACAGAGAGAGATGTTAATCGTACAAAGCTAGCAATATTTAATAAAGAAGTGTTTTCTGTATTAGGTGAGGGAGAAAATGAGACAACGAAAGTGATACATAGAAATCATTTTATGAAAGTTTTGATTGAGGAATCTTCTGAATGGTGCAAATACTATGTTCAATTGTAGGGAGTAGAGAAGAAAAGAGGTTGTGGATTGAGGGGGTGATAAGGAATTCCCAATATTTTTATTTATAGATTTGCAGTTAATCTCATAATTTAGAAATAAAATAATATTTCAGATCATAAAAGTTTTTTTGAAAGAAGATGATTTTTTTCTTGCAACTGTTCTCTTTTTCAAATCATTAGTCTATGATTTCTCCTCTCTTTTTTCTTGTCTTATCATAATGTATAGAGTGAACGAACATGCATATAAAAGAACATGCAAATGACATAGTTCAACGTAACACATGCTACATTGTTGATCTTATTGTAGAAGGCTTGCAATATAGAGACAAAGTTTATTGATATTGAGTAAAACTACAGTTAAGATTCATTTATAAGAAGAAAACAAAATTGACATCAGAGTACGCACCTTGCCAGGAACGGGTGGGGAGATATTAAGAGCATGAAGTTGGCTGATTGTGTGGATCACATCAGAAGTTTTGCAATAAATTTCACTGAATGATGATATATCGACTTTACAAGCTCGAAGTTGGGCTGCTTTGTCCGTCACTCTGTTTTTGAATTTAATCAATGGGAGAGACCGAGAAGAGATGAGAAAAAAGGAAAAGGTTTTATGAATGATCATCACTAACTATAAATATTTGAGAATACAAAATAACTTACTCTTTGAGAAGCAATCTCGCCTCAGGCATGTCCTCTGGATCAATGTTGAATCTTGAGAATGTGCTTGTCTGTAGCCTGTGACGCCCTTTTTTATTTTTTCCAACTCCAGTTAGTCAAGAAATTTTTTATTGATGTGCTAATTGTTAGGATATGCAAGGAACAAACTGCGAAAATTGTTTGTTCTGAGGCCAATCGCAAGATGGACAAACTATTTCTTAAATAGTAGAGAAAACTCTTTAGTTCGTTCGTATTCTTCCTTCCAGATAGTAAGCACACAAACTCTTAGAAATATAGTCTCGTCTGTCATGAAGACCTCAACATAGTGGATAAGCTTCTTCTTTGTATGTCTTATAGTAGGAGGGCGGATATCAATGACAAGTGTCAGGACATCTGTTGCAATAAGACAATCTTAGCAAGTTTGAAATCATTTTTCTGTAGCATTGATTTTCTTTGCATTTTAAAAATGAAGACCCGCAGTTTAAAATGACCATGTATCGATTAGTAAGAAAATTGAACAACAAATAATGTATTAGAAGATTTATTTATTATGCACTGAAATTATTATACTTGTGGAGCATACATCATGCACTGCATAATTGTTGTGGATGAGAGTTTTCTTTCTAAGCATGAAAATTAGCATGATAAGTATAAGAGAAAAAGTCTGAGTTGTAAAGAAAACTAAATGAGAAATAGATAATAAAGTTTGAGAACTTTAGTCTTTGTTGTAGGTTCTTTAGATTGTTCGACTTCATTGGTATTTTCAATTTGTTGAAGAGTGTCAAGCTTTTTAGATTGTATAATGGTTCCCGTGGAATATTTGTGTTCGATAGAAAGGTAGAAGTTGTCCTCTCAGTAAAAATTAATTGGTGCTTATGATCAATAAGTTTGATATAGTTGTTTGAATCAATAATAGAAGCTCTTGAAACTGCATATGCTGAACCCTCCTCAAGCATAGATTTCTAGCGCTCATCTAGCCCAACTGGTACAAATTCTTGTCTGCAACTACCCTGTTATGTGCTGGTTGTTGTTAGCTCTTTAAGAACACATGTGGACAAGAGTCCAAAAGAAATATACACATAAGCCACAAAGTTTATAGATATAATCGTACAAGAATGTGTAAGTTTTTTTTGTGAAAAATATAATTTTAGAGTGGTGTGGTTTAGGAAAGACCTTTTCATCTTTAGCAATGAAGACCATCGATTGCATGCTTCCAACACCATGAAGTTGAGCATACCAAAGATTCAAGATTCGAAGGTTTACATTATATTCCTTAGTCATGCTATCCATGTCATCAAAAGTATTGTTACAAATACTCTCATTATCTTTAGCTAGTTGCCATGTTTTGTCTTTTTTGTGCAGTGGATGCTCTTTTTTTTTCCTTTGGCATTAGATTATATTGCAGTCTTTTTTTAGCTTTGCCCTTGGTATTTTTTATTGCTTCCTGCTCTGTCTTTCTCTTTGTTGGACCTCCCTTATGCTTTTCTACTCGTTCTATTGGAAGGGTAAACTGAGGTTTAACATTTGTTGCAGCTTTCCTTTCTCTGATCCTTAAACTGCTTAGTACTATAACCATGGAGAAGGTTAGAAGAATATGTAATTATAAAATAGTAGAAAAGCTAACACTGAAAGGAGTGCATACTACTAGTGTCAGTTTTGAGTGGTGTCTTAGGCTTTGGGCTTCATTTTACAATCAATAGAGAATCAGTATTTAGCGCAGCTTTTTGTGGCGTCCTTCGCTTCAAACTCTTTTTCCCACTCGCTACTAATTGAGCTAGAGGAACATAATCATCATGGTCTATTTCCTTCAATTCTTTGAACTTGCCCTTCTGTCTCTGAGAGTTTCCAGAGTCTTCACTTGTGTCCATACATGCATCAAGAGTGGGCTCTTCAGATGTAGGCATATCCTGTATAAAGGTTATAGATTTCATAGAATAGTTAAAAAATAAGAAAGTAAGAATGTTATGAGGGCTCTTCAGAATGCAATAGTCTATTATGTCAAACTTGCACTTTATATTGCATGCATGATTCTCTAAAAGAAGTAAAGCATGTTAGAAGCTATTTTAACTAAGACCCACATGCCTCTATGCCTACAATGAATCATTAGTACATAACATGTATGGGTAGCATATAAGCATAAATTTTTCTCATGACGTATGCTCATCTTTGAAAAGTGATTATTTATCTTTATCATTGACTTTGTGGACTAATCCTAAGATAGAAAAAAGGACTATACATTTTATCATGCTTCAACATGAAGTTTATAATCATGTACAAACCCAAATTTAGCTCTGAAACATGCTAAATTAAAGTCTGAATGTGAAAAATTCAGTCAAATTTTCTTCTAAAAATTTATCAGTTGTGATTGAGAATTAGGTGAAAAGGCAGGTGGCAAGCACATGAGAAAAACATTATATTACTTATGATGTATTAGTGACAGTAACCTATTTATGAGAACCTAATAAATATGATGATAATTTCAAATTGAGATTCAGTAAGTTACAAATATAAAGAAATATGCCCTCCTAAAGATGGATACTTGAACATGCCTCCATAGCATCATGCAGTTTAACGATGAACTAAAGTGGTAAAGATTATGAAAAGAAATTATTAGAAGGCAGAGAACTATAGATTGAAGATTTCAATGTCGAGAATAAATACAAGAAAGAAATATGTGGGTCTTATTAGGATGATGTTTATAAAAGAAAGACGACTAGAGCATAGAAAGGATACATCTTAATGTTTCAGCATAAGAAGTTTCAAAGAGGTTGATGAATTAGAATTGGATAGAGCATAAAACATGCAATGCACCGATGCCATTATTTATTAGCATGAGATGGTTGTTTTTTATTTTGAATGATTCATACTTTTGCACTTGGTTCTTCACTGATTGGATTAGATGGAAGAATTTGTTCCATAACTTCTTGAAGGACTTCTTTATACACAATGTTTTGTGTATAGTTTGTTGGCATATCAGTCTGCTCACCTAGTAAGAATTTCAAGGATTGCCTTGATATTGCTCTTGATACAATGACATAAAGCTGTCCGTATGAGAAAACTGGAGTTTGTAGACATATGCCAATTTTGCTAAGAGTTTGTCCTTGGCTTTTGTTTATTGTCATGGCAAATGCTAACTTGACTGGAAATTGTGTCCTGCGCATAATAAATGGTAGCTCGCCTTTATCAGAGAATATTTTAATCCTAGGTATAGCAACTACTTTCTCAATATTAGAGCCAGTAATGATTTTTGCTTCCAACACCTTCTGACCAAGCTTTGCTACAATAAGGCGAGTTCCATTGCAAAGACCTATGCCTTGATTTATATTTCGCAGTAATATAATCGGTGCATTGGCCTTTAATTTCAAACAATGATTCGGTAGTGCTGAAGTATTGAGAGAATTCAAAATTTTAGTAGTGTAGATAAGTTCTTTTCTCTTTTGCTTTTCATCAACAGTTAGCCTGGCATCTGAACTAAAATAAGTCTTTACATTACCTGGGATTAACTCAAGAATTTTATCATTTATTGAGTTAACTTGTTCATTTGTTGGGGCAAGTATTGCCCTGTCCTGTAAATAAATAGGATCACCAAAATTTATGGCCAAAGATGGATAAGTTGCATCTATAAGACCCTTCATTCCCCACTTAGTATCCACTAACATATCATCTGGGATTTGTATCCATGTTGAGTCTAGCTCATTTTCTGGATGAATACCATCAATTGTCCTATCGCCTATAGATAATACCCACTCTATAAATTCTTTTATTTCATGGAATAACTAGAGTATGACTTTGCATTTTCTAAGCACATGTTCTTTGTCAAAAGAAACAAATGACAATGTTTCCAAAGCAGAGATCTATGAATTGAAGCATCAACAATATGCTCCCTCCCTCTCCTTGAAACAGCTGGAAGAATCTGTTTAAAGTAACCACCTAACACAACTATTTTATTTCCAAAGGGTTTGATAGAAGCATTAGGATTTGAATCAGTTTGCATAATGTCCCTAAAACTTCTATCGATAGCATCAAATGCATACTTAGCTGTCATTGGAGCTTCATCCCAAATTATCAAGTCGGTGGAACGTATAAGCTGAGCTAGATGTGATTGTTTCTTTATTGTGCAAGTTGAAAATTCAGTGATGTCTGTTGGGTTTTAAATTTGGAGTGTACAGTTCGACCCCCAGACAGGAAAAAAGATGCGATACCAGAAGAACCTACAACCAACACTATTTTTTTCTCGCTTCTCAATTTTTCAACCAAAGTGTTCCACAAGTAAGTTTTTCCTGTTCCTCCACGTCCATAGATAAAGAAAAGCTTACCAAGTTTCTCTGAACATGATTTCAAGATTGAAACATATGCCTTATTCTAGTCATCATTCAATTTTTTCTCTAACTTAGCAACCTCAATTGTTAAAAAAACAGCATCATAGTTTAGCTCATCAAAAGATTAACTGATTACTTAAACCTAGATTTGCATCAGTGGTGGGAAATGGCATTGTTGGGTAATTTACTAATGATTGATCATTATGAACCAGTGTTTGTTGTATCTCAATTAGAGCTTCATTTTTAGCTGTTCTTTAGTGAGAGTTATATCCTTTCAGGATTTCTCTTTGCTAGTATGAATTCATAATCTTTTGTCAATGATTTTCACTACAACTCCCATAGTTTCTCTGGATGAGGTACATCACAAAACATGAGTATTGTTGAGAAAAGCCACCGAATCCCAGCAGCACCACTGAAGTGAGATGCCTCACTTAGACAAAAATTCCACTCATTATCATCTTCTAGTAAGCCCATTGCAAGACAAGCAGACTTGAATGTTGGGTGAATGATATTATCAACTGTCCTTAAAAATTCATAGCTTGTTGCTCCCCTAACAACATTTAACAATATACCCAAATAATATCTTTCACCACTAACAGGTTGTGCAAAGGGTAGTCTTCCAATAGCAAAGTGCTTCTTTCGTGGAAGCCATATAAGGCCTTGTCTATTCCAAAAAAACTTTTGCAGAAACTCGGTATAAAGTAGGTTTTTTACATTTTTGAAAGTTTGATTTGCAACAAACCATTTAGTAAGTATTGTCTTAAGAGATCTTTCAGTTGCACAATATTCTCAATGCATCCATTGTTGTGAAAGTAGACTTCTTGTTCATTTGGCAAATGATAGCGAAGTCTCTCCACAGGTGAATAACGCTGATGGAGATTATAGTCAAATAATCTCCAAACCGCCTCTGCAGCACTGATATATGGAGCATCTAGATAACGATGAATCTCATCATTGTCATGATCAGGGTTGTTTTTCATAATTCCAGTTGCTAAGTTGGGAACCTTAGGCACATACTTAAATAAGTATTTAATGACTTTCGCATGTGTGCAGACCTCAACATTAATATGTGATTGAAATCTACGTAGAAGAAATGAGTTGTATGGGACAACCAATGAACTATCCACATCAACATACTTAACAATAGTTGTCAAATAATTTTTCCTTCTCCTATAGATAGGGAAGCCTTTTGCATCAATTTTTGTGAATTCATTATATAGTTTTGGATAACCTTTTGAGCAGTGGCCATTTTTTATACAGGGCGATCGAAGATTGTGAACTCCACATGGCCCATGTATCATAAGAGTTGTAATCAATTCATGCAATAAAGGGTCAATTTCTTTGTCAGGGAATTCAGCACAAATCATTTCATCAAATTTTTTATTGTTCTTAATTTATTTTTTTCAGACAATGTTATCAATATATGCGCATGAGGAAGACCTCGTTTTTGGAATTCTATGACTGAAGGATCTGCAAAAATTGTAGCTATGATTTAGGTCTTAAAGAATGGAGGGAGGAAAACTAAGAGATATAAAGTTCCCAATAATTAGGTGAAGCTAAAAACTCTTACAAGTAATGGCCTTTCCAAAGTTTGATTTCCTCGTGAGCTCCTCTAACATTTGTTGTAGCTTAATATGGAAAACCCTTGCAACAATATCAGGTCGATTTGGAGGTTCTTGGGTAGGTATTAGCTTCAAGTAGTCATCTATTTCAATCTAGTTTGGATTGCATGAAAAGGTGATGAACAAATCCGGCATTCCACTCCATGAACATATTATCATTGCATTTTGATAGTTTTGCATCATGTATCTAGGACCACTTGTAAATGATGATGGCAACACAATTTTTTCCCCACTTGTGTTGTATTGGTATCACCAGCTTCTAACGCATCACATAGGCCCTTGTATAGTTCAGCACGAAGCGTCCTCTGATTATTTCTAATCCAACGCAAACGTTGTTCTTCAACTATTGCATAAGCATCAACTATAAATTATTGGAGAAGCCGATATGCATAATAATCTTTCATGCTCATTTTCGTCCTTTTTCTTCATTTTCCATTGGGTTCATAGTTTTCTAGACCTATATGCCAACCATCTTCACCATGAGAAAATAGTAATGGATACTGTAGCGGCATGTAAGACGGATGTAGTTCAGTTATACATTGAAATCCTTTCTTCTTATGTTTTATAATAATGTCACGACCTTTATTTTCTTCAATCTCGTCACCAAGCATGAGACCTGCAATATCATCTGCTTGTGGGCGATTATAATTGCTCAATCCTTTTGATTTCCAATTAACCTTAATGCAAACTCATTATTTTTGTTCTCTTCATGCAAGTCTCTTGCCTTTCTAAACACTTACATATCCATTGTTAGAATCAAGCACGATTTTAACGTCATGCAGTATCTCCTTGTCCATTGTCTCTATCATGTCATTTGGAGCTTCAACTTGGTTTAAATATTGATATCTGTTGTCAATTTCATTTCCTATAATATATATATATATATATATATATATATATATATATATATATATATATATATATATATATATATATATATATATATAGATGGAAATATGATTCTAAGGAGCCACCCTAAATTGAATCTAAGGATGCACCTCTCGATACATGGATTGAGCTATTTCAATGGACGATCCACTCCATTCATCATGATCTAAATATCTTAAAACATCTATAAAATAAAAATTATGATGTTTCAATACTTCTAACACATATTTTTCATTATCACTTTAGTTGTATTGTCGTAAAACTATTAATTTTATAATCATTTGATGCATGAGTAACTACAACCCAATATGCCTAAGTTTTTGTTCATATAACGTAATTTTAAAGGTGCATCCTTAGATTCAATCTAAAGGCTCCTTAGAATCATATTTCTCTCATATATATATATATATATATATATATATATATATATATATATATATATATATATATATATATATATATATATATATATATAGAGGAATGATGGATATGAGGTGTGACTCATTTTACTAAATGAACTACCAAGAGATAGAGTGGTGAGGTTCACACCTTTTGATGTGACTAGCAAGGTGGGCCTCACTACATGGCTATCTCTTGGTAGCTTATTAACAAAATGAGCCGCCATCTCATATACATTATTTTCATATATATATATATATATATATATATATATATATATATATATATATATATATATATATATATATATATATATATATATATATATATATATATATAACTGAGCATATATTGGTTTATTTGGTGGCTCAGGTATTAGAGATCCGATAGCATGATAGTTTTGTCCATGCATTCGAAATGTGTATGGTCCTTTACCACACATAACACTATAGTCAATCTTTGCCCCATGTGAAGTCATAGAGAACATTGAGTTAAATGAGCGTATATGTTCACGGAATCTTCTACTGTGACCGTCAAGCTTGCTTGGATTTAATAATATACGAAGCCTTTTCGGTGCCCTTCGAAAATGGGTCAAGTCAATCCTTCCATTTTTGCAACAAGTTGTGTAGTAGGACTTATATTTTGCTTTGCCTTTTACTTTCTCTTCCTTCCAAATAATTGCATGGCACTTGCTACAGACTTCAGACGGTGGATCCAGAGCAAAAGGCGGTCTCTTTGCCTTTGCTGTGATTACATAGAACAAAGGGGACGAAGAGAATATAAAAAAGTAGGTATAAGCTGGGTTCAAAGAAGGGATGAAGGCAAGTGCAATATGTCCTTTTGATATCTCAGGTAAAACAAACTAAAGACATTTTAATCTTTAAGTAACGGCATGCAAAAGCAATGTAATATAGACCACAAACTTAAATCTATAGTCACTTACCAATATTTTTTTGTCTATCTGCTTGGAGATGTGTCATTCTGTTCATAGGTGAATTATCATCGGATGGTGATGAATATTCATCACTATGATCAGTTGAAGGAAATGCTTTTGAATGTCTTGCTTCCACTAAGTGCATTGATGTGGTTTCTCCCATTCATTGCACAACACAATCTAGCCTTGTTGATTTTTGATCAATGTTCACAAATATGTCATCTTTTATAAATAATCTTATATTATTTTGTTCAGTGAAAGTAGGCGTTGATTGCATTTGCTCACCAATATCATTATTATCAGTGGAAGCAAATTCCTTTCATATATCATTTTTGATAAGGGTAAATTCCTTCTTTGAGTGAAAACTTAATTCATTGCCTTGAACAATTTCTGGCAATAGTGAGGAATTTTCAGTGTCATGCAAAGATTGACAATATGATTTTTAATGTAATATCTGAAGGTCGCTATCTTCAAAAACTTCTGTTTCCCTAGAAATATTTATATTGATTGCTCAATTTGTTCATCCATCTAAATATCTTCTTGATTTTCATTCACTCCGGCGGCAAGCAATCTAATTGGATCATTGCTTGTGGAGAGATACCCTGAGAGAATTTGAGTAACCAAAATTTTATCAGCATTTTGGTCACAAGGATTAGAATTGGACACCTCAGAAAAATGCAAAGAGTTTGATTGCAAGCGTGTCCTAACATTATGTTAAAACCATTTACGTTGTTGTGCTTGTCTCTAAATCTTCTTCTCTTTAGGCGGGACAGTTACACGAGATCTATTCCCTTTGCATTCATTTATCATAGCTAAAGATAAACAACACAATAAACAAGAAAAAAAGAGAAGTTGAAGGGTAATATATTATTTTCTTGTTTTAACGGTAAACTGAAGACTCAAACGTGGGAGTATGAGTGAGCGTGACTATTCTCATCAATAGCAAGTATAAGTGACAATGAGCCATCAGAAACGAAAGATAAACAGAAAAGATATGCCATAAATGTCTAATCCAAGGAAAATACTATGGCTGAAGAAATAGATGAATGTAGAGGTATCTAGAATAATCAAATGCAAGGTTGCATTTAGTCTGAAGAAGCAAAAATGTAAACATATTCATGTATCCACTATATCCCAAGCAAACTACAAGCATGAACAATAATAAAGACATGTCAAAGGACTATTAATTAAGATATTTATAAAAAAGGGTGATATTATCCATAATTGCAGAGAATCTGCATATAGTCCAGGCTGAAATTGCGTACACAAGCTTCCGAGCAAAAACATAATAATTTTAATATTATAAACATTAAATTAAAGTTGGAGCAACAAAGAAGAATTGCAGATTCAACAAGTAACCTACCAATAGCAAAGAAACACAAAGCATGAGCACTAATAGGGCAAGTGAACAAAGTATAAAGCAATAATTAATTAACATCAAAATCTACATAAATAATCATGTAGTAGTTAAATTAGAAGATGATAAGAAAGATAAATAAGACAGAGTCAAAGCAGTTAACAGACTTACTGTTATGGTCATAACTGCTAATTCATGATTAGAAGAGAAAATCCCATACGCTTTAGGTAAACAAACATCTTAACCCGATTAAGTAGAAGGCAATTTAAACTTGCCGACCAAGCCGAATGAACGAGTCACCTCATCTACATGGTCCGACCATCCAAATTGACCGGCTAACTTCGTGGACGATGCGAAAGGCGGTGTTAGTCGTCCCTTCGACTATCCGTCCTCATGGACGACGGCGGTGTTAGTCGTCCCTTCGGCTACCCATCCTCATGGACGACGCGAAAGGCAGTGTTAGTCGTCCCTTCAGCTATCCATCCTCATGGTCGTCCCTTCAGCTATCCATCCTCATGGACGACGCGAAAGGCGGTGTTAGTCGTCCCTTCGGCTACCCATCCTCATGGGCGGCCTTGGCGGTGTTAGTCGTCCCTTCAGCTATCCATCCTCATGGACGACGCGAAAGGCGGTGTTAGTCGTCCCTTCAGCTATCCATCCTCATGGGCGGCCTTGGCGGTGTTAGTCGTCCCTTCGGCTATCCATCCTCATGAGCGATCACGGCGGTCGCGAGTCGACCCTCGGCCTCGACTCCCCTCTTCCTCATCCAAGGTGGCTCCCTCAATCTAAACGACGGTTACAAGAAATCTGATCCCGACAACGCGTCAGTATCTCATTCAATGCATTATCAGCCACTTAATATCTCCATCTCTCACAGTATTTAAGGCACCTCGGACTAATCCGGCTGTGGACGTCGCCAATCCCATCTCATTAATGAACTCATTAATGACGAAGTAACAGCCCTAACTCTTAAGTCACTCCAACGCTTGACATCTATAAAGGCAAGGCCACCGTGGCCGATAGCAAAAGACATCTGTCTAATCGCCAATCAACACGTGGAGGGACGGGCTGACTCAATTGTTAGTTTTCTCACCAGTTGAAGAGATGAAAATACCCTTCTACCCTAGATATAAATAGCAAACTGTTTAACGAGCCAAAGGTAATCTTTTTTTTCCTCAGTGAATTTCTTTTCCTTCACTTTATCATCTTCTTCATATACTGACTTGACCGTCGGAGGGACCACCGGAGATCCCAACTCCATCCTTCCACAGGTTTTTTCTCTGCCGTAGGTGAACCCCCAGCCTGACACCATCACCGGATATTCGAAGAGAAGGCGGACTCCATTCGATTAAAAACTAACCCAGCAGAGTTTAGTGACTGTGTGATTTCATACATCAACAGTTTGGGTGGCGGCTAAGGGTGGATGGATCATCGAATGAAGCCGGTAGCGGAGCAGGCGTAGTCCTACACAGTCCAGATGGCACGGTGGCTGAACAATCCATCGCCTTCGAATTCCCAACCTCAAACAATGAAGCCGAATACGAAGCACTCATCGCCGGTCTAAAAGCCGCCTTGGCAGTCAAAGCTGAAAGCCTCTACATATTAGCCGACTCTCAACTTGTAGTCCACCAAGTCAACGGCAAGTATGCAGTCAGAGACAAGAGGATGGCTCAGTATTTAAAGATAGTCAAGGATTTGCTGGCCCAATTCGCCAATTTCAAGATTGCTCAAGTCCCTCACGCTTACAATGCCTGAGCCGACGCCTTATCAAAACTTGCATCAACCAGCTCCGCTCACAGTTCAGGACCAATTTACACCGACACGCTTAGATGCCTAGCATTGCAGAAGCCTCTTCGGATGTCATGCAGACCGGCGCAGTTCCAGAACCTTGCTGGATGGACCATCTCATCCAGCTCTTAACCAGTGGAGTCTTACCTGTAGATGCTGCCGAGGCAAGGAGCCTGCAAAGAATGCCCGCCGCTACCTTATGATCGACAATCAACTCTATCGGCTGTCGTATTATAGCAGTAGTGTAGGACCTTATCTTTGGTGCCTCCGACCCGCTGAAGCCGACTATGTTTTAAAAGAGATCCATGAAGGTGTCTGTGGAAACCACCCAGGAGCAAGAACGTTCGCTCAGAAAATTATTCGGCAAGGATACTACTGGCCCACAGTAATAGCCGACTCCAAAAAGCTCGTCTCAAAGTGTAAAAAGTGCTAGATTTTTGCTGAGATACCAAGAGCTGCTGCCACGGAATTGACCCCCATCTCAAGCCCCATTCCTTTTGCCCAGTGGGGACTGGATATACTGGGACCTCTCCCCCTTGCTTCGGGACAACACAAGTTCCTAATAGTCGCTATCGATTACTTCACTAAGTGGATCAAAGCTGAACCCCTAGCGAAGATTGGGGAAAGCAACATCACTAGCTTTGCATGGAAATCCATTGTGTGCCGGTTCGGCGTTCCCCGCTCGTTCATCACAGACAACGGCACCCAATTCGCCAGCAAGGGATTCCAGGATTTTTGTGAAGAATGGGGGATTCGACTCAAGTTCGCCTCAGTAGCTCACCCCAAATGCAATGCACTAGCAGAAGCCGCTAACAAGTGTGTCCTCCAAGCCTTGAAGAAGAAAGTAGACAATGCCGTCGGAAATTGGGCCGAAGAATTGCCAAGCATCTTATTGTCTTACCGGACGACTCATAAAAGCTCTACTGGTGAAACTCCCTTTAAGCTGGCCTATGGAGCGGAAGCAGTGACTCCCATAGAAGTCGGCATGCCTACCATCCGCCTATAGCACTTCGATGAAGATGAAAATTCCGCGAGGCTTCGGGTAGAACTAGACCTCGTCGATGAAATTCGGGCTACAGCGTTGCGCCGCCAAATTGTCAACCAGCAACGAGTCGCCCGATACTATAATAGCAAAGTCTAACCAAGAAGGTTTTGCATCGGGGATCTTGTTCTCAGAAAAGCGGCGTTCGACAAGGACACCAAGCGTGGCAAGTTGGCGCCCAATTGGGAGGGACCATACATCGTCCTTGAAGAATTGCGACCAGGCACTTACTAGCTTAGAAGCCCAGATGGAAGGATACTACAACATCCGTGGAACATCGAGCACCTTAGGAAGTTCTTTCAATGACTTTTGCATTGTAAATCTTACTCAAGATATTTCAATATAAATAGACTTTTGCCCCTAACTATGATTGTCTCTCTTATATTGTGCAAGGAGCGTCTTATTGACTTAGTTGCTATTGGACAGCGCTTCGTTCACCATGACAGGTCGAAAACATCCTTCTTGCTAAAAACGAGTTGTAACAACCCCATCTCACTTGACAAGGCGGGAAAATCTCTTGGTTGAACCCGAGTTCAGGATCCCCTTCCGGCTAGGCTGAGTCAAGGAACCCTTCTCGTCAAAACGAGTCAAGGAACCCTTCTCTCGCGGTAGCGTGAAATCGACTTCGCTCAATTAAGAAGCGCCCATTAACTCAAATCGGATTGTCCAATCTCGTTAAGCCAAGTTGAGACATTCGTATCTGCTCGCCACTATAGAACAACGTTAAGGCGTCTCTCATCTTTCGGCATTGCCGAGTCGCCGCTCCCACTGGGGCCGACTCCCAAAAATAGGCTTATTCTTTACCTAAAAAATAGAGGTCGACCATGCCGAACAAGACCTAGGCGCCACGTAAGTCCTAGGCACCCAACCTACGGGTTGTCAATTATCAAGTCGCCGCTCTCACTGGGGCCGACTCCCAAAAACAGGCTTACTCTTTGCCTAAAAAATAGAGGTCAGCCATGCCGAACAAGACCTAGACGTCACGTAAGTCCTAGGCATCCAACCTACGGGTTGTTAATTGCCAGGTCGCCGCTCCCAATGGGGCCGACTCCCAAAAATAGGCTTACTCTTTGCCTAAAAAATAGAAGTCGGCCATGCCGAATAAGACCTAGGCGCCACGTAAGTCCTAGGCACCCAACCTACGGGTTATCAATTGTCAGGCCGTCGCTCCCACTGGGGCTGACTCCCAAAAACAGGCTTACTCTTTACCTAAAAAATAGAGGTCGGCCATACCGAAAAAGACCTAGGCGCCACGTAAGTCCTAGGCACCCAACCTACGGGTTGTCAATTGCCAGGTCGCCGCTCCCACTGGGGCCGACTCCCAAAAACACAGGCTTACTCTTTGCCTAAAAAATAGAGGTCGGCCATACCGAAAAAGACCTAGGCGCCACATAAGTCCTAAGTACCTAACCTACGGGTTGTCTTAACATCCACAATAAAAAAAATAACAGGATTCTCGGCTGCGGCTCATTTTGACACAGATTATACTCACCTTGTTCCATCGACCGACTCAATTCATTTGGCCTTTTGGCCGACACGGATTCAAGTACTCGGTAAAAACGAAATCGTTTATTACTTCCCATATCATGGTGAATAATATGCATGAATCTGAGTCGCAATTGACACTACATGCTAATCAGATGAAAGAAAACAAGCTGAATAAAGTTTGGAGTGCTCAACACCAAGAAGTGTAAAATAAAAATTTTCATTTATAAGTTAACAATGTTGACAAATATACAACGGTCTTTTCGACCAAACAAAAGTACAAAAGAACTAGACACCTAAAAAGTGCCTAAGTAACCCTAACTACGATCACCGTCATTGCCATTGTCGCCTTCATCATCATTGTCATCTTCCTCCTCATCGCAGTCCTCATCCTCGTCCTCGTCCTCGTCGCCATCATCAACATCTAACCGCACTCCTGCCCCTCTCTCCTCAAAACCTTGCAAGACGGGTAGACAGTTCTGCACTCGAGGGGGGTAGGTGGGGCCTGGAGGTGGGGCAATGCTGGGAGGAAGCAGAGCCTTTAAATAATCAAAGCCGGCCTTAACAACCAGCGACAGATCGACCTTCCCCAATGGCCCGTGCCGATACGCCTCAATAACCTCCCTCTTCCCCTCCTCTGACGTAACGTATGCGAGTCGAGTCTTAACGGATTGAACGTCATCTAAGGCCGCCTGATGGGCCGACTTCGACCCATCTAGCTCGACCTTTAGACTTTGGAGGGCAAGTTGCTCAGAGCGAACACTCTCTTGAGCCGACAGCTGCTCACGCTTCTCGGCCTCAACTTGCTTCTCCAACTGCTCGACCTGTTTTCCCCATTCAGCGATCTCCCTTTTAGAACCCTCAGCCGTCTCCATAAGTTTGGCCACCTCGTCTTTTAAACTTTTTATGGTGGCCAGCTGCTTGGTACGATGAGTCTGAAGGTCAACAATCGTAGATTGCTTCGCTTCCAGCTCGCTACGCCACTTGGCGTCTACCTCTTCCTTCTCCACCTTGAGAACGGCTGCCCTCTTCTCAGTCTCTTCTCGACCTTCCTTCTCTTGAGGGAGCTTCTTCGATAGCTCATCGTTAATTCGCATCACATAGGCGAGACGGTTGAAAAGCTCCTCCCCAATCAGGGCCCCTCGAATTTGGTAGCTCTGGAGGGCCAACCTCAAGCTAGTCGAAGGCCCCTCCCTCAGTAACTCCGCATCCCTTGGGAGTAAAAACTATTCGGCAGCGGCGAGTTGAGCCCTTCCTGATAGAAACACTGAGTCTTCCTTATCAAGAAAGCGGCTGGGGACAAACCTATCGTCCTCGGAGGGCTCCTCTTTGGACGCATACCCCTTCCATAACTCACCGATAAGGAAGGCTCGAAGTTCTTTCCACCTTGAACCGCCAATCTCGGCAACCCGATGAAAGAAAGGAAGCTGAAAGCCTGAATTCTCAAGCGAACATGGAGGAGATACACCCGGTGCCGACTTCGTCGGAGCAGTAGACTCTTTACCCGGCCGAGTCGACTGGGGATAGGCCACGGCTGTTCTAGAAGGGCCTCCGTGCCGGCGGGGGGAACCTCCTGCTCCCGCTGACCAAAAACTTCTCCCGGGCCAGGAGAAGACTCATCTATATTACCAGCCCGATTATGCGACAAGGCGGCTCGATTGCGATCACGATGCTTCTCCAAAGGCCATTGAGAGACGGACCCCCGGCGTCTCCTTAGGGGTCGACTTCTTCATCATCTTCTTCTTCTGCTTTGGCTTGTTGGCTTGAGGAGCAGAGGCCTTCTTCTTCAGCATAGAGGCCATCTGGTCAAAGTTTTGTTTAACATGTCGCTCCTCTTCAGCCGACAATCCTCCTCCCCTCGCCTTCTTTTGGGGCAGCTGCGACTCCACAGTTTTTGTCGAACTAGGAGCCTCGCCTTTAAAATCCTTAGTCTTCTTCGAAGCAGCCTTAAGTAGTTTTTTTTCCTCCTCCCTGTCAGCCTCTGTCGGCTAAACAAATGACAACCCTGCCGTCCTCAAGGAGGCATTGTCGAACAAATTGTGGATCTCCCGAGACCCAGAATATTGTCGGATCTTCTCCCGATCCTATTTTTCATTGGCCAAGAGTGGGAGAGATTTCAACTTTTCCTTTTCGATCTCCGGCCACGATCGGCAAGCCAGGATTGGGTCGGCCCCGAAGACCCAAACAAATCTCTCCTTCCAATCCTTATTGGAGTCGGGGAAGTTGACGAGCTTGCTGCCCACATACCCAAAGAAGAAGTGAGCGTCTTTCTTGGTCGCCTTCACCGTGACCAAATGGCTAAACAGCTGCAAGGTCGGCTCAACCCCCACTTGGTGGCATATCACCAAGAATGCCATAATTGTTGCTATAGCGTTGGGTGTAAACTGCATTGGGGAAATCCCCAGACGCTCGCACACCCTCTTCACAAACCGAGGAAGGGGGAGCCGTAGTCCATACTCCATATGGACTGTATATAGCGGCGCCTTGTCAGCGCTATGTTCATACACCGCATTGTCCTTCTCCGGCAAGGACAACTTGAACTCTACTGGAAGATCATATCTCTCATATAGACCCTCCAGTTCTTCTTCCTTCATCTTTGTGTGCCAAGAATTGAGCAAACCGATCCTGTCAACTGGAGCAGAAGAAGAAGCAGCCATGGCGATGAGTTTGAAATTCGAAAAGATGGAAAAAGAGGAAATAAACTTTTCAGAAGGCGTAAAGAGAGTTCTCAATAGAGAATAAGTATATATATAGGCACTCAGAGGGCCCACGTGGTGGCTTTTAGATGAACTATCAATTCCAAAATTAGCGGTCGAGATTGATTTCTTGAATCTGAACCGCCTTACGGAAATCGAAACGCCAACCGCCTTTAATGCCCCATGTCTCTTATTTCAATCGGAAGTGACACGGCGACAAAAAGTGCTAGCGACATCATACCCTATCCCCTCTGATAACCCTTTCCGTACGTCTTGGAAATCAAACCCATCTATTATTTGGGACCAAACCGACCTTGACTGGCCGACCCAATGAACAAGCAAATATGAAAAAACCTAAGTTCCTGAAAAATTGACTCCAGATTAGCAGGCCGTTTCTATGAATTCATTTAAACAAGAAAAGCTAGAAAACCCACCGAGCAATGGAACCATGTCGCTCAACTCATCGAGTTGTTCAGACTGTTGACATACCACGAGATAATAACAAAGAAAATCTTAAAAACAATTCAGATGGCGAAAAGGAATTTTATTTATACCTTTGAAAATGTACAAGAAAAGATACATGTTACATAGTGTAGCTGATATCATAAACCTAAACTACGAAAAGTCCATGTCGGCTCCGGGAGTCAGGGGCAAAGAAATATTCGCAGAAGGCGGCGGAGTCGTAGGAAGATCACACATTACCTCGTCGCTCTCCTTCCGCTGAATCCTCATCAACATCTTGGTCGTCTCCACTAGGAGAGTCGTCTGCTGACGACTCGGTCTCTTCCTCTGCCTCCTCTTCGGCTTCACCCCTACTTACATTGTAACCTGCTCCCGCTTCCTCAAATTTAGAGAGAAGACTTACATGGTTAGCTATACTTGGGGGGTATTGAAGCTGACCAGGAAATTCTTGATACTCGGCAGGCAACTGCTTTACTATAAAGTCGCTGCCCGCCTTACAAGCCAACGCCACCTCAATTTTCCCCATCGAAGCTTGGCGAAACTCTTCAATGATTTCAGACCGACCTTTTTCTATAACAACTGACAGATAGTTGTCAGACTCCAGATACCTTACTCTACTTTTAGCTCTAGATAGAGACTCTATGAGCTGGGCGCATTCGTCCACGAGCTGTTGTTTAGCGGCCAGCTCTTGCTCTAGTCGTGCCTTGGCGTGTTGCGCAATCTGCTTCTCAAGAGTGACTTGTGCCACGGCCAGGTCTCGCTCCCTAAATATCTCGTTAGCTGATCCAGAATCCCCTATACTGCCTTGGAGTCTTTGTCGAAGCTGTTTGATCTCAGCCGACTTCTTTGCGCCCGACGCCTTAAGCTCCACGATTGTTTGCTCCTTTACTTCCATCTCTCGACGCCAGTCATCGAGTTCGGCCTGCTTAGCAGAAAGCTCCCTAACAACTTGGTCGAGCTCATCATTCTCACCGACCCCTGGAGTTACGTGCTTCTTACAGAGCTTTTTATAAGCGTGATGACCTTGGGCTAAACGACTATATATTTCCTGCTCCACAAGGCATCCTCTAGTCAAATAGCTTCGGAGGATCACATGAAGTCCTACGTCAGGAATCCTCTTCAAAAACTCATTGTCCTCAGGCAAGCTGAATTTCTCTATAGCCTTGGCTTGCATATACCTAGATTGAAGTATTGACGAGTGAACATCCAAACGATTAACGGGATTGTACCGGTGCTCCGCATCGGGTTCTCCCTCATAGCGGTCGATCGGAGGGAGCGTCCCTATTAACGAGTCGCTTGCCTTGTCCCAAACCCCCACCTCGGACTGCGCCATGTAATATGGAGAGGGCCATCCTGCCGGAATGAAACCCGTCCCTTGGCCTCCGACCGACTCCTTGTCCTATCGGCACGGCTGCTCGACTTGAGAACCGGAAGCTTTCACCCCCGACCGAGCCCCAGCTTCCCCAAGAGTCACCTACGCAGCAACATCCTGTTTATTCTCAATCGGCTGGGGATCATCCTCTTCTTTTGACTCAGACGACCCCGCTTCCATAGGGTCCGCTACGCTCTCACCCAGCCATCTCCCTCCTCACAGACCATGGCTGGACATCTTCTGCCAAGTTCTCCGATAGCCACAAGTGGCTGTTGGAGCGGCGTCTGCAGTCGTCCCTTCACGACCCGTGGTCACCGTCCCACCTTGCCCTTGGGTGGGTATGACTTGTAGGCGGGAAAAATCGCCAACCCCGCCAGTCAAAAAGATGAACTCGCCTGCAAGGGCTCAAGAGCCGCCTAACGAACTCACCCGCTCAAGAGCCGCCTAACGAACTCGCCCGCACAAGGTCGCTCCACTCGTTGAGCTCGCCTGCAAGAGCTCAAGTGCCGCTCGCCCGCACGGAGTCGCCCCACGCGATGAGCTCGCCCACATGAGTCCAACGTCGTTTATCAGTCAACCCCGCCTGTGCGCTAAGCACGCCTGCAAGGGGTTCGCTTGCACAACGAACAACTCACACTTTGAGGGGGCCCACCAACTAGCCTCGCTTGTTCAGTAAGCTTGTCTGAGCATTTAAACAGCTCTCAAGCTCACCCGCTCGCCTGTTTGAACAGTGCTAGTGGCGGCTTACTTACGGAAGTGGGCCCACCCACTTTCCATGTCCTGGGTAATGATGAGACATGGCTCTCATTACCCCTATAGCGGTCATATCCCACAGCTGGAGGGCATGGTGCTCCTCACCTATTAGTGGTCACATCCCACAAGTCAAAAGGGATGGCCACTTTCTCGGCAAAGCTCGCCCGTTGGATGAACTTCGCTGCAAGGGCTCAAGAGCCGCCTAACGAACTTCGCCCGCACAAAGGTGGCTCCACTCGTTGAGCTTCGCTGCAAGCTTCGCTGAGCATTCAAAAGGCTCACCTACCCACCCACTTTGCACATCCTGGGTTGTGATAAGGCATGGTTCTCATTACCTCATCAGTGGTCATATCCCACGGCTAGAGGAGGGCATGGTGCTCCTTACCTATTAGTGGTCACATCCCACAAGTCAAAGGGGTGGCCTATCCCACCCCTTGGCCTGTTATAAGCCTCCTTGGCAACAAGAAAAATTTGGAGGGTTGAAGGCCGAGGTCCGAGCTTGCAACAAGGTTGGGAAACCATCACGAGAAGGAGGGGCAAGTCAAGGATTATCCCTTGCTCCATTAATTGAGTTGAGCAAGAGCTTGGATTGTTGAAGTAGACTCCATCGAACCCTCAGTTTGGAGGCTTCGGGCTCTCTGCAAACTCTTGCATTGTAGCTCATCCAAGCGAGCTCAGGTAGAACCGAACTCAATCACCTCCGAGCTTTTACTGCGTACTGAAGCTCGGCCGCAATGTCGATCGGATCATCCAAGGAAAGCGAACTCGACTCGAGCATCGAGCGAGGCATCCTATCGCAACCGACGAACCCACGTTAAACAAGAAGGGCCCTCCCTTCGCTTCTGTTGTAAAAAGCGATTCTTGATTTGTAATAAACAACTCGACCAATACAAATCTGAGAGGATATTTTTACACCAAACAGAGGATGGTGACCATAGTGGGAGAAACTGTTTCCTCAACTGAGATGGTGGTAGCGCAATTCGACGACATTGCGGAAGGGACGACAGTCGAGTTTCTTGTGGTTGAGTTCGATCAAGCTAAGTATGAAGAGTACTTATCTTCTTCCTCCCCTGGCGGTAAGACCTCCTGTCGGCACCCTTGAGTTGTCGCGTGTGGCCCGACCCCAAGCGGCGAGATAGCCATACCCAAGAGCTCTACCCTACTTTCGCCAGGGGTTCTATCTCCCAAACCAGCCAAGGCCGAACCAATGGCCAGGAGTGCAAGCCAAACGACCGCTTGTTGGGTTGCCAAACAGCCCACCCAGTCCCGCGTGGAAGAGAGGACGATTTGCCTTGGCGCAGATCACGCCTTCACCGTCGACGCGGATTTTCCCCTCTCCAAGAGAGCCAGGCAGCGACGACGACAAGCCCTTGCACGTCGGGAAGCCGCATCGCCACCTCCCCGATGGTTTGAATTACTATTAGGACCTAAGGAGAACAAGCGAGCGCGTATCCACGGTTAGCGGGCTCCCTGAATCAGGCGAGCCCACCTATGCAGACGAGCTTCGCTCTGGCGGCAAGATCCCTAAAAGTGGTGGACTTGGCGAACTTCACTCCAGCAGCAAGGTTCCCCATTCAGGCGAACCGAGCGAGACAGGCGAACCCCCCAAATCAGGCGGGCTTCACTCATCAGGCCTTCACCAAAAAGGCAAAATAACAAGTGACCCGACACGCGAGCAACGCCTGGATGGACAGACAGCTCGCCAGGGGGTTGAAGCTCGCCTGACGAGACAAGACCGCCGGAATTCAACACATTCCAAAGCGTTCTCGCCCAAGCTCCCTTGAACTCTCTACGCCCGAGTACACTGCCAATCCCTCTAATACTGCGGGTTGTCATCACCAGCCCACAGGGGATCTCAGAGACCATTTAACTAGCAAACGCACAATTTAGGAGGCGAATCCTCAGTGCCATTGTGAGAAGCTTATCCAGCATTTCGGCCGACCGCTGCACGTCAAAATCGTCAGTATGGGAAAGGCTTTCTCAGCCACATCGAAGAGCAACGCCTCCCCGCCAAGGGTGCAACCTTCGAAAGAAACGAGCTCCTGATGGTCCGGAGCTACAAGATGCCTCTGTTAACATGACGGGGAAGGATAAAGCCAAATACTCGGATTTCTCGGATCCAGAGTTTGCTTTGGGGCTGAGGCACCTCCCAACAGGACGCGAAGGTGTTTACCAACACACATGTTTCCAAACCGGTGCAGCCATCCCGTTTGATTACGCGTGGTTGAACTCCATCCGTGACAACGAAGAAGAAGTTTGCTCAGCGGAGGCAACGTCCCAGATGTCAAGCTCGGCTTACGGTAGGCATGCAAGGGATGACCGGAGGTTCCGACGAGTGGACCAAAAGGTTTGAAGAGCAGCAAGCCGCAATATCCCAACAAAGAAGCCGCGGATATCCAACAATGAGCCGCCATCAACTCCATGAAGGAAATAATGGGGCAATTGCTACAGAAGAAGAAAAAGAAGGCTTCGCGAAATCGCCCAAGGGGTCGGAAGAATCAAGAACGGGACCTCACTCCTCACCCGACTGACGATGAAGATGATCACAAGTCACCTTCTGGCTACTCCTCTAGATCCTCAGGAAAGGCTTCGCAATCCGGCAGCATACCTCGGGATAAAAGGTTTGACGAGTTTCAGAATCAACTTAGCATACGAAGCTCGAAGAATATGAAGCAGTAGGGTGGTCCGACCATATCCAACAGAGTGGGATACAGTCCCCTATCCAGCAAAGTTCAAGCCCATGGGGTTGACCCAGTTCGACGGGAAAGGATCTCTCTCACAGCACATATACTATTTCCTGTCCCAGACAGGGTTTCTTATTGGGAACGATCCCATCCTCACGTGGTTGCTCATTGGCACCTTGAAAGGAGTAGCCTTTGAATGGTTCCGCAAGCTCGAACCCGGCTCTATCAAATCATGGGCCAACTTGGAGAAGCTGTTCTTGGCCCGCTTCTTCGACGATGACACTGAAGTTTCAATGGTGACCCTACTTGCCAAGAAACAAAACAAAACAAAATCGGTCAATGAATTCGTGAAGGGGTTCAGGAATCGATCATTACATTGTCGGGTCCAGGTCTCTGATACCACCCTGATCGAGATGTGCCGCAATAACCTTTCGACGGCATCTTGTCGAATCGGTCTTTGTGGAAACCGGGCGTGGAAAGAATTGGTCGCCAAGGTGAACAAGTGGAAAACATGATTAAGCGCCCGAAGTCAAGAACCTCAGCACAAAAGGGAACCGAACCGACTTTTACGAAACCCTCCTCGGTCGAAGGAAAGGAGACCATGGTACATTGATTCTAATCCGGCCCCAAGGCATACAACACGAGAAATCCAAGGCGGCAGGCGGCGCCCTCAAAGGCAATACGATTTCAAAGAAGATTGGGTGGTGCCTACCTTTGACACACTCCTTCAGAACAATAGGATCAAGCTTCCAGAGGCCGCAAGGCCTGAAGAAGTGGGCAAAACGGATGACCCAAACTATTGCGCATTCCACCGATTTGTTGGTCACCCGACGGCCAAGTGTTACATCCTCAAGGACAAACTCCAGGCTCTCTTTGATGCGGGGGTTTTAAAAAAGGAGAAGGTCCAAAAGAATGTGACCACGAACATGGTCACCTTAAAGTTCGGAATGGGCCTCTCTGAAGTCCACGCACCGGCAGGTATCGTACCTATTCCCAAGGCAGAGCTGAGGATCATTAACACCGATCCTCACAATCAGCGGGAAAAGGGTTTGGTACCACAGACTTTACCATCAGGACAAATCATGTGGGTTCACCCTGACCTCCTCAAAGACGAGCAGTGGACTTCCAAGCCAGCGCAGAAAGGCAAGCGGAGGGGTAAACTCTGCAATGTCATCTCAGCAATTCCGGATGGAGTTGAACAGGGGGTAACAACCCTCACTGACTCTGATGAAGAGGCAACAGTACTCATCACAAGGGCAGGGAAGGATTTCGCTAAGAATTATCCCCCGACCACAGAAAACCTGGCAAAACCACCGGCAGGATCGTCACCGGCGCCTCAGGCGAATGCCGACAAACCGGGATCGAATGACCCGTCCTTCCGGTGAGCTCCTGCGTCCATCAAAGTCTACCCGGGAGGCTCTGCGAGAGGCTCTGGCCAACTCAGAAGCTTTTACCGTGCACTTTTCTACCGTCCCTGATGAGGAAGCGGAAAGAGGGTGCCCACCGTGCTGCCAGGCGTCCGAACGACGGATCCCCTGTATCACCTTCACCCCTGAAGACATGCTCATCAATAGCACGTCTCACGACAGGCCTCTCTACTTCACAGGATATGTCGGCTCCTCCAAAGTGGATAGAATCCAAGTGGACCCGGGATCGGCTTTGAGCATTGTCCCCTTGACACTCATCAAGTCCCTGGGGATACCTCAGAAATGGTTGTCTACGACGACCACCACTATTTTTGGCTTCAACGCCACTGGACGCGACCGCTTGGGAAAATTCGTCTCAAATGCCAGCTAGGCAATATGAGGACGGAAGTAACCTGCTATGTCATCGACGCAGAGCCATCTTACAACATGCTGTTGGGCCAACCATGGATCCATGGCAACTGCATTGTCCCATCCACTTTGCACTAATGCCTAAAGTACGTGGACAATAATGGTCAAGTGAAGACAGTGTTCGCCGATAAACAGCCCTTCAAAGAGGTGGAGAATTACTTCACCGACTCTTTGCTCTACCAAGACTCTGAATTGGGCCATAAGGCGCCGGTCGGAGACCCGGATAGCGGTAATGAGGCCGATTGTGAGTCTGAGGACAACGAGGGTCTTGTCCTTAATGACATTGAACCCATTGTAATCGGCTACGGAGGCCTTATTATTACCAACTCGGATGAGCCGAACAAGCTCACCCTCAATGAAGATCTTGAATTCGCTTACTCCTCGTCTAATTCGGAAGCTAACTATCAGCAGTTCAGTGACCTGATTTCAGGACTGACCAATAATTCTTTATTTCCAGTTATATGTTCCATCCATGTATAGTTCGGGGTTAATATTTAGTTGCTTACAATCCGAGACATATGGTATATACATGAGGGTTTCCTTGTTTGGATTATTTCGCTCGACGAACTACGTCTCGTTTTGTAGATTTCTAAATATTAATCTCACCCGGATTTACATAGATGGTTAATCGGATTGTTATACTTGGATCGTTCGCAGTTTCTGATTACTTGCATTTATTTATATTTATTATCATACTGCCATCTCATTGTGGGATCTTGCCGTGTTTTATAAACACTGACGTACTCCATTCTCTTGGTGTACGTCAGATTTAGATGACGGACAGGTCCAGTATGGAGAGGTATCGGAGCCGGAGTATTTCCAGCAGGAGTGCCGCACAGTTGGGGTAGAAGAATCGACAGAAGCCTAGTCTTTTTATTTATGCAGTAGATGTTGGACATTTAGACTTTGTCATACTTTTCTTTAGCTCAGTAGATGTTCCGTTGACTATTCAGTTTAGTTTTTATCGGATGTATTGAACTATTATTTATTTTTATGCGGGATGATATTTTATTACGGTGATATGTACTTCCTCGCTCGATATTTATTTATTCTTCTTGGTGATTGGGATTTGTGACCGTGATGTACTTTTATCATTACTTGGCGCTTGGCATATTAGATTGAGGAGATATGTTTTTATTTGTATTTCTTCTCAACCTAATACGTCATGGACTTGTTCACGCATCGCTTCCGGTATTTTGGGAAGCGGTGACACATCTTTTTATAGGTAGGCTTGGGACTTCTGGATTAGCAGAGTCTCTGAGGTACCTTTGCCCTTCATGGAGAGTAGATAGCATGACTAGCCTCTTGTTGATTACTCCACAAGGCCGACTCCTTGAGTTGGGAACTTCACCATTTGATGGTAAGTGGAAAACGACTTGGAGGTCATTCAGTGGACGCTCACCCGAGGATGACGCTGTGTCGATTTTATGTGCATCCTAATAAACTGAACCCAAATCATAGACTGGCAGGGATATTCACCAACTACCATAGGTAAGTTGATCAATCCATCTAGTCGAACCGAATGCCTAAGAAGCCCACCAGAGGACTTGAACATGGTTACAGCTCTGATATGCCAATCCCTATCTGGTTGAACGCGTCTATAAACAAGATGTCAGCTGAGCTTCCTGTGTCCACCATGATCCTCTTGACTCAAAATACATAGATTTGTGTGGAGATGATGATGAGATCGTCATGAGGTGTCATTACATCTTTCCGATCGGTACTGCTGAAGGTGATGAGTTGATCCACCTTGAGCTTCTTCTTGCATAGATTTACCTCAAGGGCTCATCAGCATACTTCTTGTGAGCATTGTTCGACATTTATCCTGTTGCTAGGCTGCCACTGATAGTGTTGATGGTGCCTTTGTCATTGGCTTCTCCCAACTAATTCTTTTGCCGACTCGGGTGAGTTGATCTTGACCTTGACCTCTTTCTCTCGATTTATCTAGGGTGGCCCTCCTTGCTACGGTTGTTAAGGTATTTCTTCAGCTACCCTCTTCTGATGAGGTCCATGATGTCTCTTTGCAGGTCTTTGTAGTCATCGGTGTCGTGACCATGGTCTTGATAGTAGCGGCAGTATTCTCAATGATCCTTCTTGTGAAGGTTTGAAGTCATACGAGATGGAGTTTTCATGAGATGTCCTTCCTTCTAGAACATGTGCAATACCTTCAAGAGGGGAGCATTGACGAGAGCAAATGTCGGTCTCCTTGTGGCGTCCCTTCTCTAGTATCTCTTATCGGGTCGGCTAGATTCAGACTTGGTCTCGGATCGGTAACCATTAGTCTTCTTATCTTTGGAAGATTAATCTTAGGTAGCTTCCTTCGGGCTACCTTCTTATGGAGGCAACTGTCTTTCGCGTCCATATGTAATCAGGCTCTGGCCATGAGTCAGTCAAAATTAACTATGGGATTCATAATGAGCGAATCAAATAATTTCTCATCTCCTAGACCTGAGATATTGCTGCCATCGCCATCATGTTGCCAAGGTCTTCTACTTCCAATCACTTGGCTTGGATTCTTTTAAATTATTCTCTCAGCGTTTCGCTGGGTCTCTGTTTGATCTGCAACAGGAGAGCAGAGGGTGCCTTCTTTTTCTGTTTGCCAAGAGGTGGTGTATGAAGTTCGGCCGAGTTGTTCGTGAGCAATGGATGGACTTCCTTTCGAAAATTCTACCACATCTTGAATGCGCCGAGAATGGCGAGGAAAAGCTCTGTAGATGATTGGATCAGTCACATGCTGCATGCATATCAAGTCAAAGAAATAGGCTCATGGTGCTAATCAACGAGAAATTTCTCAAGAAATATTACCTTTGATTTCTAATCACTATTATCTCCCCACAGAAATTCTGGTCACGTTCAAGTTTCCACCTCTGACCATAAATATTGATCATTTTGATCCAAATCCCCAGCGAGTCATCAAGTTAACACCACACCTCTGTTTGACTCCAAATGCATTACCACCGTCATGTTAACATTGCACCTCTGAATGGTTCGCCCCCTTTGTGATCCGAGTGGTTAACATTACACCTCTATCAACTAGTTTCTTTGGATTTGACCGGTTAACATTATACCTCTGTCAATCCATTGCTATAAAAATCGTGAAGCCTAGTCTTTTTATTTATGCAGTAGATGTTGGACATTTAGACTTTGTCATACTTTTCTTTAGCTCAGTAGATGTTCCGTTGACTATTCAGTTTAGTTTTTATCTGGATGTATTGAACTATTATTTATTTTTGTCTGGGATGATATTTTATTCTGGTGATATGTACTTCCTGTTCTGGATATTTATTTATTCTTACTGGCTGTGATTGGGATTTGTGACCGTGATGTACTTTTATCATTACTTGACGCTTGGCATATTAGATTGAGGAGATATGTTTTTTTATTTGTATTTCTTCTCAACCTAATACGTCGCGGACTTGTTCACGTACCGTTTCCGGGTATTTTGGGAAACAGGGCGTGACACATCTTTTTATAGGTAGGCTTGGGACTTCTGGATTAGCAGAGTCTCTGAGGTACCTTTGCCCTTCATGGAGAGTAGATAGCATGACTAGCCTCTTGTTGATTACTCCACAAGGCCGACTCCTTCAGGAGTTGGGAACTTCACCATTTGATGGTAAGTGGAGAGAACAGCTTGGAGGTCATTCAGGGACGTTCACCCGAGGATGACGTTGTAAGCTGATTTTATGTGCATCCTAATAAACTGAACCCAAATCATAGACTGGCAGGGATATTCACCAACTACCATAGGTAAGTTGATCAATCCATCTAGTCGAACCGAATGCCTAAGAAGCCCACCAGAGGACCTGAACATGGTTACAGCTCTGATATGCCAATCCCTATCTGGTTGAACGCGTCTATAAACAAGATGTCAGCTGAGCTTCCTGTGTCCACCATGATCCTCTTGACTCAAAATACATAGATTTGTGTGGAGATGATGATGAGATCGTCATGAGGTGTCATTACATCTTCCGTCGATGCTAGCGAAGGTGATGAGTTGATCCACCTTGAGCTTCTTCTTGCATAGATTTACCTCAAGGGCTCATCAAAGATACTTCTTGTGAGCATTGTTCGACATTTATCCTGCTGCTAGGCTGCCACTGATAGTGTTGATGGTGCCTTTGTCATTGGCTTCTCCCAACTAATTCTTTTGCCGACTCGGGTGTGTTGATCTTGACCTTGACCTCTTTCTCTCTGATTTATCTAGGACTGGCCCCTCCTTGCTACGGTTGTTAAGGTATTTCTTCAGCTACCCTCTTCTGATGAGGTCCATGATGTCTCTTTGCGTGTCTTTGTAGTCATCTGTCGCGGACCATGGTCTTGATAGTAGCGGCAGATTCTCAATGATCCTTCTTGTGAAGGTTTGAAGTCATACGAGATGGAGTTTTCATGAGATGTCCTTCCTTCTAGAACATGTGCAATACCTTCAAGAGGGAGCATTGACGAGAGCAAATGTCGGTCTCCTTGTGGCGCCCCTTCTCTAGTATCTCTTATCGGTCGGCTAGATTCGCACTTGGTCTCGATCGGTAACCATTAGTCTTCTTATCTTTGAAGATTAATCTTAGGTAGCTTCCTTCGCTACCTTCTTATGGAGGCAACCGCCAAGGCCCATATGTAATCGCTCGCCATGAGTCACTAAAATTAACTATGGATTCATAATGAGCTAATCAAATAATTTCTCATCTCCTAGACTCGAGATATTGCCGCCATCGCCATCATGTTGCCAAGGTCTTCTACTTCCAATCACTTGGCTTGGATTCTTTTAAATTATTCTCTCAAGCCACTGGTCTCGCTTGATCTCGCAACAGAGAGCAGAGGGTGCCTTCTTTTACGTTTGCCAAGAGGTGGTGTATGAAGTTCGGCCGAGTTGTTCGTGAGCAATGGATGGACTTCCTTTCCGTAAAATTCTACCACATCTTGGTACCGCCAATGAGAATGACAGAAAGCTCAGAGATGATTGGATCACCACATGTCGCATGCATATCAAGTCAAAGAAATAGGCTCATGGTGCTAATCAGCGAGAAATTTCTCAAGAAATATTACCTTTGATTTCTAATCACTATTATCTCCCCACGAAATTACGGTCACGTTCAAGTTTCCACCTCGACCATAAATATTGATCATTTTGATCCAAATCCCCCGAAGTCATCAAGTTAACACCACACCTCTGTTTGACTCCAAATGCATTACCACCGCCATGTTAACATTGCACCTCTCAATGGTTCGCCTCTTTGTGATCCGACCGTTAACATTACACCTCTATCAACTAGTTTCTTTGATTTGACCGTTAACATTATACCTGCCAATCCATTGCTATAAAAATCGGCCGCTTAACATTACATTTTCATATTTCCCCCGCTAAGTTAACATTACACTTCTAAATAGTAGTCATTCTTTGGACTCCTTCGATCCTGACCGTTAACATTACACTCTCGCCGGATGTTTTATTTGACACGCTAACATTACACCTCAAATACCTAGTAATTGCCATGTTAACACAACACCTCAACAGACCAATCCCACAAAACCCGACACGCTAACATTACACCTCTATCAGTTTAACTTTATTTTCTCTCCATCAGAGTTGTGAATACAATACGTTAACACTACACCTCTATCATACACATATCAGAATGGCAAAAGTTCTTTATTATTATCAAGAAAGAGCTAAAGCTATTACAAAAGGAGAGAAAACCCTATAGGGAATACGGATATAAAGAATGGATGCGAGCAATACACTCATTCACCTTGGTATCCCTAGCTTCAAGAGCGCCTTTCATAGCTCTTTCCCTCAGGATCCTCAGGTCAACAGGAGCAGCTCGAGCCCTAGCAGCTTCCAATCTAGCTGTCTCAGTTTGAAGTTGAGAAGCCTTAAGCTCACGTTCGGTGACTAACCTAGAGAATTTAAGTTCAAGCTCCTCCTTTGTCGCTGAGCAGCTCCAACCCGCTTGAGCTGCAATGATGGCCACTTTAGCCTCCTTAATGGTAGCTTCCCACTGATATGGCATTGTTAAGCTCCACCGACACCATCAATGATTGCAAGGTCAGATTCAATTCTGCAACCTTTTACCTATTTGCTCCACCTCCCGAGCTAATTCTTCAATTTTATGCATCATATCGTGAGTCAAAAATTCAAGGTCTACAATCCCCGCAATGTCAAGATTATGAAGCTATTGCAGCTTCTAAAATTGAGACTCCTACCATCGACGCTTCTTATAGGGTTCAACATGATCCTCTTGACTCAAAATACATAGATTTGTGTGGAGATGATGATGAGATCGCCATGAGGTGTCATTACATCTTCCGATCGATGCTAGCGAAGGTGATGAGTTGATCCACCTTGAGCTTCTTCTTGCATAGATTTACCTCAAGGGCTCATCAAAGCATACTTCTTGTGAGCATTGTTCGACATTTATCCTGTTGCTAGGCTGCCACTGATAGTGTTGATGGTGCCTTTGTCATTGGCTTCTCCCAACTAATTCTTTTGCCGACTCGGGTGTGTTGATCTTGACCTTGACCTCTTTCTCTCTGATTTATCTAGGACTGGCCCCTCCTTGCTACGGTTGTTAAGGTATTTCTTCAGCTACCCTCTTCTGATGAGGTCCATGATGTCTCTTTGCAGGTCTTTGTAGTCATCGGTGTCGTGACCATGGTCTTGATAGTAGCGGCAGTATTCTCAATGATCCTTCTTGTGAAGGTTTGAAGTCATACGAGATGGAGTTTTCATGAGATGTCCTTCCTTCTAGAACATGTGCAATACCTTCAAGAGGGGAGCATTGACGAGAGCAAATGTCGGTCTCCTTGTGGCGTCCCTTCTCTAGTATCTCTTATCGGTCGGCTAGATTCGCACTTGGTCTCGATCGGTAACCATTAGTCTTCTTATCTTTGGAAGATTAATCTTAGGTAGCTTCCTTCGGGCTACCTTCTTATGGAGGCAACTGTCTTTCGCGTCCATATGTAATCAGGCTCTGGCCATGAGTCAGTCAAAATTAACTATGGGATTCATAATGAGCGAATCAAATAATTTCTCATCTCCTAGACCTGAGATATTGCTGCCATCGCCATCATGTTGCCAAGGTCTTCTACTTCCAATCACTTGGCTTGGATTCTTTTAAATTATTCTCTCAGCGTTTCGCTGGGTCTCTGTTTGATCTGCAACAGGAGAGCAGAGGGTGCCTTCTTTTTCTGTTTGCCAAGAGGTGGTGTATGAAGTTCTGGCTGAGTTGTTCGTAGCAATGGATGGACTTCCTTTCCAGAAAATTCTACCACATCTTGGTACTGCCACTGAGAATGACAGGAAAAGCTCTGTAGATGATTGGATCAGTCACATGCTGCATGCATATCAAGTCAAAGAAATAGGCTCATGGTGCTAATCAACGAGAAATTTCTCAAGAAATATTACCTTTGATTTCTAATCACTATTATCTCCCCACAGAAATTCTGGTCACGTTCAAGTTTCCACCTCTGACCATAAATATTGATCATTTTGATCCAAATCCCCAGCGAGTCATCAAGTTAACACCACACCTCTGTTTGACTCCAAATGCATTACCACCGTCATGTTAACATTGCACCTCTGAATGGTTCGCCCCCTTTGTGATCCGACTGGTTAACATTACACCTCTATCAACTAGTTTCTTTGGATTTGACCGGTTAACATTATACCTCTGTCAATCCATTGCTATAAAAAATCGGTCAGTTAACATTACATTTTCATCAATTTCCTGCCGTTAAGTTAACATTACACTTCTAAATAGTAGTCATTCTTTGGACTCCTTCGATCCTGACCGGTTAACATTACACCTCTGTCGGATGTTTTATTTGACACGTTAACATTACACCTCAGTCAAATACCCTAGTACTGTCATGTTAACACAACACCTCTGAACAGGACCAATCCCACAAAACCTGATACGTTAACATTACACCTCTATCAGTTTAACTTTATTTTCTCTCCATCAGAGTTGTGAATACAATACGTTAACACTACACCTCTATCATACACATATCAGAATGGCAAAAGTTCTTTATTATTATCAAGAAAGAGCTAAAGCTATTACAAAGGAGAGAAACCCTATAGGAATACTGATATAAAGAATGGATGCGAGCAATACACTCATTCACCTTGGTATCCCTAGCTTCAAGAGCGCCTTTCATAGCTCTTTCCCTCAGGATCCTCAGGTCAACAGGAGCAGCTCGAGCCCTAGCAGCTTCCAATCTAGCTGTCTCAGTTTGAAGTTGAGAAGCCTTAAGCTCACGTTCGGTGACTAACCTAGAGAATTTAAGTTCAAGCTCCTCCTTTTGCTGTTGAGCCGCCTCCAACCTGGCTTGAGCTGCAATGATGGCCACTTTAGCCTCCTTAATGGTAGCTTCCCACTCAGATATGGCATTGTTAAGCTCCACCTGATTACCATCAATGATTGCAAGGTCGGTATTCAATTCTTGCAACCTTTTACCTATTTGCTCCACCTCCTGGCGAGCTAATTCTTCAATTTTGCGGCATCATACTGCGAGTCAAAAAAATTCAAGGTCTACAATCCCCGCAATGTCAGCATTATGAAGCTATTGCAGTTTCTAAAATTGAGACTCGGCCTCATCGATCAGCTTCTTATAGGGTTCAACATGCTCGATTCCCGCAATCAACAGTAGGATGGCAAGCTGCTCCCTGAATACATGAATAGTGAGAGCAGACAAACCTTTGTTGGTAGCCAAAGTAGCTTCAACACTTCGGTTGAATAGCTTCATCAAGCTCTCGGTCACAATCTGAATCTCCAACTCGATCAAATCATGGGAGTTAGGAGATTGCAGAATCTCTACATGACTTGAAGAACCCGCTTCGGTCGAGACTACTAATGCATCAGTTGTCTATGAGACAACTTGTGTTTGACCACCACTTGGCAGGAGAAATGGGGCGAGTGAAGCCAACACGCTCGAAATGGTCACTACAGGCGAAGCCGTCGATATTGCCTCAACCAACGGAGTAAAAGACCATACAACCAATGCCGCTGTTATTGGCACATCTGTTAGTGCACCCACAGTAGCTTCATCCCCAGTAAGAGCATCTATCTTTCTGACGGGTTCAGCTATTGCCCTCGGCACGTCTATTGATGCAGCTTCAACAGTGGTAGTTATAATTTCTGGCTCTGCAAGCGCATCTGTCTTGTCGATAGGTTTAGCCATTGTCTCTAGCATGTCCACTGTCGTAACCTCGATAGCAGTGGTCTCGACCTCCAATTCGACAGGCTCACCTGTCATTGCCACAATTTTGTCTTCAAGCTAATGCTCAGGTCTTGGAGGAACTATCCTCCTAACTCCTGTTGGAAAGGGAGAAATTAATGTATCATCATCTTCTTCAGATGATTCCTGTACAATTAGTTTATGCCGAATCGCGGGAACAGATGCAGATGCAGGACTCGCCACCACACTAGTTGTTGGTTCAGGCACAACAGTGTTGAAAGCCGCAACATAACCAATTGTTGATACGAGCGCATCATCAGCGGGAATGGACATGGGAGCAGCTTAGCTACCCGTCCCCAAATCAAGTTCACCACCTGTGGAGAAATGAACAAAGTGTTAGCTATCAGGGCGAAGTGGCTAAACAAATCTGACAAGGGAAGATCATATTTGGCATATAGGAAGAACTGCCTACGACCCTCGAAGTCCATATCATCAAGCTCGGTCAAATAGGCGTCAGTTTCAACCTGGTAATCCACCCTCTCTTCGCCATCAGAATCTTCTTGCTCGAGAGTGATGGGTTCTTTGCCTACATCTAAGAAGTGCACGTCAATCAAGTGCACTTCAAACAAACTAATGCAAAGGATATAAGTAAAGCTTACCTAAGGATACAGGAGGCTCAACTTCAGGTTCTTGTGCCGGAGCCGTGGAAAACTCTTCTTGGATCCCTAAAGAACCTACGGGTACATAGCTCGCCGTGTTCTCGGTCGCTAAACGCCACTTCTTTGATGGCTCTTGCGAAGATGGGCTTGTAATGTCTTTCCCCATGTCCCTCTTCCTATGCTAGGCTTAATCCTTTGGGGAAATAGTTTTCCACTTGGTGCCTCTCAATCATCACCTTCTGGCGCACCTTCCGCTAGAAAATCTTGGAGTCTAGGAGCTCTACTCTTCGAACCCTTCCTAGCCAATTCCTTATATACTCTCGGTTGATCCACCGTAAACCAGTCTTGTTCACCTAAAAATTAGAATTAGGGACAATCATTGCACTGTACCACTTGCAAAACCCTAACATCATGTAACAGTTAGGTACGTAGTGGGAAAGTATGAACTTGGCCCCTGTAGCTCCGGCAACAAAATGATACCAAGCACGAGCATCATCCATCAAGCTTCTTGAGTGCAACAACCTTGTATTCAGATTCCCGACATAAAGTTGGTCATATCCAAACTGTCAGGCGAATCGGCAAAGCAAATGCGGCTCGATATAGCACTCAGTTCCATTCAGCCAAGCAATGAGATGGCTTGGCCTGATGCTGACCAGCCAGTTGAAATATCTGCTCGTTAAGCAAGTGAATCCTTCGGGACCTGAGCCATCTTCAAATTCATTCCTGGTTGGTACCATCAATCTCGGTCAAATGGCGTCAGTTTCAACCTGGTAATCCACCCTCTCTTCGCCATCAGAATCTTCTTGCTCGAGAGTGATGGGTTCTTTGCCTACATCTAAGAAGTGCACGTCAATCAAGTGCACTTCAAACAAACTAATGCAAAGGATATAAGTAAAGCTTACCTAAGGATACAGGAGGCTCAACTTCAGGTTCTTGTGCCGGAGCCGTGGAAAACTCTTCTTGGATCCCTAAAGAACCTACGGGTACATAGCTCTGCTCAGGTTCTGAAGCCGTTAAACGCCACTTCTTTGATGGCTCTTGCAGAAGATGGGCTTGTAATGTCTTCTTTCCCCATGTCCCTCTTCCTATGCTAGGCGAATCCTTTGGGGAAATAGTTTTCCACTTGGTGCCTCTCAATCATCACCTTCTGGCGCACCTTCCGCTAGAAAATCTTGGAGTCTAGGAGCTCTACTCTTCGAACCCTTCCTAGCCAATTCCTTATATACTCTCGGTTGATCCACCGTAAACCAGTCTTGTTCACCTAAAAATTAGAATTAGGGACAATCATTGCACTGTACCACTTGCAAAACCCTAACATCATGTAACAGTTAGGTACGTAGTGGGAAAGTATGAACTTGGCCCCTGTAGCTCCGGCAACAAAATGATACCAAGCACGAGCATCATCCATCAAGCTTCTTGAGTGCAACAACCTTGTATTCAGATTCCCGACATAAAGTTGGTCATATCCAAACTGTCAGGCGAATCGGCAAAGCAAATGCGGCTCGATATAGCACTCAGTTCCATTCAGCCAAGCAATGAGATGGCTTGGCCTGATGCTGACCAGCCAGTTGAAATATCTGCTCGTTAAGCAAGTGAATCCTTCGGGACCTGAGCCATCTTCAAATTCATTCCCGGGGTTGGTACCATCAATCTCAGGAAAACAACAATAGAGGCGACAATGTTTTTTTCCTGAAGGATTCGACGAATCCCCGCTAGGTCCTTGACAGTCCACCTAGAGTGTTCATACCTCTAATGTAATGGGACGCCCTCTCCACTCGGAGCAACATCCAACATCAATGAGGAGCAGTGTGAAGTATACCATATCACCAGATATGTGTATGGTAACTCTACTCTAGGGTTCGGGACCCGATCTCTCGGACTATTAGCCTCTTGGTTCAGATACTCCATGGCCAGTTTGTTTAGTCCATGCTGTATGCAACTGACCATTGCTGGAAGTAAGGACAAGCTATATCATGTGGCAAGCATTACAGTAGAGAATAACACCTTGATAGAAATACGGTCTTTTGGCCGGGAAGGCACAACACAACCTTTTAGTCAGATTGAAAGGAATCATGCGAGCAAAGCCAATTCAGATATCGGTTCCTTAGCTTGATGGTGGAAACTTTTGAATTTATCCGCCGCATGAAATCCGCATTTATCTGATTCGGCAGTATGAAGCACTTGACCATCTTTAAAAATTCGGGTCTCAACTTTGACTTCTGTCGCTGGATGAATTGAGTCGAGTTCTCCCTTCTTACTAACATTGGGGAATAGATACTCAGTCCAAGGGACACAGGTAATAGTGAAATCATGCCCAGCATTTGCAACAATCCTCTGGCAGATATGGAAGTAGCAGACCAACCCCCTGAACACCTCCCTGAGATGAGCGTTTTGTTTAAAGGTACCCAACTCTGCGTTGATGGGGAAGAACTCTTCATACGGATGGTCTTCCATCAGCAGTCGTGACACTTCAAATATTTCATGCAGAGCGATCCTGAATTCACCCGCCGGAGTGAAGAAAGTATTGCTGTCAATATTATACAGCTCCAAAATATCGTACAATATCGGCGCGCAAATCTCCACTCTATATTTCGAGGCTCTCATTACATAATAGAGCCTTAGTCTTCTCAAGCTCTCCTCAAAAGTAACGAGAGCATAATCCACTAAACGGGTACACCACTGGGTATCTGTTGATCTCACCCAACCAGGAAATCTGGCATCCTCCTCTGGGTATTGTGCATCAGTATTGGTAAGTTGATTGCCGAATACATTTGGAACTATAGCAACTTTGTTAATAGGGGCGTCCTCTTGAACAAAGCTGGGACACAAACCTATGATGCTAACCCCAAATATTCCTTCTTGACGGAAACCACCATCATGCTTAAAAAATCCCACCTTCACACTGTCTTCTTTGCTGGTGAGGGCGAAGTGCATTAAGTGAGGCACGGCGAGATGCTGCAAGTACATGAGTGATACTTGACGCTCTATCGCTGGCAGGTAGTAGCGACGGTCCCCTTGGATATAATACCAGTGCTCCTTCGCCTGGTTAAACTGATTAAATATGGAGGTGCCGTTAGGATTAATATCCCCAAATAAAAATTGGGGCTTCCCTGATTGGTCCCTTTTAGAAATTGAGAAGTTTGTGTTCGTAATGAGCTCCCTCAGAGTTCGATAGTCCCCCAACCGGATCGTGTCAATCTATTCTTGGCTGCTATCCTCTAGGTACAAGGGAATGTGCCCATCAAAAACATGCCTCACTTCGGAGTCACGAGTTCCATCATGCTCGAAATGGTTATGACGGTTGACGGACACTTTCAATAAGACAACTGCACAAAGATGTAAAAACAAGTCAGAGGACAAGGACTAAAATCAATTAAATCTTTGTACTCAGATGCGAAGCTCGCCAAGATAATCATAGGTGAAGCTTGTCCATGAGCAGAAGTCATCTTAACACTAGTGTAAAAAATTCAGCCAAGTGTTGACAATACGAGCGAAGTTCATAAAAGTGATAGCGAACTTCAGCACTGCATTCAAACCCACTCAAGAAACTAAGTGGGTTGAACTAACGAACCTCGCTTAGGCGAAGGTCACTCTGATCATGATTGGTGAACTTTGCTCAAGCGAAGATTGCTCAAGTCCAAACAGTGAACCTCGCTTAAGGCGGAGCTCGACCAGAAGTCTAAAAGACTAAATCATGACCCTCGCCTTGAAGTTTGCCCAGAAGCCGGATAGGCTGGCAACGAGCTTTTTCTGAGAAGCGAAGCTTGCCGCATCAAGCGCCATTGATGGCCATTGACAAAGCTTTGCCGTCACTGACAAAAGCTCGTCAATGAGACCGTGAACGGTCATAAAAATCATGCCTTTGGCAGCAAATAGGCTTCGAGCACTCAAGGATGCTATTTGAAGCCCGATTGGGGCTATGTTTTTCCAAGGATCACCAATGATGGGTTTGAAACTTATCCACAACCATCTCCAATTGCGCCGGTGTGTCGTCAGTTCTTGGCTGATGAGGCCCCCTAGCAGTGCCTCTTCCCTGGGAGATTGCATGATGAGAAGCCATTGAGAATTGATTCGAAGCTCGAAGAAAAGTTCAGGTGGGTTTTGGAAAACTAGGGTTTTGAAATCGAAGTGAAGAAGGAAAGAGGCAAACAGTTCTATTTATAGGCTTGCCCCGAACTTCGCTGAAAATCTTCACCCCAAGCTTCACCAAGATTCTCACCCCAAACTTCACCGAGAATCTCGCCCCGAACTTTGCCGAGAATCTCACCCAAACTTCGCTGGCCATGATTTCAGGTGCAGAAATCAAGGATTTGAATTTTAAAACCCTTACAGTGAGCTCTGCTCAACCGACTCACTGAGCTTCGCCCAACCGACTTTCACTCAAGTTCGCAGAAGTGAATGAACTTCGCCTTAATCAGCTGGGTATTGAAGTGAACTTCGCCTGAGTGACATAGCGAGCTTCACCAAGTCTCCAAATTGAGAAAATTCTAACTCAATCTGTTTGAGACCCTACTTGGCGAACTTCAGTTTGACTCTCGCCAACTTAATGAAGCCTGAGCCTCGCTTCCAACATGACAACTCTATGCATAGTTTAAGTTTTGCCTCGAAAGCAGAGTATGTATAGATCAAGCACACAAAGATGGATAGTTTCAGAGAAAAGTTTATTTTTATTGATCAAAGATTCTACTACATAAAGGAGACATTTCGACTATCCAGTTATAGGGATGGTGGATATTCGCTACTATTTGTTACTCCAACCTCAACAACAGTCATAGGGGCAAGGAGAAACCAAAATCAAGAGGCTACTCTATACCCCTAACTATAGATAATGAGAATGAAAGAGAATAGAGGAGCTACTGAGCCCCTATTCCTTCGATCTCACAAAACTTGGGGAATAGAACTTTTCTCCATGCAGAAAAATACCTCCGACTTACTCCTCTCTAGGACCTAAGCCAGGGAATGAGAAAGAATAGTTAAACAAGAAGTGCCCCCGTTGCTCCAAATTGGAAATATCAAGGGGAAGAAGCATTTCTTGCAAACAAAATATGACGTCGGGCTTGAGACAGCCAAATGACGTCTAATTATGTTTTAGGCTGACATTTGTGAGACCTAATTACTTTCAGAGTCTTTACTTGTAGAGCTCCAAGGATCTTTCTTCAGCCACCATCTCAACAGTCGAATGGTCCTACGTAGAGCATGGCACTCAAAGCTCCAAGTGTCTCTATCATGATTCAACTCGCCCCAAGCTTTCGACTGATTCTTGACGATCTGCTCGAGCTTGGCCTTCTCAGCCGAAAGCAGATCCACCAATCAGTGGAGTATGCAGACTTCATCTGTTGTATTGCCCTTTGCTTGGGCAAGCTCTTGTTGGAGCTGTTTTATTTCAGCTCCTCTATTGAGGAGCATCTCCGGTCTAGTCAGTGGAGACTTAGACATGCAGAAGATGGAGATGAAGAGAAATGGAAGGGAATGAGGTTATTTATAGGCCTTCCCAAATCCAAACTTCCAAAAAATTCACATCTTTTGAGATGTGATTGGACCAAACAAAGAGGCTAAATCTTAGCCTAAAACTCGATCAAATCTACAGTGGATCTCACGAATATTTGACCAAGAGATCTTAGCAGCAGATCACGGCGTGAATCCAAAGGCAAAATCTCAATGACCATCTCCAGATAGAGAACACCGCTAATTAGCGAGCTTCACCCACACAACTTGAAGTGAGGCAAACTCCGTCAACATCCAGAATCAGCTGAACTTCGCTGATTTCTCAACTTTGCCCTAATAATAGGGTGAGCGAACTTCATTCCAAACACATAATTGGACGAGTACAAACATCATTGAGCCTTCAACATAAGTCTACAGCAAAAAAGCCACGTTTAACAGTACACCTCTGGCAACTAAGTAGATTGAAGATAATTTTTAACCCAAGCAAGGTGACTCAAGCTACGTTCAATAGTACACCTCTAGCTGTTACCCAAATTATTTCAATCTCTGCTACAAGTCAAATGTAAGATCTTAAAAACTTGGGGGGGGTCTTGTAGACGGTAAAAATATATTTAACCAGGCCAATGATCAGCTTGGATCTAAGAAATGAATACCCATGGACTAAACACTTCAAATGGGCTCAAAGGCAAGCCCACATCAGGCTAAAGCAAAGCTCGCTTGACCAAGCACATGAACATCACTACAAAGCCACTTCAACCTGACCCGAACAAGTCAAAAGTGAGAAACGAGTTGAGTTTTGCGAAGTTCACCGATATGACTTTAGCGAACTTCGCCCGCAGCTATCCACGTGGGCCACGTCATCCATGATCAGAAGAATGGGGCCCACCCATGATCAAGTAGGCTTCATCCAAGCTCTTTCAGCGAGCTTTGCCACACGAACTAACAGGCGAACCTCGCATTGGGCCTTTTGGTGAGCCGTAACCACTCCGCCACTCTCTCCTAATTAAAGGCCACTTACTCCACTTATGAAGAGGCCATTAACTCTCTCTCTTATCCTATAAGAAGAGGAGGAGAATGTTCGTTCAAGGGGATCACCCACTCAGAGATTCGGACTATCCGTATTACACACCTGAGCATTAGATTCTATACACTCCTCACACATCAGCGATTTTTGAATTTAGGATCCAAGTAAAGACTGGGCTATCTTCCAAGAGATTATCTCAAAGACTGTCTAAAAGAGAACCCTTTGTCTTAGTCGATCGTCAACGAGTATAAGATCGACACTTCATCGGCACACAAAAAGAACCCTAGAAAAAAAATCTTAGTTTTATTGTAAGTCTTCTAATTGTAACTGAGTGAATTACAATGTCAAAAGACCAAACAATGGCTAAGGAGTTTGTTTGTAAATGAGACGAACTACTATTAGAGTGATTGTATTCTTTGGGAGGACTCATCCAAATGACGCCATGATAGCAGAACCGGAAGCTTCACCGAGTGTGTGAGTTAGAGATCTGAGGGCGATTAGGATCGCTTCTTCTCAAGGGAAGAAAAATGGCCTCACTGTGGACGCCAAACCGCTTGTGTCGAAAGAGTCACGCCGAGCCCACGGCTTCGTTGGCGATAAAGTCTCGGGACCCACGGAGTGCAACACATGGTTTCATCAATCGCCAACATTGGCTAGCCAATGTTGGCAAGGGATTGGAATGTTGCGATGGATTGAGCCAAACCACGTTACACCGCGGGTCCCGGACTTACATCGCGCCAATAGGCCCGTGAGGCCCGGCGCGATAAATGGTATCGAGAAGTTAGCCCGTAAATGAGGAGCTAAGTACTATGTGGGACTAACCGCTGCGAGTGCAGTGGGAGCCACCTCTAGAAGCCCAGGAGCCACCTCTAGAGTCAACATCGCCGGTGGTGATACCGCAATGGACCAATTGTCATGTCGCGGCGACGCCGCGTAATTAATGGGGGTGATTGTGATACCCCAAGATTTATTCCCACATCATATTGATTGAGTGATTGAATGGTTTAAATGATGGGTCTTGAGAGCCAAGTGTAACATTGCTAGCCAATTTTGGCAAAGTGGATTGAGCCAAACCACGGTTACACTCCGTGGTCCCAAAACTTACATCGCTACCAACGGCCGGTGACATTAATTATATGAGTAGGAGGATATTTGTAGGAGTTTAGGGTCCTTAATCTTCTCTAATAACTGATTAATATGAGGGAAGCAGATCCCCGCATACGTAACACTCATTAGAGGGTTAGAAGAGATTTCCATGCCTTCAAGTTCAAGACAATGATGGATAAAGTAGACTATTAGAATGCGTAATCCAATTTAGGGTTTTGTCCAAATGTACCTTGGTGTAGGGGTTATCCTATAAAATACTACACCTCTAGGCTGTTACCCAAATTATTTCAATCTCGCTACAAGTCAAATGTAAGATCTTAAAACTTGGGGGTCTTGTAGGCGGTAAAATATATTTAACCGGGCCAATGATCGGCTTGGATCTAAGAAATGAATACCCATGGACTAAACACTTCAAATGGGCTCAAAGGCAAGCCCACATCAGGCTAAAGCAAAGCTCGCTTGACCAAGCACATGAACATCACTACAAAGCCACTTCAACCTGACCCGAACAAGTCAAAAGTGAGAAACGAGTTGAGTTATGCGAAGTTCACCGATATGACTTTAGCGAACTTCGCCCGCAGCTATCCACGTGGGCCACGTCATCCATGATCAGAAGAATGGGGCCCACCCATGATCAAGTAGGCTTCATCCAAGCTCTTTCAGCGAGCTTTGCCACACGAACTAACAGGCGAACCTCGCATTGGGCCTTTTGGTGAGCCGTAACCACTCCGCCACTCTCTCCTAATTAAAGGCCACTTACTCCACTTATGAAGAGGCCATTAACTCTCTCTCTTATCCTATAAGAAGAGGAGGAGAATGTTCGTTCAAGGGGATCACCCACTCAGAGATTCGGACTATCCGTATTACACACCTGAGCATTAGATTCTATACACTCCTCACACATCAGCGATTTTTGAATTTAGGATCCAAGTAAAGACTGGGCTATCTTCCAAGAGATTATCTCAAAGACTGTCTAAAAGAGAACCCTTTGTCTTAGTCAGATCGTCAACGGAGTATAAGATCGACACTTCATCGGCACACAAAAAAGAACCCCTAGAAAAAAAAAATCTTAGTTTTATTGTAAGTCTTCTAATTGTAATCTGAGTGAATTACAATGTCAAAAGACCCGAAACAATGGCTAAGGAGTTTGTTTGTAAATGAGACGAACTACTATTAGAGTGATTGTATTCTTTGGGAGGACTCATCCAGCTGAGCCTACGTGATATAGCAGGAACTGGAAGCTTCACTGGGAGTGTGTGAGTTAGAGATCGGAGGGCGATTAGGATCAGTCTTCTTCTCAAGGGAAGAAAAAATGGCCTCACGGTGGACGCCAAACTGTTTGTGTCAGAAAGTTAATTGTCACGCCCCGAGCCCACGGGCGTTAGTGAGATCACAGGACCGGAGTCTAACACGGTTTGGCTCAATCCACTGCCAACATTGGCTAGCCAATGTTGGCAGTGGATTGAGCCAATGTTGGCAGTGGATTGAGCCAAACCACGTGTTACACTCCGTGGGTCCCAGGACTTACATCGCGCCAATAGGCCCGTAGGCCCGGGGCGTGATAAATGGTATCAGAGAAGTTAGCCAGCCAGAAATGAGGAGCTAAGTACTATGTGGGACTAAGTGCTACACCGCGTGAGTGCAGTGGGAGCCACCTCTAGAAGCCCGTAGGAGCCACCTCTAGAGTCAACATCGCCTGGTGGTGATACTGCAATGGACCAATTGTCATGCTGCGACGAGGACGTCGCGTAATTAATGTGGGGGTGATTGTGATACCCCAAGATTTATTCCCACATCGAATATTGATTGAGTGATTGAATGGTTTAAATGATGGGTCTTGAGAGCCAAGTGTAACATTGGCTAGCCAATTTTGGCAGTGGATTGAGCCAAACCACGTGTTACACTCCGTGGGTCCCAAAACTTACATCGCGCCAACGGGCCCGGGGCGTGACATTAATTATATGAGTAGGAGGATATTTGTAGGAGTTTAGGGTCCCTTAATCTTCTCTAATAACTGATTAATATGAGGGAAGCAGATCCCTGCACATGTAACACTCATTAGAGGGTTAGAAGAGATTTCCCCTGGCGTGCCCTTCGAAGTTCAAGACAATGATGGATAAAGTAGACTATTAGAATGCAGAATCCAATTTAGGGTTTTGTCCAGTACCTTGGTGTAGTGGGGTTATCCTATAAAATACTCGTTAGGCGTCCCACCGGCCAGCGTTGTATCGATATCACCCCATGTAATGATAAGTAAGCAAGGGTGGTTTGCTAGAAGTCCCAGGAAGCGGCAGCGTTACATCGATGTCACCCGATGTAATGACACGTAAGCAAGGGTGTTCTAAGAATCTACAATCCTCTAATAGGTTGTCAAATAGTATTAGTATACTAGAACAATATAAAAGGAAAATACTAGGAGACTTTTACAAGAGAATAGAATTAGGTTAGCTACTTGGAATATGGGTACACTTACTAGAAAGACAATGGAACTAGTAGATGTCATGCTTAGAAGAAAGATAAGTATAATTTGTTACAAGAAACTAAATAGATAGGTGAAAAATCTAGAGAATTGAAAAGACAGGATACAAACTTTGGTACACAGGAAGAAGAATAGGAATGGAGTGGGAGTTCTTGTAGACGGTAAAATATATTTAACCGTGCCAATGATCGCCTTGGATCTAAGAAATGAATACCCATGGACTAAACACTTCAAATGGGCTCAAAGGCAAGCCCACATCGCTAAAGCAAAGCTCGCTTGACCAAGCACATGAACATCACTACAAAGCCACTTCAACCTGACCAACAAGTCAAAAGTGAGAAACGAGTTGAGTTTGCGGTTCACCGATATGACTTTAGCGAACTACCGCAGCCTATCCACGGGCCACGCCATCCATGATCGAAGAATGGGGCCCACCCATGATCAAGTAGGCTTCATCCAAGCTCTTTCAATGAGCTTTGCCACACGAACTAACAGCGAACCTCGCGATTGGGCCTTTTGGTGAGCAGTAACCACTCCGCCACTCTCCTAATTAAAGGCCACTTACTCCACTTATGAAGAGGCCATTAACTCTCTCTTATCCTATAAGAAGAGGAGGAGAATGTTCGCTCAGGGGATCACCCACTCAGAGATTCGGACTATCCGTATTACACACCTGAGCATTAGATTCTATACACTCCTCACACATCAGCGATTTTTGAATTTAGGATCCAAGTAAAGACGGGCTATCTTCCAAGAGATTATCTCAAAGATGCCTAAAGAGAACCCTTTGTCTTAGTCGATCGTCAACGAGTATAAGATCGACACTTCATCGGCACACAAAAAGAACCCTAGAAAAAAAATCTTAGTTTTATTGTAAGTCTTCTAATTGTAATCTGAGTGAATTACAATGTCAAAAGACCCAAACAATGGCTAAGGAGTTTGTTTGTAAATGAGACGAACTACTATTAGAGTGATTGTATTCTTTGGGAGGACTCATCCAATTGAGCCACGGATATAGCAGAACCGGAAGCTTCACCGAGTGTGTGAGTTAGAGATCGGAGGGCATTAGGATCAGCTTCTTCTCAAGGGAAGAAAAATGGCCTCACGGTGGACCTTAAACCGTTTGTGTCGAGAAAGATTGAAATAGAGCCGGAGCCCGTTGGCGATGATAAGTCCGGACCCACCGAGTAACACATGGTTTGTTCATCCATCCAACATTGGCTAGCCAATGTTGGCGTGGATTGAGCCAATGTTGGCGATGGATTGAGCCAAACCACGTGTTACACTGCGGGTCCCAGACTTACATCAATACCAATAGCCCGTGAGGCCCGGGCGATAAATGGTATCGAGAAGTTAGCCCGTAAATGAGGAGCTAAGTACTATGGGACTAAGTGCTACACCGCTGAGTGCAAGGGGAGCCACCTCTAGAAGCCCGTAGGAGCCACCTCTAGAGTCAACATCGCTGGTGGTGATCGCAATGGACCAATTGTCATCTTTGCGGCGAGGGCGTCGGCGTAATTAATGTGGGGGTGATTGTGATACCCCAAGATTTATTCCCACATCGAATATTGATTGAGTGATTGAATGGTTTAAATGATGGGTCTTGAGAGCCAAGTGTAACATGGCTAGCCAATTTTGGCAAAGGGATTGAGCCAAACCACGTGTTACACTGTGGGTCCCAAAACTTACATCGCGCCAACGGGCCCGGGGCGTGACATTAATTATATGAGTAGGAGGATATTTGTAGGAGTTTAGGGTCCTTAATCTCTAATAACTGATTAATATGAGGGAAGCAGATCCCTGCACATGTAACACTCATTAGAGGGTTAGAAGAGATTTCCCCTGGCGTGCCCTTCGAAGTTCAAGACAATGATGGATAAAGTAGACTATTAGAATGCAGAATCCAATTTAGGGTTTTGTCCAGCGTACCTTGGTGTAGTGGGGTTATCCTATAAAATACTCGTTGGGGCGTCCCCACCACGACGCGTTGTATCGATATCACCCCAATGTAATGATAAGTAAGCAAGGGTGGTTTGCTAGGGCGTCCCCCGGAAACGACGCGTTACATCGATGTCACCCCGATGTAATGACACGTAAGCAAGGGTGTTCTAAGAATCTACAATCCTCTAATAGGTTGTCAAATAGTATTAGGCGTATACTAGAACAATATAAAAGGGAAAATACTAGGAGACTTTTACAAGAGAATAGAATTAGGTTAGCTACTTGGAATATGGGTACACTTACTAGAAAGACAATGGAACTAGTAGATGTCATGCTTAGAAGAAAGATAAGTATAATTTGTTACAAGAAACTAAATAGATAGGTGAAAAATCTAGAGAAATTGAAAAGACAGGATACAAACTTTGGTACACAGGAAGAAGAATAGGAATGGAGTGGGAGTTCTTGTAGATAACATAATAAAAGAAAGTGGCGTAGATGTAAAAAGAGTTGGAGATAGAATAATACTAATAAAAGTGGTATTAGGTGTAGAGGTTATTAATATTATTAGTGCTTACGCACCATAAGTAGGCTTGCCCGAGAGTACTAAAATGGAATTTTGGGATAGCTTAGATGAATTGGTATAAGAAATCCCATTATGAGAGAAATTGTTTATAGAATGGGATCTTAATGGGCATATTGGTAAGAATAATAACGGATATGAAAGGATACATGAAGGTTTCGTGTATGGAGATAAGAAGAATATGGGAGAATCGATTTTAGAGTTTGCAACAACATATTATTTAATAATAACAAATACACTTTTAGAAAAAGGATGAACACTTAATAACATTTAAAAGGGGATTTAATAGTAGTCAAATAGACTTTTTCTTACTAGAAGGGTGGATAGGTTAACATGCAAAGATTATAAAATTATACCAAAGAGAGTTTAACTACACAATATAGGTTGATGATATAAGACATATATATTAAGAAGTGGAGTAGAAAAATTAACATGAACAAGAGACTAAGAACTAAATGGTGGAATTTAAAAGGAGAGAATTTTATGCATTTTAAGGATAAGATAATGAAAGAAAATATATGGAATATAAATAATGAGACTAATATTATGTGGAATAGCATGGCTTCTTGTATTAGAAAGGTGGTTAAAGATATACTAGGAGAATCTAAAGGGTGTAGATTAGACAGTAGGAGAGTTGGTGGTGGAATGAGAGTGTGCAAAAGATTATTAGAGAGAAGAACACTTTGTATAAAGAGTGGCAAAAATGTAGGAGTAGGGAAAACTTGGAGGAAGAAAAATAGCTAGCAAGGAAGGAAGCAAAAAGTGGTTAATGAGAATAAATACAAGGCTTATGAAAATTTCTATAAGAAGTTAGAATCTAAGAAGGAGAGAAAGATATATACAAGCTCGCTAAGATTAGAGAAAGGAAGAGTAGGGATTTGGGTAATATTAGGTGTATTAAAAGTGAAGATCAAAGAGTTCTAGGGACTGACGAGAATTTAAAGAGAGGTGGAGGAATTACTTTCATCAATTAATTAATGATAACCAAGCAAATGAGAAAAATAGAGAATTTGACCATTTGGTGAATGATAGGAACTATAGATATTGTTAAAAAAATTAGGATTAGCGAAGTTAAAGATGCTCTAAAGAAAATAAAAAGTGGAAGAGGCGTAGGACCAAACGGTATCCCTATTAAAGTTTGGAGATGTCTTGGAGATATAGGCTTAGGATGGTTAACTAAATTATTTAATAAGATTATCGAGACGAAGAGAATGCCTGATGAGTGGAGGATTAGTACTTTGATATCGATATATAAGAATGAAGGAGATATACAAAGTTGTTCAAATTATCGTGACATAAAACTCATAAGTCATACTATGATACTTTGGGAGAGGGTAATTGAGCAAAGACTAAGAAAGGAGACAAGTATATCTCAGAATCCATTTGGTTTTATGCCCGGAGATCAATTATGGAACCTGTACATATTTTGAGACGATTGATGGAGACATATAGAGAGAAGAGAAAGGATCTACATATGGTTTTCATTAATCTATAAAAAGCTTATGATAGAGTGCTTAGAGAGGTAATGTCGTGGGTTTTAGAAAAAAAATGTATCTAGTTTATATATTGATGTGATTAAAGATATGTATGATAGAGTAACAACTAGAGTCTGAACTAATGAAGGAGAGACTACGTCAATTCCTATTACCAAAGGTTTACACTAAGGGTCACCTTAAGCCCTTATCTTTTGTATTAGTTATGGACCAACTTACTATACATATTCAAGATAAAATCCCATGGTGTGTGTTATTCTGAGATGATATAATGTTAGTTGATGAAACTAGAAGAGGTATAACTTCTAAAGTAGAATGATGGAGACAAGCTCTTCAATCAAAGGTTTTAGAATTAGTAAAACAAACACGAGAATATATGGGGTGCGGTTTTAGTAAAACTAAAAAAGAAAAGAGCATATAGTGCATATTGATGGTCAAGACATACCTAAATGTAATCATTTTTGCTATTTAGGATCAATCATTAGGCATGATGGTGAGATAAAGGATGAACACTTAATAACATTTAAAAGGGGATTTAATAGTAGTCAAATAGACTTTTTCTTACTAGAAGGGTGGATAGGTTAACATGCAAAGATTATAAAATTATACCGAAAGAGAGTTTAACTACACAATATAGGTTGATGATATAAGACATATATATTAAGAAGTGGAGTAGAAAAATTAACATGAACAAGAGACTAAGAACTAAATGGTGGAATTTAAAAGGAGAGAATTTTATGCATTTTAAGGATAAGATAATGAAAGAAAATATATGGAATATAAATAATGAGACTAATATTATGTGGAATAGCATGGCTTCTTGTATTAGAAAGGTGGTTAAAGATATACTAGGAGAATCTAAAGGGTGTAGATTAGACAGTAGGAGAGTTGGTGGTGGAATGAGAGTGTGCAAAAGATTATTAGAGAGAAGAACACTTTGTATAAAGAGTGGCAAAAATGTAGGAGTAGGGAAAACTTGGAGGAAGAAAAATAGCTAGCAAGGAAGGAAGCAAAAAGTGGTTAATGAGAATAAATACAAGGCTTATGAAAATTTCTATAAGAAGTTAGAATCTAAGAAGGGAGAAAAGATATATACAAGCTCGCTAAGATTAGAGAAAGGAAGAGTAGGGATTTGGGTAATATTAGGTGTATTAAAAGTGAAGATCAAAGAGTTCTAGGGATGACGAGAATTTAAAGAGAGGTGGAGGAATTACTTTCATCAATTAATTAATGATAACCAAGCAAATGAGAAAAATAGAGAATTTGACCATTTGGTGAATGATAGGAACTATAGATATTGTTAAAAATTAGGATTAGCGAAGTTAAAGATGCTCTAAAGAAAATAAAAAGTGGAAGAGGCGTAGGACCAAACGGTATCCCTATTAAAGTTTGGAGATGTCTTGGAGATATAGGCTTAGGATGGTTAACTAAATTATTTAATAAGATTATCGAGACGAAGAGAATGCCTGATGAGTGGAGGATTAGTACTTTGATATCGATATATAAGAATGAAGGAGATATACAAAGTTGTTCAAATTATCGTGACATAAAACTCATAAGTCATACTATGATACTTTGGGAGAGGGTAATTGAGCAAAGACTAAGAAAGGAGACAAGTATATCTGTAAATCCATTTGGTTTTATGCCCGGAGATCAATTATGGAACCTGTACATATTTTGAGACGATTGATGGAGACATATAGAGAGAAGAGAAAGGATCTACATATGGTTTTCATTAATCTATAAAAAGCTTATGATAGAGTGCTTAGAGAGGTAATGTCGTGGGTTTTAGAAAAAAAAATGTATCTAGTTTATATATTGATGTGATTAAAGATATGTATGATAGAGTAACAACTAGAGTACGAACTAATGAAGGAGAGACTACGTCAATTCCTATTACCAAAGGTTTACACTAAGGGTCAGCCTTAAGCCCTTATCTTTTTGTATTAGTTATGGACCAACTTACTATACATATTCAAGATAAAATCCCATGGTGTGTGTTATTTACAGATGATATAATGTTAGTTGATGAAACTAGAAGAGGTATAACTTCTAAAGTAGAATGATGGAGACAAGCTCTTCAATCAAAGGTTTTAGAATTAGTAAAACAAACACAGAATATATGGGGTGCAGTTTTAGTAAAACTAAAAAAAGAAAAGAGCATATAGTGCATATTGATGGTCAAGACATACCTAAATGTAATCATTTTTGCTATTTAGGATCAATCATTAGGCATGATGGTGAGATAAAGGATGATGTTGTACACCGAATCAAATCGGGATGGTTAAAATAGAGGAGTACCTCGGGAGTCTTATGTGATCGTAAGATACCAATAAAACTAAAGGAAAATATCTATAGGACGGTTATAAGACCAACTATGCTTTATGGGTCCGAGTGTTGGGCAATTAGAAAATAACATGTGCAAAAAATATGTGTAACAGAAATGAGAATGTTGCGATGGTCTTATGAGTATACATTAAAAGATATGATAAGAAATGACTACATCCATAGTAAATTAGCGGTTGCTCCTATTGAGGATAAAATGAGAGAGAATAGATTAAGATGGTTTGGTCATGTATAACGGAGACCTCTTCGTGCACTGGTTAGGAAAAGTGATAATATTATAATTAATGAGGCTAGGAGATCTAGAGGTAGACCTAAAAGGATTTGGTTGGAAGCAGTTAGGAAGGATATGATTATGACTAACTTAACGGAGGAGATGACCATAATAGAATGGAATGAAAGAATATGATTCATGTAGCCGACCCCAAACATTTAGGATAAAGGCTTTGTTGTTGTTGTTGTTGTTGTTGTTGTTGTTGTTCTAGAGGCACATTGATAATTCGACCCGACCAGTGGAGTAGGCTATCAGACTCCACTTTACACGCATCGATGGTCGGTTGAGTGAGTCAGCTTTGCATTTAATGTGACAGTGACAGAATGACGAAAGTGCAGGTAACATCCGAGGAGTCATTATGACTTCAGCTCGAGAAGACATTATGATTCTGGCTATGCATTTAATGCGATGGCGATTGGGCGGCGAAGTATGTGTGCCGACTGGCCATGTATTAAATGCGAATGGCATTAGTGAGACTGATAGCTCATTCCGTCTTTCAAGACATTCTCTAGTGGAGTCCGATCAGAAGATGTCTTTCATCTTGGACTCGGATTTATTTAACAGATTCTAACTTGAAGACGTCATTCGTCTCAGACTCAGACCATTAGAGAGATTGGCGATGCTCACACCTAGATCAGAGTTTCAGATTATAGGACTCGGCCCGTTATATGACACGTGGCCAACTCTCAAGGGCTCATCAAATTTGAGGATTTATAAGATACAACAATAGATATTTTGAAATTTGTTCCCAAACCACGATAATTGTAAATTTTCCCTCCAAATTATTTTATTCTCTTAACTTTACCCTCTCATCTTAACTTTTGTCAAAAAAAAAAAAGAAAAGTAGACCCACCTGTGTGAGCATGGATATAACACTTGTAAACTTATTATACTTATATACTGTTGACTCTGTTCTTGTAACATGTAAGCCTATACTCACCAATAAAATATCCCCAATAAAATGTACGTGTGAATCGGCCAACGCCAAGTTAATAACATTTGAATTGAAATTTTGCATCGTTCACAAAAGAGGACAATTAAAACGTGTATTATATATAGGGGTGAGCTTAGATCGACGCAAAACTATTAAACCGAGTTTGGCGGTTCGGTTTTTAAAAAAAATTTGTTCAGCTTGAATTTAGAATATTTGAAATCAAAATAACTAAACCTCTCATAAAACTCATGCTTAATTTTTTGGGAGCAAAGTAACGTTTAACTAATATTTTTGTATATCTTTATAGATAAAAATTAACTTAGTATACGAGACGAGTGAGGTTCGAGGGAGCAAGAGAGTTAAGTTTTAGTTAAAACTAATCTAACTTGTCATGTCTAGGCTCAAACCGAACAAACTGAACCTAACCGTACCAAACTGATTTGGATTGGTTCGGTTCGATTTTGAAAAGAAAAGGTCAAAACCTACTGAACCGTTAGTTTTGCTCATCACTAATTATATCTGATTAAGAATGGGAATTGGGCGAACTTATTTTGGATCGGACTAGACTTAATTAGCATCAAAATTTGAGGACACGAGTAAGAAATTTTCCGTTTCTTTAGGTACAAAGAAACAGCATGAATATGTTCTCCTATAAATTGATTTTAGCTGGACTTACATAGGGTGTCCAATTGGGCTTCAGCCGGACCGATCGGTGTCCGACCCGACCCGGCCGGCCCGGCCCTGTAAAGCCAGAAAAATCGGGTCGGTTGGCTCGCCCGGTCCGGCCGAGTTGGTGAAGCCGACCTGGCCCGGCCGGTTTTAATTTTATATATTATATATATTTTTAATATTTTTATATGTAATTATAGTATGATATGGTCATTAATGTATACTTATATATATTTTTAAGTGTATATTGTCATTAATGTATACTTATATATACTTACATATATATTTTTAATGTATACTATATATAATTATAGTATGATATGGTCATCAATGTATACTTATATATACTTACATATATATTTTTAATGTATACTATATATAATTATAGTATGATATGGTCATTAATGTATACTTATATATACTTACATATAATATATAGCTATATACTTATATATAAGTATATACTAATACATACTTATATAAACATAATAAGATTAATCTAATTTTTATCAATTTTGGCCAAAACAATCAAATAAAAATACAAAAAATCAGGGCGGCCAGGAGACACCGAGTCAGGACTAGGCATTTTGGGTCTGGACGATCCAGGGTCGGGCATTATCCGTTTGGATAGCCCTAGACTTACGAAAAAAGTAAATATTTGTGTAACTATGTTTATCTAAATAATAAAATAATAAAAGAATGTACGTCTCCTATGTTTCTCTCACTACAACAAAGCTTGTAAATTATGATACATTTTTTGTCTCTACGAAACACATTTTGTGTTGCATAAATAGAGCGCGATACATAATAAAAGTGTGGTTAGAGCATGTGTGGAGAGCGTCTTTCTACACATGTGCGAATGTGTCACAAAGTCACAACACATATATATGTCGAGCATGGTGACACATACAAGTATCACAAAACTCGTGATATATATATGTGTCAAGAGTGGTGACACATAGTTGTGTCTATACCATTAAAAATATAATGAGTATCATCATTCAATACTATAACTTTCCATAAGGTCATCCATTCTAGGATTACTCTCACCAAAGCACAATTAACTATGGAGCTTTTTATCTTATACACTACATAAATGTTTACTCATCATTATAATTAAAATCTAAGATTTATTATTTAAACCTATTAATAGATCTTCTCACGATCCATGTTGGACTATTAGCCTTTTCAATTATATTTAATTGTATATTTAAAGACACAAATATGTGTCGTGATTTGTTACACTTTTTATTTGTGTCACCATTGTTTAATCTTATGCAAATAAAATGACACTTTTATATATGTCATAAAATAAGTGTGGATAAATACAACTTTTATTGTAGTGTTTTCAGAAATATCTGTTATACTCTCGTGTACATTTTGAAGACACACCAGGATTAGCAGAAAAAAATTAGCAAAATAGAAAAACTGTCAACTAAAAGAAAGCACTGAAGAAGACATGCTTGAGATAGTTTATGACTTCCCGTTTTATCTAATACTAATTTATCAAATAAGAAGTCTTTCAGGTTTTCTATCAGAGACTAGAAGAACAATCTTAACAATGTGCACAGAACTGAAAGCAATGCTAATTATGTTTCTCCACAGTCCACATCAAAGAATAAAAACAGATATCGAGAAGAAAGAGGGAAAAAAGTTGCAATTAGTCAATTCCTCATAATAAAATAATACCATATTAAAAACTCTAAACAATTAGAAATTAAAAGGCTCCTAAATCCTCTCTAATCAATCACCTACTTATATATCTGCAGGAATATTGCCCGCCAAATCCCATTTCAAAACTAGCCTATATCCACCTTCTCAACTCTGTTCTGTTCCTCACCACAGAATCCAACCAAATAAAATCATCTAAAAACACTGAATTAAAAAAAAAAAAATCCTATACTGCTTCATCACCAGCAACTTGACCTTGTTCTTCTTCTTGCACTTGTTCTTCTTCCTCATTCTCGCCGGTAATCTCCTCAAGCGACCTCCCCTTCGACTCAGGCACAAGGAAAGTACAGAGGAGCCCAAAAAAGTTACACCCGGCCAGCAAAAACAGAGAGTTCTTGACCCCAATTCCAGCAGGGTATCCTTTATCAGCGAGCTTCGGGTCCTGGTTTTGCGCCAGATACAGAAACCCAAACGACCCAACAATCGCCCCGAGCTTTCCTGCAGCCGCCGATATCCCGTGGCAAGTCGACCTAAGCCTCGCCGGGAAAATCTCGGCCGGTACGATGAAGGTGGTGGCGTTGGGCCCGAAGTTGGCGAAGAAGAACGTGCATGCGTACATGATGACGAACCCGATGTGGTTGCCCGGGGTGGTCCAGTGGTGGTAGGGGAAGGCGAGGCAGAGCATGAAAATGGTCATTCCCAAGAACCCGATGATCTGGATCTTCAGCCTGCCGATGATGTCAATTAGGGCGACGGTGACCCAGTAGCCGGGGACGGTTCCGCAGAGAGCGATGAGGGTTTGGGCTCGGGCGATCTTGAAAACCTCGTCGAGGGCGCTCATCGTGTTGGCTTTTGGGATCCAGCCGATGGCGGAGAAGATGTCCTTTTGGAAGAGGTTCTGGCTGTAGTAGGCGATGTCGAGCAGGAACCAGCACGAGGCTGTGCCGAATAGGTGGAGCCCGTGGCGGAGGAGGAATTGTTTCGAAAACAAGCCGAAGGAGTTCTTGCTTGTAATCTGCTTCTTCCTCTCCTCCACATCTTTGTTATTGTCCTTCTTGCTCAAGAGCTCAACTTGTAACACCTTCGACATGTCGGCGGCGGCCCGCTCAGCATTCTTGGCAACGAGGGCGGTGTACCGGGCCGTCTCCGGCATCTTGCTTCGAGAGTAGAACGTCAGCGCAGCAGGGACCGCGCCGAACATGAGGATGATGCGCCACACCCAGTCCGCCTGCGGGACGGTGGATCCCACGGGGTCGGTCGTGTAGGGAGGGGCTGGGAAGTATCTTCTGAACGCGGCGGAAACGACGATGGCGGTGGTGCCGCCAGCGAGGATGCCAAACCCCTGCATCGCGAACACCGCGGCAATGAAGGCCCCACGGGTCTTCTTGTTGGCGAACTCCGACATAATAGTGGCAGACAGAGGATAATCGCCGCCGATACCAAACCCTAGCCAGAACCGGAAGAAGCACAGGGTGACCATGACGGCTTTGGGCGTGTGGCCGAGGGAGAGACCGGAGGCAAGAGAGCAGGCGACCATGACGGCAAGGGTCATGCCGTAGACCTTCTTGCGGCCGAACCTGTCGCCAAGCCAGCCGAAGAAGAGCTGACCGAGGAGGGTCCCGCACAAGGCGACGCCGTTGACAGCGGAGGAGACGTTGGGAGGGAGAGAGCCGGGGTTGGGGGAGGTGGGGTCGGAGTAGTAGATGCGGCCGAGGAGTTTGGTGACGAGGGAGATGCAGAAGAGGTCGTAGGCGTCGGTGAAGAAACCCATGCCGGCGACGACGATCGCCGTGAAGTGGTACCATTGTGTTTTGGCGACGTCGAGGGCGGTCAGAACTTCGTTGGTGGCTTCTTTTGTCCCTGCCGCAAATGCTACTGATTTCATCTTCTGTTCCTCTCTCATCTTCTTTTCCCCTCTACTTCTCAAAGCCCTGCTTTGAATTGAGGTAGATTGAATATTTGAGATAAGAGTTTTTAAAAGAAAAGAAGTCTATCAATCTCCTAATTCTTGTTTATCTACGTTTATATGAGTCTTGATTGATGAGTTAAGATAAAGTTTTGAAATAAAAAGAAGTTTATCAATCTCTAATCCTTGTTTATCTAGTTTTATCTAAAAGTCTTTCGAGTAACTTCTTTTTGAGATAAGATTACGAAAATAACAGAAACGTATCTTATTAGGACCTAAAATTATATAGAGATTAAAAACATGTAGAGATGTAATCTAACTGGGATAGATACGGGTAGAGACTTCCCACATAAAGGAAAGGGACTCAGACAAAAATAGGAAAAAGGTATAATAATAACCACATAAAAGAAAAGAAAAAATAGAAAACAAGGTCAAGTTGTCTGGCAAATTTAATCAGTTGTCATAAATAAAGCTGCATGCCAAAATAAGAAATCCTAACTTCTATATAAGCAAATATATTTTTGTAACCAGGTCAACTTGTTTGGCAAATTTATTTACGAAAGAAAATAGATGCAAAATATATAGGAAGAGAAAGAGTAATATTTAAAAAACAAATATGTTTTTAGCGAAAGAAAAGAAAAAGGAGAGAAAATCATAAATAAAACAATGATACACAATTTTTTTCCTAACGCATAAATAGACAAGAACCAGTCAGAAATACTATATATGATCTAATAATCTAAACAATTACATATATAGCAAGAAAATTTATCAAAATCCATTAAAAATAAAACAACTCAGGAGAACAAATAGACTAGAACATCAATACATATTTAAAAAACAAAGATTAAATCAGAATAAACTCAAATAATAAAAATAAACAAAGAGAACAGACCTAGTGTCCAATAGATCCAATAAAGTTAATCTCACGAATTAAAGAGTATGAATTTTACCTTGAGTGGCCGCCAAGATCATCAACAATGAGAGAGGAGAGAAACGAAGATGCCAAAGAATTTATATATTAGAAAATAAAAGGGAAAAAGGGTTTTCTTTTATCCCTTAACTTTTTTAAAAATTTAAAAAATGTTGTTTTTGTGTTGTTATCCAAGGGTTTTCAGGAGTTTTTACATTATATAGGCAGCCGCGCGAGAGATGGAGGTTGGCATCTCAACACCAGTATATGGAATATTCCTCAAGTCGACTGAGATCCTGCCGCGTGTAAATATAAGCGTGGGCCCCACATCTTTAGCTTTGAGCATCGAAAAGTCTACTGATTCTTTCTCGAGTTCCCTATTCTCCGCTGTCTCTTGATTGTTATTTGCCCGAGTTTTTTTTAAGAACATAATTAAAATTTCTTTTCTTTAAAAACGAATATAATTAATTTTCCTATAATGCTGCAGATTATTCCATTAGTTCGAAAGAATATAGGAGAAGTAAATGCATCTAAACCACGATCTAATAAATTTTGCTTAGAAATTATTATCTCAAGAACCGGTAAAATGGAAACCAGGTCTTAAGCAGCCTTTACCTTTATTTCAGTGTTTTATGTAGGCATCCATGTAAATTTTTTATAGAAAGCGTCCATGTAAAATTTAAGGATATTGTTTGACAATTTTGAAGGATAAAGAAAACAGTTACTCCCATTAAAAAAAACAGTTACTGCGTAGGATTTACTTACCTATACGTGTTGGTACAAGGATAACAAATTTACATTTGTTTTAATTACTTCGAATAATCTCATCCAACATCCAATAGAGATTTAAAAAAATCATCTAACTTCAAAATAAAGCAGTTTGTGTGGATAAAGTATCAGTATGTATCTACTGCATGCAGATAAAAACTTGAGGTATGCATTTTTCTTATTATGGTTTCATTTAATTATATCCACTTCTGTTTCATTTATCTCCGCCTCCAAATTCAATTGGAGATAAAAGATCAAACCAATCATTTTAAAGTTGGAATAAATTCAAATATTTAGCAGAGGTACCCGCTAGAAGGCATATCTACATGCTAAATTCAAATTCACTATTTTTTTTTTGACTCAAAAATAGGGCTTGAAGCCCTATTCAAAAGATATATGTATTGGAAAGAGGGAATGAGTACATAGCCATGACTGAGGAGGAGAACTCTCTCCCGCCAAGATCAAAGAGAGGTCCTTTGATGTCATTTGAAACTTGAATCAAAAGTGAGCCAATCCTCCCCAGTCACCCTGTTTACAAGTGTATATGCAATAAACTTAGAAAGTGGGCTTATCCACTTCTATCTCCACAAAATGAACAAAATGTACCAAAAGCCTAGAAGTATCAGTAAACTAGTTATATATACAAACTGAGATGAATATCCTCTTTAGAAGTTGTCCGCCACCATATCAGATCTTGCCCCCTGAAGTTCCTACAGCCCAAACTGAGTAGCTGTTGCGTGAATAGGGCTTGCCTTCTTCTTCTCTGTGTTACCTGACCAGAACATAGTGAAGAAAGAAACATTAGCTGTTAACTGTTGAGCTGAGATAGGAGTTTGCCTAAAAATCAGTTCATTATGGGCTCTCCATAGACACCAACAGAAGATTGGGAAAAGAGTTTGTCACATCTGACGACGTTGTTTGTCTCAAACAAAGGATCCGTGAGAGTGAAGAATGTTGTCAAAATCTAAGGAACTGATATTCAGATGCAGCTTGATCAGGATGGGTTCCCAAGCCTCTTTGGCAAATACACACTCCCAGAACATATGAGAGTCTGTTTTCACTACAGACTGACAAAATGAGCATGTTGTATCTCCTATCCAACCCTTAAGAGACAGATTGAACTTAGTTTGAAGCTTATGCTTACATAAAATCCAAAGAAAGATCTTAACCTTGGTAGGAAGAAAGGATTTCCATATAGAGTTGAATGCAACACATTTGATGCCTCCACTAGAGATGATGTGGTAGAGGGATTTAACTGTAAAGTGGCCTGAGGTGGTGAAAGGCCAGAGGACTTCATCTATGAGGGTGCAATTTGGGTCATTGTAATTGGAGAGGAGGGATTTCAAATCTGAGACTTCTTGGATCTCTTTATGAGATATGGGCCTACAGAGGAGAGGCTTCTAATGCCATTGGTTATCATACATCCGTTGGTTATCATACATCCGTCCTTGTGATCTGACACTGACATTTTTGGAGAGAGCTAGTTTGTATGCCAAAAAGAACAAGGATGTTAATGTATTTGCACCTATCCACTTATCCTCCCAGAAACGAATAGAGCGTCCATTACCCAAGTTCCATTGAACTAGAGACAGTAAAGCTTGGCTAGAAAGGATTGTGTCATGCCAGAACTTAGATGCACTAGCCTTAGGTGGTGTGCAACTAGTAATTGGAGTTAGGTGGGAGTGTGTAGCAGAGAGAATTTGTCCAACTAGTGAGTCTTATTTGAGGAATTTCCACATCCATTTGGATAGGAGAGCCTTATTGAAAACTGATAGATTGATAATGCCTAAACCTCCTTCCAATTTAGGTTTACACACTATCTTCCAATTAACTAACGATTTGCCTTTTGCATATGATCGCTCAAGAAAGAAAAACTATGTCTTATCTTGCCCATTTCTTTGATTAGCCAAACAGAGAGTTAAAAGAAAGACAGGAAATATAGTGGGATTGAAGTAAGTACATAATTTATGAGAGTTAAAAGGCCACCAATAGAGAGTTGTCTACTTTTCAACATGAATAACTTCTTAGATAAAGTGTCAAGCACAGGTTGCCAATCTTTTCTAGAGAGAGAATCTTTTTTGAGAGGGATACCTAGGGATTTAAAAGGAGGTTTGTCAAGAGTACACTAGAGGGAAGATGCAAGCAGGTTCCCCTAATTGATAGATTTCCCAAAGTCGAAAAGACTGGTCTTAGCATAGTTGATCCCAAGCCCAGACACATCCTCAAAGAGGTAAAAGATGGTTTTAATCACAATAATGTTTTCATGAGAGGCTTTACATAATGCTACGGTATCATTTGTAAATTGTAAGGTTCTAATGTTGTTCAGCTCTCCTTTCAGGTGTAATTCTGATAGATCCCCTGAAGTAACACTAGCTTTGAGCATTTTGTTCAGCACATCTGCTGCTAGGATAAAAAGCATAGGGGAGAGGGGGTCTTCCTGCTTGATACCCCTGGAACCAGAGAAGAGGTGTGAAGGTACACCATTAACAAGAATGGATGACTTAGAAGAGGAGAGGATGGATCTGATCCAATTGCTAAAAGTAAGAGAAGAGTACCTTATGTACAAGCCAAATAATTAAAAAAAGTCTAATATAAAATTTTTATTAAAGTATCTAATATTTGGTATATCTATATATGAAATTTGAAATTGATATTTTAAAATAATTTCTATCAACTGACACAAAATAAATAAATAAAAACTTCTATCCAGTTACTTGCAGAATCCCTCCTTTATACGTAAAGAAATTGATGAACAACTCTCAAAGATACAAAGACATGCCACTTGAATCCTATTTTCCATCTAAGAATTCTTATCAAATTAAAATTATCCATAATTATAAAATTCTAGCAACTAAAAGATTTTTTTGTAATACTACTATCTTCACCTAATAATCATTATCAAATTAAAATTATTTATAATTAGAAAATTCCAATAATTAGAAATTGGTGAACTACTCGAAAGACACAAAGACATGTCATATGCCAAAAATTGCCACGTGTGTATCTATCTTATTAGAAACTTACATGTATACACCTAATCCTGTTTTCACATAAGACTTCTTATCAAATTAAAATTATTCATAATTAAAAATTCTAGTAACTAAAATCTTTTTTATTCTAGTCCTACTATCTTCACCTAAGAATCCTTATTAAATTAAATTATCCATGATTAGAAAATTCCAATAACCGAATCCCTCCTTTATATATAAAAGGGTTTTAAGATTAGAAAATTAGCAACTGCCCCCTCAAAAATACATCAATTACAACAAGCCCTTCAAAATCTAAAAATTACAAACAATCTCTTGAGATTCAAAATTACAAACAACCTCTTGAAAAATCTAAAATTCCAAAAATCCCATTAAAATTTGAAAATGGCACAAAAACTCTTAATATTCAAAATTATAAATAAACCATTAAAAATTTAGAAAATTACAAATAGCACCATAAAACTAAGAAAATTATAAATTATCCCCTTTAAAATCTAAAAATTACAAACAATTCCTAGAAAATTTAGAAAATTACAAATGGCCTCCTAAAGTTTTACCAACGACCCCCTAAAAATTTTATAAGTAGCCCCTTAAGTTTTAAAATTATAAATATCTCCTTAAAAATTTTACAAGCAACCCTTTGAAAATTTTACAACTAGCCCAATGAAAGTTGCCAAAATAACGAATACCCTGTTGAAAATTTCAAAATATTGCAAACCCCCTTGGAAATTTCAAAAATTACAAATGCTCCCTAAAAATGTTGCAATATTGCCTCTAAAAATTATAAAAGTACAAATAACCTTATGAAAATTTTGCAAAACAGGCCCTGAAAGCTTTACAACCACCACTTGAAAGCAAGCACCCCAGAAATTTCAAAAATTATAAATATCACCTAATTTAAAATATTATATTATAATATTATAATATATCATTGATGTGGGGAGACATAAGGTGGGAGGGTATATTAGTCATGGAAAGTCCCATATCACTAATATATATAAGGGAATGATGGAACTTCCTATTTACCCATTTATATGGATTAGATGAAAGTCCTAATTCTATTTATATCTCTATCCCGAGCAAACCAAACATAAGACTCATGAGGAAAATTAAAGTCAGAAATAAATGTTATCCCTTCTAATTGATTTTAAAGAAAGAATAAATACAACTCTCAATGCAATCTCTCTCTCTTTGACTTATGTAAAGAAATTACAAAACTCCTCGATCACGCCCGATTTACAAAAGAAGGAAGGGTCAACGGAGATCCTTCCTTTTGTTTAAAACTGGGTTCTTCACGGCGGCGATAGGAGCTTGATCCTTGTATCCCGTGGACGATCCGACCGTCTTGCTCGTGGAATTACGTAGAAAAAGACTTGCGAGGCAAGTCTTTAGAACTCTAATGAGTTTGATAACTCGAAGGACGAATTTAATAACTCTGCACGAGTTTGAAAACCAAGCCAAAATGAAGAAGAAAAAGAGCTAGGGTTGACCACACCAAGCTCTCTCACAACTAATCAATCCTCGATCTTTTCTCTAGCCTCTAATCTCCCCTTTTTCCCCATCCTCTCACAAGATCTTTCTCCCCTTTATAGGTATTTTAGTGTAACCGACCCTTAGAATGAGGATTCGTGGCCCTCAAATCGAGCGGTTTGGAACCGTTTAAATCGTGTTTACAGATAGGAAACGCAAGACTCGCTTTATTTTAGATGACCTCGCTTCTGCAGGGTTGAGATTTGCGTTTGAGCATGATCATGACGCCCGCTGCCTGGCTTAGACGCTGCTAAAGGCTCCGCTTTGGAGCTTTGGACGGTGAGAGCTCCGCTTTGAGCTTGACGCTAACGCCTCAATTTTAGAGCTTGGACGCTGGCCGAGAGCTCGCTTGGAGCTTTGGACGGCCAGAGCTCCGTGTTTAGAACTTTGACGCGCTGAGAGCTCCGCTTTAGAGCTTGGACACGATGCTAAACCTCTTGGTTGGATCTTATCTTTGTGTTTGTGATTCTACCTGTTTCCTCGAAGCCTTCAAGCGGTGACTTAGTTCAACGATATCTCGATTGAATCGTGGCTTATCGATGATAAAATTTTGACCTACAAAGACTTGATTAAAAGCTCGGGACATTGAAATTCCAATCCCTTTTTCTAGGGGAACCAAACATTGTCTATGTTCTTTTCAATCAAATATCTTTCTACAAAATATCTAAAATCATTGTATATTCTATTTTTATTTTTAAAAATTGTGCATATTTTATTTAGATTTGTAAATGAGGGATTGACTGTTAAGCTATCAAATTTCAAATTTCAAACTTAAGATTTTAATTTATTTAAGAAAAACCTACCACTCAAACTATCTACTTTAAATGATAAAAAGTCTCTATTCTCAATCCACTTTAGGTGACCCGGACAGTTGAGCTTCTTCTCATAATTTAGCAACAAAAAAAAGTACTCATTTGTCTCTTCCTTCATAAGCAATTAATCTATTAGCTAATAGATGATCTGTGAGTTATAGTCTAGAAAGAAATACAATTAATCATCTTTCTTATTACACTAGAGTAGTTTAACATATTCGAAGGATATATAAACTATTGATGCTATGGATCACACAGTCAATTAGTTATGTTTGTTATGTGATTAGGGTCCTCTAACTTCTCTGGATGTCCAAACCGGAAAATCCCTGTGATAGCCTGCACATTTCACAAATCGTGGGAGGTTGGGGTTGGATCCCCGGTGGTTCCTCCGACGATCAAGTTAGTGAATAATCTTGAGTGGGGAAGTAAAGGTTGAACTGAATGTTCTAAAATAAGTTTCAAGTCTGCCAAAATTGCTTACCTTGGTCTACAAACAGCTCCCCTATTTATAGTAATGATCAAGGGGTAGTCTGGTAACTTTGGCCGACTGACAACTGGGGGACTAAGTCAGCTTCTGCTTTACAAGTGTCGGTCGACAAGTGGATGGGGGTCACTTCGACTAGGCATGGGTCGGCGGCTGAGTCAGATCCACCTTTACAAGTGTCGTCATTTAAGTGGATGAGATCGCGTCGGTATTTAATGCGAAATGACGGGAGGCACGTGGTACGACGTGTCTTAAAGATCGACGAGCTCAGAGAATTGATGGCTAGACTCTTGCATTCAACGTAGCGGCGACTCCTCGTGGGCGGGAGGCTCGAGGCACAGTGTCGTCTTCCTATCCTAGGTGGCATGCCGAGTAACACCGCCTTTCAAGTCCACCCCGTGAGGTTGTCGGTGAATCGGCCGAGCAGGTTGCCCGTGGGACCAGCACCTTCGAAGAGGTTGGATAGGATCTTCCTTCGATTTGGCTTCGTGTTTACGCTCTTGCGACGACATGTACCGCCTTGCGAGTCATCCTCGCAAGGAGTCGATAAAGGGGACGGCTGAACAAATCGTTTGTCGAGTCGACCCAGCGGGTGTCGAGATGTCGGCAAGTCCCGCCTTGTGAGTCATCCTCGCAGGAGCTCCAGAGATGACTCCGGCCGGTGGTTCCAACGATTGAGGCCGCCTTTCAAGTCGGCCGATACGCTAGTTCAGACCCTCTGGAAGAGGATTGACTAAATCCAGCCTCTAATGCGGGATACTTGTCTGCTACTAATCATGGATTAGTATTTGTCAAACTGTTGATTCGAAGGGTTATAACATAAACTAACATATATAAATCAAAGAAATCAAAACAATCTGTGTGAGCACGAGCATAATACTTGTAACTTTTATATAATTGTAGATTTCACATATAGTTCTACTAGAAATTATCTAATTTAACTTTATTGAGCCTACATAAAGTTCCTCCTAAATTGAAATAGCATAAGGATACGAGTGAAGAGTTCAACCGAACCTAGAAGATGCTCATAGAAAAAGAGTAGCAAACAGAGATGGAAATAAAACTCCAACTATAAATGAGTTGGCTTACGTCATTTTATTCTCTTCATCTTTTTTAAATACCATGGAGGCAGATCAAATAGAATTTGATGATCGGTTTTTCGAAGAATTCTAGTTAGATTAAACTTCTAAGTAGGGTAGGGGTGCATACCGTTCTGATACGGCTCGGATATGATGCTTATCCTATTCATATCCGCTTACCAATCATGGATACAGATATGCCTCGGTGAGAAAAAATCATATCCGTATCCGCTAAAATCAAATACGGATACGGATATACATGTGGATGTACATGTAGATACAAAACGGATATGAGAAAAACGGATAATATAGAAAAAAATATTAAGTTCCTATGATACAAGAGAGTTCATTAATGTGTTCATTATATCTGAAAAGCTAATATTAGATCTCTTGATCATTATAATTAGTCTCAAATCTATTAATCTAAGTATTAAAACAATTGCAGTTGTATGATCAACATATATTCGGATATTTCGGATAAGGATCCAGATATTTCACTATATAACCATATCCATAACCATATCCTATCCGTTATATATTTAATAACCATGATTTTCGCTGATGCGGATATGGTTGCACGCCCCTACTTCTAAGTGTTAAGCTTCTAAAGAACAGTGAAATAAGCTTATAGCTTAAAAAAAAAGAAAGTAGAACCTAGTGAACTAATGAAGAAAAAGATTGACCCACTAGTGAGGGAACTTGCGTACATTTTCTCAGTCCAATTTGGAAAATGTCAACCATTATTAGCAAGATGTATAATATATCTATTGTCAGGAACAAAGCAAATACACAACTCATGTAGAACTTGCAAGGAGTGGCAATCCTTCAGCTGTTTCCAATTGCATACATGTCTATTTCGAGTAACATAATATATCATAAATACAGTATATTCGATAAAAAAAAGACTGTAGATACAAAGAAAAAGATGCTAACTTGCCCTAGACAATAACAATTGTAAAGCCTGAATTGTTCACTACAACTCTCAACAGCCTGTTAATTAGTAGAGCATATACGAGGAACAATGCCAATTCTTTGATTCTCTTGTACCATCAGAACCTAGAGTATTAGTTCATAGCACATGATGAAGGATGGGTTGAAGTGGGAAGAGCATTTCTTTGTGTTCTAAGGAAATGATGAGGTCTCCTCTGCTTTAACTCTTGACCCTCCAAAATGCTGCCTGCATCCATCATTGCGCCCTCTAGCCTTTGTTTATTTCAAGCGGACGGCAGGAAAACTGCACAATTAAATATCAAATAGAGATGGTTGATTGCACTTAGATATATAGGTAACTATGATTGGGAGGAGGAGCTTGTTTATTTATCTTAGGCACTTACATTTCATGATTTTTTTTCCTCGGTAATGGATTGGAATTTTTTTTTCGGGAGAACATTTGTTGGCTCTTTCAAAACTTAAACATGATCAGCTGAGTGAACATGCTTGGCAATTTCGGTTTGAAAGAAGGTGAATTTTCTGCATATACAGGTGAAAGATTGAAGATCTTGGCTACACATTTTAGACCAGAAGTAAATTAACATGCAACAATTAAAAGGTGGTCTAATGTATGGAAAAGTGAAGAAAAAGGAGAGAGAGCATTACTGCCACCAAACAACTACCAACTACCATCTTCTTGCTCTCCTTTCACCCTTATTTTAGATTGTGCATATTTGGTAGCAAACATGACAAATTAACCAACATGAGAAATACACAAATCATCAACATTGACAGATATCTATAATAAGTTATATAAAAAAGCCGAACCCACCACCTGTGTGTTTGCGGAACCAATTTCGCGCAATGTGGGGCCCGCAAGACACTTCACGGCACAAGATGTTATTAAAAAGCACTAGGACAATTTTACACCCTCTTAATTTGGAAATTACACTTAGTATCACTTTCTTCTTTCAGGGATGAGAAAGCAAAAAAGTAGCCTATGCTTCGAAGCCCAAGGTCCTGCGCCCATTTACTTGAAAACCCGCATAGTTATATGGGTTCTCATATACCCGAAATACAAAGTTTACTTACAAACAGGTAAGTGTACACTTACATAGTAAAGATGTACAGCTCCATACTAGAGGATGTATAGCTATATACAATAGAGTATATAATTACATGCTATAGGATGTACATACTATTTTGTAATTTGTAACTATATACTTTGTATTCAATATTTTGGGTTCAAAGATAAATAAACTTTGTATTCTGGGTATGAGAACCTATAAAACCATGTGGCTTATAAAGTAAATAGGAGGGAAACGTTGGGTTTATAAACAAAAATCCATAAACTATAAATTAAAGTTTAGAAATAACAAAATAAAGTAAGGCTTTCAAGGTTCCACTTAAATGTCAGGTTATTTGCACTTTGGTACCTGGAAGTTGCAACTTTTCTAACTTCGATACACAAAGTTTTTATCTGACAGTTTAATATCCCAATCTTACACTTTGTTTATTTTGATACCTCAGAGTTTTTTCTCAAACAACTTTGATACCCAAAAGTTTACACCTTTTTAATTGAGGTACCAAATTGCAAGACCCTTAGATTGAGGGACTTATGAGCGATTTCAAAGATTTGAGTAACTAATATTGAGTTATTGAAGATTTGGGGATTAATATCTAAATAACCCTAAACCTTATGTGAATATTTGAATTTGTATGGATAAACTATCTAGAAATCTTCAAAATTTTTGTATTGAAAATTTATAAATGGTTTAAACAAATTTTAGGTAGAAGAATAGTATAAATATTTTAATTTAAAGTTTATACCTTTTGATCAATTGATAAATAATGAATATCAAGACTTTGAATGAGGATGCATGTTGGTTATACCCATCAACGAATAATTGATGGAGATTGACTATTAAATTTGTTTCTCCTTTTATCCAACAAAGTACTATTTCTTGTCCAAAAAGTACTCTTAATAGGCCTCAAAGTGAAAAAGTAGACAAACATTGGTGTACGAAAGTGAAAATAAGCCACCAAATAACCAAAATAATTTTTCTATATTAGTCCCTTAAATGTTTTATATTTTCGAACTAATCCTTCAAAATATTTAAATTGCTATTAGGTCTTGAATTCTTAACCTATTTTGAAATTAGTCCCTCAAATCATTAAATTTCTATTACATCCTTCAAATAAAGAGTAGAATTAGTAATTTAAAACAACTTATGAGAATTGAGGGATCTAATTAGAAATTTTGATGTGCAAACAACTACATGGAGCAAACACGTGCAACACACGTGCTCCTCACTAGTAGTAGTAAAAAAGGACATACATCTTGGGTTAGCAGTATTAAATCCTTAATTTTAAAATATGCATACTTAATTGTGACTAGATTAAAATAAATGAAAATGAATAAAATCATGAGCTTAGCCCATAAAAATCACAAATTTTAAAGTACGCATTATTAATTGCCATTGGGTTGAACACAAATGAACAAACATCATGGATTATAAAGCCCATGAAAACTACAAAATTTTAAAGTATTCATATTAATTTCTATCTAGTCGAAGCAAATGGGTTATAGCTTATGAAAATCGTGAATTTTAAACTATGCACAATTTATTGCCATTTGGACGATACAAATGAGAATGAACAAAACCCGTGAGTAGTAGTCTATGAAAATTGCAAATTTTAAATTAAGCATAATTAATTTTCTCTTAGTGAAACAAGCGAAAATTGAACAAATTTGCGATTTCATGATCTATAATGCATTATTTTTGTTCATTTGGACCTAACGATAATAAATAATGTGTACATCAAAATTTGTAATTTTTATGGGTTATAACACGATTTTTATCAATTTTTTCGTTTCAAACAAATACAAATTTATTTTATGTGCATCAAAGTTTCCGTTTTTCATTGACTAAATTTATTTTATGTACATCAAAGTTTCCGTTTTTCATGACTATAACCCATGATTTTTATCAATTTTTCTTTCTTTTGACAAAACAATAATTAACTACATGTACTTTAAAATTCGTGATTTTATGAACTATAAAACATGATTTTTGTTTATTTAGACCTAATGATAAATGGGTATTTTAATATTCCTGCAATGGATATGTTGGTCACTCATCCCAAACCATCAATAAGATAAAGGGTAGGATCCCCTAGAATCCATATTCTCTCACTGTAAGCATGTGAATAGCAGTTAAACCACTTCAAATTTGGAAAATATTTAGAAACCGACTCATCACTCCTATTCTCCTTTACCCTTGTCTCTATGAGAATCAAATAGCCTACTATGATGCATAATAAGCAAATTTACTCAAAATTGTGCATATTTGGGCTATTAAATCTCTAATGTTCTAGAATATAATCCGCATATTAAATGAAATTATGGAGGACATTACCTCCAATAAGATCACCATGTACATCATTAGCACTCTCATTAACTTCATGAGTATTACCTAGCATCAACACGAGCCTCTTGAGCCTTCTGAAGAACTTGAAATTTGTTACTCACACCAACATCCTTGTAAGAGAAGACTTCTGCACTGATGAACCTGCACCACTTTTCTTCTTCTGAGAAGACTGAACACCCTTACTACTCCTAGAAACAACAAATTCAATAGGCCTTGTAGATACAGAAACAACATTACCTAATGGTGTCTTCCCTTATCAGGTTGATTAACATCGTTATGTTAAACTTTAGGCGCCCAGATTGATTTCTTCTTAAAGCATTGATCATCAATACTTCTTACGAATAGAACACTGTTTTGGTTTATGCTCATACAACCTACTACTTAATAACCTGTCCATTTTGACCCTTAATCTCCACATAATCGGATAGCGAGACAGGCATACTTACCTCCGTCGACACCCTAGAATAGTGCAACCTATCCATGCAATCAGTAAGCTTATTAGTGTATAACGATTTACCAATAACACTTTCAATCTTAGATAACCCAGTAGATGTCCACAAATTCAATCTAAGGTTGGGCAATTGGATTTAAAGTGGAAACATATTTGTTTCAAATACGTCCGTATTGAAATCTATACTCCATGGCATAAGTAAGACAAGCCTCCAGAATACCAAGGGTCATTATCAAGAAGGGAAAATTGCTTCTAGCCCCCAAAATAATAACAACTATTCTCCCCCCACCCAAGATTTTTTCAACACTTCCGAAACCCCCAAAAGCAAATCCAGAATTCTCTGAGCCCCCAAAACACAAAACCCAAGGGTTTGAAACATGTGAAGACCATAATACCCTTTCTCTCTCTCTCTTTTTTTCATGATGTCACTGTGATGATTTGAAATGAGTTTTTGGGGGAAAATTCTAGTTCCCTCCAAAATTTTCCAACGGCGTCGACATCGGCAAGGGAACTTTCTCGGCGTTCGTTCATGAGACGAAGAAAACTGCGATCTTGAAGACGGTGATGACGAGTTACGATGGATTCAGCATCGCCGCTCCGAAGAAAAAGGTGGGAACTCCGGCGACTCCCGGTGTAATTTTCCCCCCTTTTAACTTGTACTTGAATCTGGTGCTATATTTTTTTGTTATTTTACATATTGTTGTAATTTTTTTTTGAAATCGATGACTTAAAATTGAAGCAGAGTCTGTAAATTTACATATTGTTGTTTATTTACTGTAATGAGTTTGTTAAGGTTATGAGTTGGTTGTGAAGGTTACGAGTTGGTTGTCAAGGTTATGAGTTTGTTGTGAAGGTTACGCGTTGATTGTGAAGGTTTACGAGTTGGTTGTCAAGGTTATGAGTTTGTTGTGAAGGTTACGCGTTGGTTGTGAGGGTTACGAGTTGGTTGTGAAGGTTACAAGTTGGTTATCAAGGTTATGAGTTTGTTGTGAAGGTTACGATTTGGTTGTCAATGTTATGAGTTTGTTGTGAAGGTTATGAGTTTGTTGTGATGGTTATGAGTTGGTTGTGAAGGTTATGAGTTTGTTGTGATGGTTATGAGTTGGTTGTGAAGATTACGAGTTGTTTGTGAAAGTTATGAGTTTGTTGTGAAGGTTACGCGTTGGTTGTGAAGGTTTACGAGTTGGTTGTCAAGGTTATGAGTTTGTTGTGAAGGTTACGCGTTGGTTGTGAGGGTTACGAGTTGGTTGTGAAGGTTACAAGTTGGTTATCAAGGTTATGAGTTTGTTGTGAAGGTTACGCATTGGTTGTGAAGGTTACGATTTGGTTGTCAATGTTATGAGTTTGTTGTGATGGTTATGAGTTGGTTGTGAAGGTTATGAGTTTGTTGTGATGGTTATGAGTTGGTTGTGAAGATTACGAGTTGTTTGTGAAAGTTATGAGTTTGTTGTGAAGGTTACGCGTTGGTTGTGAATGTTACGAGTTGGTTGTCAATATTATGAGTTTGTTGTGAAGGTTACGCGTTGGTTGTGAAGGTTACGAGTTTGTTGTGAAGGTTATGAGTTTGTTGTGAAGGTTATGAGTTGGTGGTGAAGGTTACGAGTTGTTTGTGAATATTATGAGTTGGTTGTGAATCTCGGTAATGAGTTGGTTGTGAAGGTTACGAGTTGGTTGTGAAGGTTAGTTAACAACAATCATAATCAACTCATTGCTAAGGTTCACAATCTACTCATAACCTTCACAACCAACTCATAACCTTCACAACAAACTCATAACCTTCACAACCAACTCGTAACCTTCACAATCAACGCGTAACCTTCACTACAAACTCATAACCTTGACAACTAACTCGTAACCTTCACAACCAACGCGTAACCTTCACAACAAAATCATAACCTTGACAACCAACTCGTAACCTTCACAACCAACTCATAATCTTAACAAGAAACTCATTACAGTAAAATAACAACAATATGTAAATTTACAGACTCTGCTTTAATTTCAAGTCATCGATTTTAAAAAATTTACAAAAATGTGTAAAATAACAAAAAAAAATATAGCATCAGATTCAAGTTAAAAAAGGGGGAAAAAATTACACCGGGAGTCGCCGGAGTTCCCGTCTTTTTCTTGGGAACGGCGACGCTGAATCCATCGCAACTCGCCTTGATCCCAATCTTCTTCGTCTTAAACGATCCACCATCTTCGACATCACCCTTTTCAAGATCACAGTGTTGTTCGCCTCATGAACGAATGCCGGGAAAGTTCCGTCGCCGATGTCGACACCATTGGAAGAATTTGGAGGGAACTAGAATTTTTTTCCCCCAAAACCCATTTCAAATCATCATAGTGACATCATGAACAAGAGAGAGAGAGAGAGAGTATTATGGTCTTCACATATTTTAAAATCTTGGGTTTTGTGTTTTGGGGGCTCAGAGAATTGTGGTTTTGCTTTTGGGGGTTTTGAGAGTGTTGAAAAAGTCTTGGGTGGGGGAAGAATAGTTGTTGTTATTTTGAGGGCTAGAAGCAATTTTCCCAATATCCAAGTATCCTATGCCTTTCAACTTTAGAAGTAAACTGTTATAAAAACACACCACGTTTAAGCACTAACACCATTGGCTTACCAAATTTCCCCCAATGAAGCTGAACATAATGAACCATTGCTTTGAATCCAGCAGCAAGCCCCGGTACATTGCCAACAAGAGAGGTATTGCACATAGTAGAGCCTTCTTTCCATTCCTCCTCATTTAAAGTAACACATCCACCGTCACCAGATTTCACATACTCCGAAGAAAAACCAACAACAACTATTCCATTATTTTTGAACAAATTATGCCAATTCATACCTTTTTTCTCAACTTGTTGCTTCTTTTCATTAGACCCTCCACCATCAATAGCTTTAGCGTCCTCTTGCTCCACCAAGTCAACTCATCTAGGGCGTTTACTTTCCCTGTTGGTCCCAACACCGTTTCTATCATCTACCTCTACTCGAGTTTCATTAGAGTGAGATTCCTCCAAAACCCCGTTAGCCACCGCAACATTAAATTTATCATTCAAAATTTCTAATCCAACAGGGGATGAACTGAAGACCTAGCTCAAGCAGCTTGATCTTTAGATCCAAGCAAAGAAGACTCATGTCCCATTGAATTAATCTTTGTATTAGCCAGAATTTAAGCTAAGGGTTTGAACTCTTGCTTCCACTAGGGCCAGTTTCTCCCGGTCTAAATTCCCATTTGAGCCATTATGAGCTATCATTTTTGCTTTAGAGATCACCTAGCTCGAGAGGTCATCATCGACTTTTTCTTTCTTTCCATCTCGCTGGAGAAAACCCTTGGACAAGAGCTGTGCACTCGTTATGTAAATCGCTTGTTGATGTGTGCCAACAGACAAAAGCTGCTCTCAGTTGTGATTATCAATTTGCAGCTTTTAAAAAAAATTACAATTTTCATAGCTATAGCCCATGATTTTTTTAATTTTTTATTCATTTCAAATAACTGTAAATTAATTATAATGCATTAAAATTTGCGATTTTTATGGGCTATATTCTATGATTTTTATTAATTTTGTAGTTTCGTATGAATGTACATTTATAATTTGTACATAAAATTTGCAATTTTCATAGGTTATAACCTATGATTTTTCTCAATTTTTGTTCCTTCGACCAATGATAATTAAGCATGTACAGTTCAAATGTATAATTTCATAAGCTATAATGTATAATTTTTATTTATTTTGAGCGAACAAAAATTTAGTATGTGTAATGCGTTAAAATTTACGATTTTTGTCAATCTTTATTCCTTTTAACCAAACAACAATTAAGCATGCATGGTTCAAAATTTATAATCAATTGCAACACATGATGTTTTTGATCGCTACAACACATGATTTTTGTTCGTTTTAAGTGAATGGAAAGTATGTGTAAATATAAATTTATAATTTTCATGAGCTATAACCCATGATATTTTTCAAGAATGTAAATTAGTTATGTGTACATCAAAATTCGAGAGCTTCATGTCCTATAAACCTTGATTTTTGAATTTTATAGTTTCAAATGAAAAAATTTATTATGTATATGCCAAAATATGTCATAGACTATAATCCACGATTTTTGTCAATTTTCATTCCTTTCAACAAAAGACAATAAATTGTGTGTATATCAAAATTCATGATTTTTTCAGCCATAACTCAATATTTTAATTTTAAATTCATTTGGTAATTCCTGACCTAAAATTATCAGTTTGCCCATCTAAATTATATTGTATTTACTATTTAGGATACATTCTACTCATCTTTCAAACTTTACATGCCACTCCTTTGTTCTTTATACATAGTAATATACATTGATAAATAGAAAAGTGAGAAAAAGTCGAGATAAATCCAAAAAGAGCTGCCACAAATTGTTTTGTTGTTTAATTCAACTTCCAACCTAGTAATTTTCTATTAAGATAGGAAAATTTCTTTTATTCTCTAAGACTTTAATTGTGTTCATTTTTGAAAAGGCTACTCACTAAGACCTTAATGTTCATTATTTGAAGGACTAATTATAATCTGGTACCTTAGTATGGTGTAATTACATAGGTGACCCTAGAGTTTGTGTGTCTACATGAGCAACCCTAAAGTTATTGGTTATAGTTGCACTGATAATCCTAGGAGTTACTTGTCATATGGGCTCTAGAGTTACCCTTGTAGTTTCAAGTTGTAATCTTAGAGTTACCCGCGTAGATATGCAGATTTCAGGATTACCCGTGTAATTTCCCCATGCCTTAGGGTACCGAATTATAATTAATCCTCATTTGAAAATAATGACTCTTCTACATTATTTAACTGTATGAAGAAGAGTTGATAGTTGGAAGGGGGTGGGGACAAAATAGAGTTGAAGGACAAAATTATTGGAGCTCCCAAAACAGTTTTTTTATATATTAGTATACACATAGATTATGGTTACATTTAGACTAGAACTGGGATTTCATCTTTAAATAGAAGATAAGATGTATGGATTAATCCTATCAAGGTTAAGAGATAGGATTACCCATTAGAGTTGGATTAGGATTTACTTGTAGGGGTTTGTGCATATATTACCCATTAGAGTTGGATTAGGATTAGGATTTACTTGTAGGGGTTTTTGCATATATTACCCATTAGAGTTGGATTAGGATTTACTTGTAGGGGTTTTTGCATATATTACCCATTAGAGTTGGATTAGGATTTACTTGTAGGGTTTTCGCATATATACCTCTCAAATCTTTCATATTTACAAACTTATCCTCTAAATTTTAATATTTGCAAAATTTCCACCCTATTCTCTCACATTAGGTAATTCTCGCCTCTCTCTTAACAATCTTGATTTTTAAATTGTACAATGCAAAAAAGTTTCAATAATTCTCAATAAGGTTGCAATGTTTCTTGTTTTTAAGAAACTAAAACTGTTAGATGGAAAGGGTAGGAAAAGTCAATGTAAGAGAAGTGAAGGGCAATTTTGCAAATATCAAGATTTGGAGGGTAATTTTGCAAATATAGAAGATTTGATGGGTAGATATGCAAAAACCCCTTGATTATAATAGATTCTGCCGGGCCTTTAACCTAAATGGGCCTTTAACTATTTTGGGCCTTTTAACATAATTAAGATTTAAACTAATAGAAAAGTCTAATATCTCTTTTAATGCTATAAACTAAGATATCTATCTAATGACACCACATTTATATGTCTTCTGGATCGAGGTCTCACAATGAAGGAGCAGAGCAGGGGACATCATAGAGGAAATTCTATATTGTAACCAAAGTTGCCAAACATTTCTTGAAGAAGACAGACTGAATTCGAGAAGGTAAAAGCCACCTTTTTTTACACCTAAGTTCAGCATGGGTATTATGAAGGTGTAGAGTTACTGAGTAAAGCTTCTTGTAAGAAAAAAAAATAATGATTGACCACATCTGGGAGACCTAATAGCAATTTCGATGCTTTTAAGAGGCTAATCGCAAATATGAAAGATTTGTGGGACTAATATCGAAGTAACCCTTAATTCAAATATCACATCACATATTTCATAACTCACCAGCAAAAAACCTAAAGATAATTCTCAAAAATAAGCGTTGCAATAACTGTACCTAATAATTCCAGTGAAAACTGATCGATTTCGATCCTACACTGACATTAGATCCACCGAACCCATTCTCGCCATCACCTTGGTCACCTACCAGTTAACCAATCAAAAGATCCAAAATTATATTCAATTTCACAAAATTTTCAAAAATAATACGCTAAATTTCAAGGAAAATTAAGTACTCGAGCGATGACGACGGATCCTTGCTCAGGGACTGTGCCGTGAGACTTATGACCAATGACTTGTACATTCGATTGCTGCAGAGAGTTTAAAAGCAAAATTTATAGAAACTACTAGTTTGAAAACCCTTAATTCTGACATTAAAACCCTAAACCTCAGCCTTGTCGGTGGTGCAGTACTGACCGGTGAGCGAAACGTGGATGTGGCGGCGATCAGCTGGTTGGATTCGCCCACAATCTCACCGGAGGTGAGGACATCGTTGTCAACTTCCATCGTCATTCTTCGTCGCTCTCTCTCTCTCGGTCGCGAGAGAGCAAAGAAATTTAATTGCATTAACCAGTTTTGTAATTGGGCCATTAATTAGGACTCTGAAAGTTTGTCTTAACTTGGATCCACATGCTCAAAGGGCACCCATGTTTACGTTTAATTGGGCTTCAATGTTGCAGGGCCTATCCACGCGAAGCATTTTCAATTAGTATATTCAACGCTCCAATACATAGACTTTTTTCCCCTTCCCTTTTATATTTTTAGATTATACTAGGTAAGAGGTACATGCATTGCACGTGGTTAAATATCTTGATTATTTCTTTTTGGTTTATTTTCTACTATAACTTGGTTAGAAAATTGTGTATGCCTACATGTAATCCATTCAGTATTCACCAATAAGTCACTTAAATTGAGAAGTTTACCATCTTCAATAAGTAAAATATCCAAAAGAAGAATTGACCTTAAAATAAAATTTATATGTACAAAACAATAAAATGTCAAGTACTAATTAAGAAGAAAATTTATATTAAATATCCATGAACCTGGTGAACGGAGATTTCTTTTTCATGATTCAGTTATATGGTTTATAAGTGTTTAATAGCTAATAAATGCCTTGTCTGCTTACCATGTTATAGTTGTTTAAAGCTTAGCAGTTTGTGGTTTTATATAGAAAATTATGAGTACTCTTAGTTTGAGATTTGTTCTTTTGTTTATGCATATTGATGCTGTGTTTTTCACTTGTTATGCATCTATAGGAATTGATTCACTTCTATTTATAAAACAATATCAGCACTTCTTACCTCACTTTTCTTAAGATTAGCAACATTCCTTTAGATTAGTTTTGCACCTTCTTCCTCAAGATATAATTCGTAAATATTAATGCTTCTCATTTATTTAGATTTTTCTCATCTTTTTGTTGTACAAAGTTACTTGTTTTAGTTGCTTTCTTATTATGCATATGACTATGAGAGGTGTCGTGGAGTAGGTCAAATTTTATCTCTGTTTTTGGGTTGCCTTTAATGTAGCTACAGTAGAATAAAATGAGGATTACTACTAAACAGATATATTTCGTGTTGTCTCTGAGTTCAAAAGGAAATATTTGCCGTGTGTGATATTATATTAGCTGATAGCTGTAGACGGTTAAAAAATACTCTCTCTTGGACCAATGCTCAGTCCGAGTCCAGGAAGTGAACACCCATGGGCTAAACACTTCATGGAGGCTCAAGCATTAGCATATGGTAGGCTATAGCAAAGTTTACTTGGATCACGTGTGAACATGACTACATCCGAGCCAAAGAGGACCTGAGTCCGAGTCAATCCTCAAGTCGGACTCAGGGCCGAGTCAAAAGGTGTCCTCAAAGACGACCGAGTCAATAAACAAGGTGAAATCAGATTCTGAGTCAAATCTGAACTTATTATCGGAGCTCACCCAAGCCATAGCGAAGCTCGCCAAAGTCATAATGAAGCTCGCTATCAAGACTAAGTCAAAGTGAAGCTTCTACCGAGACTCGCCAAAACGACCTTCGCCCAAATAGTCCACATGGGCCACATAGCGAAGTTCGCCGAAGCCTTGAAGTTATCAAACCTGTGAAGCTCACCAAAGATGTAGAAGCTCACCCAGCGGCCGGCGACTTAGCCCAATAGCCCGTGGCCGTGTCATCCATTCTAGCGAAGTTTTTGATGGTCGTTTGGCGAACCTCGCCGTGGCCATTATTGGCGAACCTCACCCATGGCTGTTATTGGCGAACCTCGCACATAGCCGTTATTGGCGAACCTCGCCTATGACCGTTTTCAGAGGCTACTTTTAAGGAAGCGGTTAATGACCACTGTAGGCGTTAAAATTGCTTATCGATGCGAGCGAAACTTCGTGGCGGTGGGTTAACAACCAACAACCCATTCGACAAAACCGACCAAGATAAAGCAAATTGACGAACACACAAAGTGGGTCCGACAGCGTCTGAATCAACGAGGCTACGTGTTATGGAATGAATCCAACAAGCGAAGCTTTAAAGAGATCGATCGGATTGAGCGTCGGCGAGATCAGTTGAACATTGACCGATCGTCACTTAAACCGTTGACGGGATGAAACCGATCAAGAGAACCAAGCACGGACTTAGAACGACGACGACAAGAGCGGAACGAATGTCACAGAAAAGTCCGAAAACCAAACCGAGAAGCCAAAACGGCGTCCGGCCGAAACCCGGACACCGTTTGGTGTCAATGATGGTAGGACACCAAATGGTGTCCGGCCTAGAAAAGCCCTCTATTGTTTTCCTATAAATAGTTGGGGGTGCTTTCGATTCCTGGTTGGATTTTTGGAGATTGGATTTTCGATATTCTTGAGAGAGCCCTCGCAAGATCCACGGCCGTCGGCGGGTCCAGAACAGCGCGACACGTCGGATCTACAAAGCCAGGTAGCGAACTGGGTCGACTCTGGTCGGTATTGTGATTTCTCCTAGTAGATCTCACCGCTCGTGATCCTCTCCTTCGTGAGTCAGATGAAGCGATCCTCTCCTTCGTGAGTGTGATCCCCTCGGTGCGTCGTTTCGCCGTGAAGCGAGCCCCTTCCGTCTGTAGTTCGAACGGGTTTCCACGGATCGAATTGCGCGGTGGTCCGCGGACGAATAAAAGTCCGTACGGGCAAAGAACCCGCATAGCGAGGATCCCGTAAAATAGAGATCCTCGTGTTTGTTCACAAAGGAAGAAAGTTGTAATTTTCGTTTTCATTGTAAGCCCGAAATAAAAGGAACTTTCTTTTGTTTGAATTTTGTTGTAGGCAACGAAGGCGTACCGCAGTTCAAGCGAGCAATGAATAACAAACCAACTTTACCGCGAACAAGGCGACGGTGGGAGCCAGCGGTTTCAACAAAGAAGCCGTGTCGCAACCGGCGGTCGGATCCGGTGATAGAAGAGGTCGAGTTCGAGTTCAACCAAAAGAAGTCGAGTACCTCTCTTCCTCGTCAAGATCCGACTTCCCCATAAGTCCAAGATGGTCTCCGCCGCAAGGAAGACCCAATCGGCCTCGAGATGCGAGGCGAGAAAATCCACCACCACCGGAAGGCTGCGGAACAACGGTGGTTCCTCGGCGGCGGCCAAATTTCGAACCTCTGTCTCCTCGGGGTAGTTCCGCCAATGGCGTCGTGACTCTCTAAGAGAGCTCGTCGAGGCGGCGTCAGCGCTGGCAAAACAGCGCGGGCAAAGAATCAATGGATGGGGTTCGCTATGAGGCGGATCTAAGATCGAGGTAACTTCCGAGTCGAGATGCGTAGCCGACTCGGTGGCGACAAATGAATGGGTCGAGTCAAGCGGAACCGTTCCACACCGAGAGCATATCCGGAAGCGTGGCGGCTCCTCGCCAAGCAAGGGCTTTGGTTCATCAAGCCCGCCAATTGAAAAGGAGGAGGTGGCCAAAAGCCATCAAATCGCTTAGTTTGGAAGCCCAAGTCCGTCGGCGGGTCAACTCCGACGAACCCGGCATCCAAACCCAGCTCCATTGGCAAGCCAATTCCGACCCAGGCGCTCAAATCAGAAATTGTAAGCGCCCCGACAAAAGTTGCATCTACGCCGAAATTACCCACGGCATTTGCATCCAAATTTTTGGCAACGTCAACGGCCACGACCACCAGGTCATCCATCAAAGATCGCTTGGGTCCACTAGAAGAATCACGGGTCACTCCTCATGCAGGGGGTCACACCCGCTCCAAGAAGGATAGGAGAATTCCCTCTGAGTCCCACTAACCGGACTAAAGGTTGAAGTCCGAGAGTCCACCGAGACTTCACGCTCGCGTAAGCGAAAGTCAAGGCGAGTCACTTTCGGTAGTTTCGATGAACGAGTCCATTCTCGGAAGGAGACGCTTTCGTCGATGGCGACAGCGTTATACCAGGGGATCATGCCGGCCTTGGCGGTTGCTCCGGTACTCATACCGAAGCGAGGCTGTATGCCGATGCGGGAAGTCGAAGAAATCTCGAAGAGGTTCTCCCGGACTAACGGTCATGCTTGTGCTCTAAGCTCATCAAGGCGGTGCTCTGAGTGCAATTGCCATCAAGAAACTCGAGCGAGTCTCGGTCTTCGAGACTTAGCACCAACACGCCAAAACCTAGGTCAAGGAGATTCCATGAAGGATGGCATCAGAGGATGGTGCGAGGTCACTAATAATATGGCGGCAAAGAACCATCGTCAAGTGCTATTCCCGCATGCATAGCGGTTAACTTCGTTTGCGGTCGGGACTATTCGGCGGTCCAATTCGACAAGCTCTTGAGAGGGCTACCTTGAGGATGAAGTATCGAGGCCAGGGTCGGCAATGACATCCGACAATCTGACTTCTAGTGACGGACAACCCAAAAGCTTATGATCGATGCAGTCGGTGGCCAAGATCTTTGGGCGAAGCGTTGAATAAGCAACGAAAACTTCAAATTAGAGATGGAGTTGGCCATGCAGGCGATGAGAGAAATGCATGACCAACGGATCCAAGCTTTAACAAAGCATCGAGGAGAATCAAGTCAACACATCGGCGTTGATCAAGATGGCGGCGACTGGTCGGGAGGAAGCACCGAAGATGATAACCCTCTGAACTGGCCTGCTGGTTGCTCATGAAAGCGAAGATTAAAGACCTCGAGTAAAATTAACTTCGTTAATTTCCGCCCAAGTGAAGAAGGCGATCCCTGCCCATACAGGGGGTGGGAATCAATCCCATACCCTTCAAAGTTTAACTTAATAAACTTTACTTGTTTGTGGTAAGGGTTCCGAGCTTATGATTTACTTCAAGTCACCTCGGGGTTATTTACGGCAATGAACCCACGATGGTTCGGTCATTCGTTGGCACCCTTCGTGGGTGCCTTGATTGGTACCGCCGTCTTAAGCAGGGGAGCATCAACGGTGGGGCGATATGGAGTCTTTGTTTCTCTCCAACTTCTTTGATGGCGATACCGAGGTATCCATTGGAACATTACTCGGCCAGCGAGAAGAAGAAAGCTGTGGATATTTTGTTAAGCGATTCGTAACAAGGCAATGAGCTAGGGATCCGATATGAGGAATTCATCCTCGGACTTGCCGCGATAATTTATCAATAGGCGTGCTTTCGAAGCAATGGGGGCGGCACCATCGTAATGTGGAAGGACTTGAAAGTTCGTGGAGAGCAAGTGAAAGGTTCCTTAAAAGGAAGAAAGCGAAAAGAGCCGCGCGGCGACAAACACGAACAAACAAAATTTTGTGCCGCGGCGGGGGTAAAGAAGCGCCGGCAAAGTCACGTAGAAGCGCCAATCAAACCGAACTACAACCACAGCGGTCCTGCGTGGCATGCGACAATCCGGACCTCAATGGCCCGACAAACTCGAGAATCAAAACCTTCTAGTTGAGATTTCCCAAGACTTACTCGTTCAAAGATGAGGAAGTTAGGGCATTTTCAAGTACCTTCGGAGAACAACAAAATCCGGTTGCCCCAATTGTAAACCAAGAGGAGGCAAACAAACAGTCTGAGAATGCTGCGCTTATCAGGCGGTACATCATCTACGAAATTACGCTACATCGAGAGACAAGATTCAAGCCTTGATCGATGTCGGAGTTATCACTCAAAACCTTCTAAAGAGAAGAAGGTGAGGCGAATCTGATCTCTATAAGCTTCGGATCAGTTCCTTTGGATTGGTTTCAACCGACCCGATTGTGAAGGTAGGAATAAAGATGGTGAATGAGGATCCTCACGAGCGTGAGAAGGGACTCGTACCACGCTGACGGCAAGCGGAGAAATCCTTTGGGTCCACCGATTTGTTGGAAGGCGATCGGTGGACGCGTCTTAGGCAAAAAGAAGTCCAAGGGAAAAGGCAAATTATGCCAAGCCGCGGCAATTCGAAAAGGGCGATGAAGAAGTGGCGCTTTCCAATTTTCGGAGGATGAGCATGAAGTCTTTGCCACAAGGAGTGAGCACGAATACAACTACAAGTATCAGGAGATTCCAAACCCGAATCACGAAGGCGTTATCAGGCGGGGTAGCGACTCCTCTCACTCGTGGGAGAAAGGACAACGGCAGGCGGTTGCTAAAAAGCGGTGAAGCAAAGGAGAAACGACCTCAGTCGAAGCTCAACTCGGCGATCCCGATTCCGATTGTGAGGATAGGCCGGAACATCGAGCTCTCCATACCATTTCGGCGTCATGGCCCAGTTGGCGAACATCCCAGCCAGAATAACTCTCTACGAGTTGCTCCGATTGTCAAAGAAAATCCGGGAAGCTCTACAAGAAGCTCTGGCTGACTCTGAGGTGTTTCTCACTCAGATCAAACCGATTCCGGAAGAATCTGCACAACAATGCAACCTTGTGGCTAAACACTTACCCTGCATCACCTTTACAAAGGAGGATATGCAGACCAAGAATTCCAAACACGATAGGCCGCTATACTTCACCGGGTATATTGGTTCTAGCGAAGTCAACCGGATCCAAGTCGATCCGGGTTCCGCTGTGAGCATCATGCCCCTGCGCCTCATGTATCATCTTGGAATCCACATGATGGCGGCATCAAGCGGCACAATGATTTACGGATTTAACACGGTGGGTCCGCCCACTTGGTAAAATCGGATTAAGTGCCAAATGGGGACTTAAAGTCGAAGTCACCTGTATGATTGCGAGAGACTTCCTATAACTTATTGTTGGGTCGACCACGGATCCACAATAGCGTTATAGTCCCATCCACTCTTCATCGATGTCTCAAGTATGTAGACACAAATAATGAGTCAAGGCGGTTACGTGGGACAAGCGGAGTTTAAGGGGATGGAGAATTATTTCACTGATTCCCTCCTTTACGGTAATGAGTCCGAAACTGAATCATCGGCCCAAGGCACGGACAGCGGTGAAGAAGCTGATGCGATTCAGAAGCCGGGCTTGATTATAGCGGAGGATTTGTTTTAAATAACATTGTACCCCTTGTAATCAATCTTGACGATGAAGAATCGTCAGATGAACATTGTAATTGGCAAATTGCCGATAAAGCAATAAATGACGATTTAGAGTACCCTCTGTCTTTGAATGATGCGATGACAGGTTTATATAACAATCGAGTTGCACCTACCAACTTCGGTCATCTTGCTTTATACAAAAGCAATTCGAGACTCCTTTGGGACAACACTCGTCATCCCTTAAAGATCGAGTATTGAAAAGGACTTGGTTTTACGGAAAAGGAGATCACGGTGGCAGCGCCAGCTTCTTAGAAGAAGATGAGGATAACGATGGGCCTATCCTCCACACATGCAGATATAGTCGAAACGGGTATCATGAAGAAGTGGGAGTGCGACTTGACACGAGGGAAGGTCTATGTTTGGACGAGGTCCTCGAATCCCTCCGGCGGCATATGTCCCAAAAGGAAGCGGATGACTACTACGCATTTAGGCGAGGATTGGGATATGAATCCTCCTCGAAGATGAATGCTCGTGGATGATCGGCGACCATTTACACGATGAAGAGGCAGATACTCGATTCTTGGTTTGGGATTCTGACACTAGCCTCGGAGAAGCTTTCAAAGCTTTGATGTCAAATATGGCTACGATCGATCCTGCTACTATGGAGAATGATGAAGATATGCCAACATGGGAAGACCCATGGATCCATCAACTCAGAGAGCAGTTTGGGGATAGATTCGAACAAAGAGAACCCCCCACTAAGGACGAGGTAGTCCAAGTTAACATCGACGTGTTTGCTTGGAAGAGCTGATTGCCCTAATCAGGGAATACATCGACGTGTTTGCTTGGAGCTATGAGGACATGCCAGGACTCGACCCTAATGTGGCGACCCATCACCTCAACATCAAAGTGGATGTCAAACCTGTCAAGCAATCGCAAAGACGGTTTCGTCCACAAATATTGCAACCAATCGTTGATGAAGTAAAGAAACTCATAGAATCGGGATTCATCGAGGAAATTCAACATCCGGATTGGGTGGCGAATATAGTCCCGGTCATGAAGAAGAATGGTTCGATTAGGATGCGTAGCGACTCTGAGAGACGAGCGGCTGCTTGCCGAAAAGATGACTTTCCTCTTCCAATCACGATGTCATAGTCGACAACCGTGTGGATTTGAAAGAATGTCATTCATGGATGGTTTCTCGGGTTACAATCAAATCAAGATGCACCCGATGATGCGAAGCACACGACATTGAAGCCTATCGGTATATATTGCTACGGTCATGCCGTTCGGCCTCAAAATGCGGTAGCGTACGGCGATGACTAAAATTTTCGGGATCATCTCCGGAAGCGGTCGAATGCTACGTCGATGACTTAGTGGTGGCGGTGACAAAGGAGATCACGTCAAAGATCTTAGGGCGGTATTGAGCTCATGCGGACTCATCAACTAAAGATGAACCCCGCCAAATCCTTCCTTGGGATGTCCGGTGGCAAGTTCCTGCAACCGTCGTCACCGACAAAGGAATCCACGTCGATCGACAAAGTGAAGGCAATTCAAGAGTTGCAACCTCAGAAATGCGAGAGAACTTCGGGGGTTACAAAGGCGATTGGCGTACATCGGCGGTTCATATCGAACCTATCACGGGAAGTGCCAACCATTTTCTAAGTTAAACAAGAAGTAGTATCGTTTATTTGGGGACGGCACAGAAAGTGTTTGAAGAGATCAAATGCGTATCTCGCTAAACCTCTGTTCTCGTCGCCTTGCGATGGAAAACGTTGATCGTCAAGGCAATGGATCACTCGTTAAAGCGCCTACGGCGGAGGCGGCGGCATGATCCTGAGCGAGCGATGTATTACGAGGCGAACATTGGTGGTCTTGAGTCTCGATACGATGAATGAAGGGATGCCTTGCATTAGTGTTGCGATTGAGAAAATCGACACTATTTAGTAGGGACCAGGCGATTTATGTTATCTCTAGCGTAAATCCGGTCCGAGAATATTATATTGATAGGCCTCGATGAGTTGGCGTTTAGCGAAATGGGCCTTGCTCTTGTCCCAATATGACTTGTATTTCAATCAGCGAAGTCGGTCAAAGGACAAGCGATTTGTGATCTCTTGGTACCCGGAGCAACGGATCGCGGTTGAGCTATATGATGATCTTCAGGATGAAGTTCGAAGTCAACACTACGTCGCACCAACAAATATGGCGATTGTATTTTGATGGAGCTTCTCGGGCCTGATAATGGCGAGTACCCCGGATGTTCTAAAATCTCGGCGGAGTGGGTTGTCTTGATTTCCAGGGAATCATGTCATGCCCGTGCTTATTCACTCCAGAACCTGTTCCAATAGCGTAGCCGAATACAATGCGCTACTTATTGGACTTAGTTCGCCAGGAGCTGGGTCGAATATCTCGAGCATCTGGCGATTCTGGCGATAGTCGAGCAGATCGGGAGACTTCTGAAATTCGAGAATCGAGATCTAATTCCTTATCATCGGTGGCTCGAAATGCGGACTTCGTTGAAGAGTTCTTCATCGAATATATTCCACGCCTCCAAAAGCGCTCCGCGGATACCGTTAGGCGTGTCGTTAGCACAACCTTTGAGACCGAGCAATTAGTGCAGGTCGGGACTCATCAACTCTTCGTACCAATAGTGTGAAGTGCACGGGAAGACAAAGGGATGGTGTCCAAAGAAGTACATGCAACCCAAACGAATTGGAGCCAGAGTTGGCTCTTTCATCACATTCGTGCGATTACGCGGAAGGCGTGGGAGAGTCAATCAGGAGAAGAGCTCAAGATTCTTCTCGACGGAGACGGATGTTATATGTCGTCGAGTGCGATGGTCTTTTGCTCCGTGCCTCTCAAACAAAGAGGGAGGGTCCCGGGAAGCACTACGAAGGTGAATGTAGTGCACACCGGCGGTCCCAGCTCTGATGAATCGGAGAATGGGCTGCCACTGCCAACAATGATTGGTCCGAATGCGCTCGGAAATGCCGCTGTCAAATTCCATTATGCATGACCTCCCAGGCGGTTGCATCCTTGGCCACATCACGGCCATTGAGACATGGGGAATGGATGTTGTAGGTCCCATTTTTCTCCGTCGGTTAAAGGAGATCGGTTTATTCTAGCGATCAGGCTATTTCTCAAGTGGGCTGAAGCAATCCGCTAAAGAGTAAAAGTCGAGTCATCAAGTTTATCAAACACCATGTCATCTATCGACGGATTGTCCCGAGGCCGGATCATGCATGACAGCGGTCCCGGTTCATCGGCAATTCCTTCATCGGGTTTTGCGAGAAATTCAAGATACAAGGCGTCTCCGTTGGCCTTATAATCCGGCGAATGGGTTGTGGCGTTCAACAAGGCGATCATCAAGATTTTGTCAAAGCTTGTGAAGAATAAGCGAGGCGGGGCGATAAACTTCGGGCTTAAGGCATATCGCTGTAGTGTGCGATACTTAGGCGAACTACCGTACTCTACGGTCTACGGGTGTGAAGCAATTCTCGTTGGAAATCCCGATTCGTCCCGCATCGCCCTTCCAGAGAGATGGCGGTAGAAGAACAACATCGAAGCGTCTCGAAGAGCTTGAGATGTTAGATGAGAAGCGCTTGGAGGCTCAACAATGCATTGAGTTCTATCAAGCTAGAATGTCGAGGGCTTTCAACAAGAAAGTTCGAGAGAACCTTTAAGGAGGAGATCTGGTCCTCATTGCTTTGACGGTAGATAATCCTCACCTCTAAAAAGAAAGGTAAATTGAACCCAAATGGGAAGGACCGTTTGTAATAGACGCGGTCTATTCAAGCGGAACATATCGCCTCATCACCTGAGAATGGCGGCGGCAATTAATCTTAGATAGCGGGAAGTTTGAGAAAAGTATTATCCTTAGCATTCGGGATAACCCGTTTGAGGGAAGTTCCTGGAGAATATCTCACTCATATTCATGAGGATAACCCTAAGTTGTTGTGTTTTCCTCCAAATTCTCTCACCGATCAAATTCTTTGTGGTGGGCTCACTAAAACCTCTACGGTCCACTACCGGCAAAATCCCCTCTCGATTCCCTCTGAGACGACGGAGTCCACTTTCAAATTAAGTTTGCAATCTATAAGCGAAAGCTATCCTTCCCTTCCAAGATTCTCGAGTGGAGACCCGGCTCTTAGTTTCTCATCGGAAATAGAATACATTCTTCCTTTCCCATATTCACTGGAGATAGGACACATCCTTCCTCTTGAGGAAGCAGAGATAGAATACATTCTTCCTCTCTTGTTTTAGATTCTTGGAGTGGAGATCCCGCTCTTAGTTTAGCCTTTCAAGATTCTGGAGTGGAGATCCCACTTCGGTTTCTTTCCTTTGGAAGCGGGACAAAATCTTTCCTTTCCAAGCTGGGAGATAGGGGCAAAGATCCTCCTTCCTCTCCAACTTGGGAATAGAATACCTTCTTCCTTTCCCACATTTCACCCGGAGATAGGAGACAAGATCCTCCTTCCTCTCCATCGGCAAGAGATAGGATACAAAACCTTCCTCTCTTGTTCATCCCTTACCGGAGGTAGGGAGACAAGATCCTCCTTCCTCTCCATCGGCAAGAGATAGGATACAAAACCTTCCTCTCTTGTTAGTCCCTCACCGGAGATAGGAGACAAGATCCTCCTTCCTCTCCACATGGAAATAGAATACATTCTTCCTTTCCCACCTCAATCAATCTTAATCGGTTCAATCCTTCTCCGGTCAAAGAAGGCACCAAGGTTCATCTTGGGGATTTTATCGAAGCCTAAGAAGGGATAAAGACCCGCGCCTCACCGCGGCGTTCTTGGGTTTAGTCTTTCTCCGATTGAAGAAGACACGAGTTCGATTAAGGGCATTTTATCCGAAGCCTAAGAAGGGATAAAGCCAGCCTCACCAGCGTTCTTGGTTTGAATCTTTCTCGATTGAAGAAGACACGAGTTCGATTAAGGGCATTTTATCCGAAGCCTAAGAAGGGATAAACCAGCGCCTCACCGCAGCGTTGCGGGTTAGTCTTCCGTGAAAAATGACCTCACATTATTCAACATCGTAGCATTAAGTCTAAGAGAGTTTCATTCTTTTAGCACAGCGTTGTGTGTAGAAACGATTTAGATAATCTACATGCTAGCCCAACTCAAGCGGTAGTTGGTAAAGGCTCATCAAACCCGTTGAGAGGTGGGGTTGTTAATAACCACGAAGCCGGCCGCCTATGCGTTCTTAGGTTTAGTCTTTTCGATTGAAGAAGACACGAGTTTGATTAAGGGTATTTTATCCGAAGCCTAAGAAGGGATAAAGCCAGCGCCTACAGCGTTGCGGTTTAGTCTTTTAGATTGAAGAAGACACGAGTTTGATTACGGGGTATTTTATCCGAAGCCTAAAGGGATGAGTCTACAGCGTAACAGCGTTGCAGAATGAGTCTTGCCGTAAAAGTACCAGAGTCTATGTATTCAATATCATAGCACTTGAGTCTAGAAGAGTTTCATTCTTCTAGCACAGCGTCCGTCTTGAGCGGATCAGGACAATCCGCCGCTAGCCAATTCAAGCGGTAGTTGGTAAAGGCTAATCAAACGTTGATGGTGAGTTTGCCAAAAATCCTATAAGTATTATGGTTAATTATTTGAATGAAATAAAAGAATCATAATAAGCAATGAAAGGAATAAATCTTATTCATTTAAAGCAAATATAAAGGAGCTACAATTGTCGAGACAATTGATTCAAGCAAAGTTATGATAATACATCGAATAAAAATCATAGCGACACGGTGAACAAAGAGAGAAAAGTCTCACGGCACATCGAGACTTCATTGGCGCAATCGGTAATGTGAAAGAAGCAAGGTCGGCCTTGGCGGCTAATTTTCCTCTGGATCGCTCGAACCCGAGCTTTGGCTTCCTTCTCAAGTTCCTCTTGAGTTAGCGGCAATAGCGGCCGCGTGTTCCCGGCATCACCTCGAGGACTTGCTTCTCCGTTCGGTGACATCACGGACTCTGGTGCACTCAGCAGCGTGAAATTCTTCGCGTCTTCTCCCTTGAGCGGTCGATTCACGTGCGTTTGACATGGGTATGGTACAAGTTTATCGGCTGCTGTAGGCATAAAAATTGCTTATTAGTACCGAACAAGACTTCGTAGCGGTGGGTTGACAACCGGCGATCCGTCCGATAAGCGACGAAAATATTGGCGAGTGAATACTCGGCGAGCGCGCGAGTTGGCAAGGCATCTGGCCGTGGCTGGCGATGCCGATGAAGCTCGATGAAGTTAACTAAACTTCGAAACGCCGATGAAGCGGAATCAACCGATATAGTCCGTCGATGCAAGCGAGCGTTGAGCCACGAAGTTGATCAGTCACGGACTCAAACCTGGCAGCAACATCGCGAACAAAACTAAGCCGGAAGGCGAAAGAGATCGACGAAAGTCGGCGGAGAAAGCAGCGAGAAAGCGAGGAAACGCCGCAAGAGCGGCTGTGACTAAAACCGATAAAATGTGGGTGAAACAAACCACTGGCGAACCACCGACCAACTTGGCCGGTGCCGACAAGTGGCGAGGCTCGACTTCAACGGCGAACCTCGACAACAGGCGGAGTGCCTGACAAGTGGTAGAGTGGCTCGGCCCACGTAAAGGCAGAGCCACCCGAGGTGGTGCTTATCACCATTAATTTATAAATGGGGGGTCTTGAAGACTGGGAGATTTGGAGTTGGATTTTGGGGATTTGGGCGGGCTTCGATTGGATTTTTGGGATCTTTCAAAGGCTGGGACTTGAAGAGTTCTACGAGATCTGATGTCGGCATGATTACGAGCAGCAGCGAGCACAAGTCGATCAACGTCGGATCTTCAAGCAAAAGGTAGCGAATTGGGTCGAACTCTGAGATACCCTCTAGATTAAGCTTGTCTTAATCTCGGGGATATGCGTGATTTCTCCTAGTAGATCTCACCGCTCGGCGATCCTCTCGCCGTGAGTGTGATCCCCTGGTAACCGTTTCCTTGATGAAGCGAGCCTTTACATCTGTAGTTCGAACCGGGTCTCCACGGATTGGAATTGCGGTGGTCCACGGACACAAAAAGTCCCGACACGGGCAAAGAACCCATAGCGAGGACCTATATGAGAGATCCCGTGTTTGTTCACAAGGATAAAAGTTGTAATCTTTTTGATTTTCATTGTAATGCCTTAAAATAAAGGCATTTCTTTTTGAATTTGTTGTAGGCCAAAGAAGGCGTAAGCAAAATTCAAATCAATGACAATCATCCCACTTTACTGCGAACAAGGCTGGCGACCACGATGGGAACCACCCTCAGTCGGAGGTCGTCGTGCATAACAGCGGATCCCTATCGGTGGAAGAAGAGGTCGAGTTCGAGTTCGACGGGAAGTTCGAGTACCTATCCTCACCCTCCTCAGATCGGTTCCCCGCCCGGCTCCAAAGGCAGATGGGCCTCGATGTAGAGCCCGGGGCGCGAGTCCAACCCGCTGCGGTGTGAAATCCCGCCGGCCGAAGTCGGATGGTGCGAGAGATGAGCGGCGATCGCCCGGCTCTCCAGCGAGCTTCGCCAAGGCGGCAAAGCATATGGCGCTTGCCAAGGCCATGCAATCCATGGATGGGGTCGCTCTGGCGGATCTAAGATCAAACTCCTTGAGGCTTGACCTCAAGTGATCGGCAGTTTATCAAGCGTCAACCCGGCGAGTGGGTCCGTGTCAAGCGGAACCGCTCCACACCGAGGCGCATCCGAGGCGCCCGCGCACTCCTTGCGCCAGCCACGAGCTTTGGTGCGGCGGGCTCGTGAGTTAAAGAAAGAAGTGGCAAAGAAGCCACCAATGTACGCCGAGGTTTGGAGGCCCAAGTCTAATGGTGCCCCAACCTCGTTACCCACACTCCGTCTGGCGCTTAAGCGAAGGATCTGGCGTTACAAATCAGCGCCAAAGTCAAAGGCAGCGGCGCCTCAAAGACAAAGCGTGCGCATCACGAATCGATGGTGAAGCCAACTCCGTCACCACCACCAAACCAGCTATCAAGGATGCGTCGGTCCTCGAGAGAATCGGGTCACTCCTCATGCGGGGAGGTGGCACCCGTTCCAACAAGGACAAGAAGACCTCTGACCTCTCTATCGGGTTGAAAATGAAGTCAGAGTCCTGAGACTGGCCCACATCGTGAAAGTCTAGGCGAGTCACTTTCGGAAGCGATGGATTGACCGTCCTCGGAAGGAGGCGTTTTCATCGGCGATGAGGGCGTTATACGAATCCGCGCCAACATCACGGCGGGTTGCTCGGTACACCTGCCGATGGTACTACCGTGCAAAGAAAATCTCGAAGGATTCCCCAAATGGCCTTGATCATGCTTGTGCTCAAGCTCATTAAGGCGATGCTCTCGGTGCAATTGCCATCAAGAAGCTCGAGAAAGGGTGTCGGTCTTCGAGACTCACCGCGGAGATCGAGACCTAGGACAAAGCGATTCCGCAAAAGGATGATCTCAGGAGGGTGAGTTGCCGAGGTCACTAATAATATGACCAGCAAAGAATCATCGTCCGCGGGCTATTCAGCGCGCATAGCGGCTAACTTCGTTTGCGGTCGGGGACTATCAAACGGTCAGAATCGATAAGCTTGAAGGGTTACCCGGAGGATGATCGTCGAGATATTGGCTCGCAATATCGATCATCTTGTATCTAGCGAAGAGCCCCAAGAAACACTTATGATGCTGAGATCAAGTGGCCAAAATGCTAGGCGAGCGTTGAATAAACAACGGGAAAACTTCAAGTTAGAAATGGAGTTGGCCATGCGAGGCGATGAGAAAATGCGACCAACAGATCAAGCCACGACAAAACATCAAGGTGAATCAGTCAGTAGCGTCAGCGTCGATGAAGATGATAGCGATTGGATCAGGAGGAAGCACGGAAGATGATAACCCCCACAGCGCATTTCTTTGCTCATGAGGCGAGAAGATCAAAGACTTGGAGAGCAAAATCAATTCATTGATTTCCGCTCAAGTAAAGAAGGGAATGGGGAATCAATCCCATTACCGTGAAGTTTAACTTAATAAACTTCACACCATTTGTGGGAAGGGTTCCCGACATTGCGGATTTATTTCAAGTCACACCTCGGAGTTATTTACGGCAGAACCCACGATGGTTCGGTCATTCGTTAGCACCGGTGACGCCTTGAATGGTACCGCGTCTCAAGCGGGAGCATTCCAATTTGGGGCGACATGGAGTCTAGCTTCCTTACCAATTTCTTTGATGGCGATACGAGGTATCGTCGGGACGTGCTTTCGGCGAAGCGAGAAAGGCGGAGAAAGTGGATATCTTTGTCAAGCGATTCGGAACAAGGCAATGGCTGTCGGGATCAATAGCGGAGGAGTTCATCCTCAAAACCTGCCACGGCAACTTATCGATAGATGTGCTTGAAGCAATGGGTACAGCACCATCGATAGCGATGGAAGGACGAAGGTTCGTGGAAACAAGCGAGAGGTTCCTCAAAAGAAAAAAGAAGCGGAGAGGTCAGCGGACAGCGGAAGCTCGGCGTAACTTTGTCAGCGGCAAGGGAAGAAACAAGCCAAGGCGGTTCGCGAACCAGCGTTCAACTCAACCCGGCCGCGGCAACGGGCGCCCGCCATGAGGCAATCGCGTGGCAACTGGGCCACAAAAGCGAGAAGGCAAATAGATTCCGAAGTCCTATTCCTTTAGGGGCGGCGAGATTCCGTCTCTTCAAATATCTTGTGGAAAATAACAAGATCAAGCTCCCTCGATTCGAGAATCAAGAGGAAGCGATGAAACGAATGACCCGAATCTTGTCGCATACCATAGGGGTTCATCACCCGCTAAATCTGTTTGACCTTAAGGACAAAATCGGGCTTTAATTGATGTAGGGTCATTACTATGAAGCGTCAAAAGAAAGAAGGTGGGCGAATCGGTATCCATAAGTTTGGTCGGTGCCATTGACATGGTTTGAACTGAACCGGTGGTCAAAGTTGCGGTGAAGGCGGTAAATGGCGACCACACAAACAGCGCCGGAAAGGACTTGTATGGTATCATTGAGAATGGCGAAAGTCTTGTGGGTCCACCGAACTTCTTGGAAGATGAGCAATGGGTAGCCTCTTCTTGAAGAAAAAGCGAAGCGAAGGAAAAGGCATGCCATGCTACTTCCGGTCGGAGGAGGCGATGAGCAGTGGTAACATTCCGTTTGTCAGAAGGGAACACGAAGCCGCATACGAGGAGTGGACCAGGTACAAATACAAGTACCGGAAGTCCCGACCCTAATGCCAAGGCGCTCGAGGCTGGGGGTACCAACAAATCCCTCACGCGCGGAGAAAGCGGCGGTGGCGCCAAAGCTCTGACAAAGCGGCCATGAAGTTCAACTCGGCGGTCTCGATTGGTCGCCGGTTGGAAGAGATAAGCGGCAGGACCGAACTCTCCATACAGCCGATGTCATGGCCCAATTAGCCAATATCCCGCAAGGATCACTCTCTATGAGTTCTGCTGGCTTATCAAAGAGGCGAAAGCTCTTCAAGAAGCCCTCGCCCGATTGAAGTCTTCTCACCCAGTTAGGCGAGTCGGAAGAATTGACGACAATCTGACTAAGCACTTCCCTGCATCACCTTTACAAAGGAGGATATGCGGGCGAGGAATTCCAACCGCGATAGGCGCTATACTTCACGGGTATATTGGCTCTAGTGAAGTTACTTAGGATCCAAGTCGATCCAGGGTTCAGTATGAGCATCATGCCCTAGCGCCTCATGTATCATCTTGGAATTCACGCGACAAGCTAGCATCAAGCGGCACAATGATCTGGATTTAACACAGTGGGTCCGCCCACTTGGTAAAATCGGTTAAGTGCCAAATGGGGACTTAAAGTCGAAGTCACTTGCTATGTGATTGTGAGACTTCCTATAACTTATTGTTGGGTGCGACCTTGGATCCACATAGCGTTATAGTCGTCTCTCTTCATCGGTGTCTCAAATATGTGAACACGAATAATGAGTCAAGGCGGTGGTCGCGGACAAACAACCGTTTAAGGGGATGGAGAATTATTTCAGCGATTCTCTCCTCTGATAATGAGTCGAGCGAATCATCGGCCCAAAGATGCGGACGCGGTGAAGAAGGCGTACGAAGCGGGCTTGGTTATAGTGGAGGTTTTGTTTTAAATGACATTGTACCCCTAATCAATCTTGGCGATGAAGAATGTCGGATGAACATTATGGTGGCAAATTGCCGATGAATCAATAAATGGCGATTTAGAGTATCCTTTTTTTGAATGATGTGATAGCGGGTTTATACAATGATCGAGTTGCACACCTTAACTTCGGTCATCTTGCTTCACAAGCGATTCAGGACTCCTTTGGGACCACTTCGTCATCCCACGAAGATCAAGTAGTGAAAAGACTTGGTTTCGGAAAAGGAGATCAGTTTCAAGCCGAATCATTTCTTTGAAGAAGATGAAGATGACAATGGGCCTATCCTCCACACATTCGGATATAGTCGAAACAGGTATCATGAAAAGATGGGGGTATGACTTGACACGAGGGAAGGTCTATGTTTGACGAGGTCCTCGAACCCCTCCTAAGCGGCATATGTCCCAAGAGAAAGCGGATAACTACTATGCATTTAGAAGGGGATTGGGATCACGAATCCTCCTCGAGAAGATGAATGCTCGTGGTGATTGATAATAATCCACCGGTGAGAGCGGACATTCGTCGACTCTTACTTGGGATTGACACCGACCTCGGAGAAGCTTTCAAGGCTTTGATGTCAAATATGGCTACGATCGATCCTGCTACTGTTGAGGGTGATGAAGATATGCCACATGGGAAGACCCATGGATCCATCAACTCGAAGCGGTTTGGGGATAGGTTCGAACAAAGAGAACCCCCACTAAGGATGAGTAGTCGGGTTAATATGGGTGATGAAGAGCATCCTAAACTCATAAACATCAGCAATACTCCCTTGGAAGAAAGGAAGAGTTGATTGCCCTAATCGGGGAGTATATCGATGTATTAGCACGGAGTTACGAGGACATGCGGGAGGACTCGACCTAATGTGGCAACACATCGCCTCAACATCAAAGGCGGATGTCAAACTGTCAAGCAACAGCAAAACGGTTTAGTCCACAAATATTGGAGGCAATTGTTGTGAAGTGAAGAAACTCATAGAATCGGGATTCATCAGGAAATTCAACATCGGTTGGGTGGCGAATATAGTCGGTCATGAAGAAGAATGGTTCGATTAGGATGCGTTATTAGACTCTGGAGACCTCAGCGGCTTGCCGAAAGATGACTTTCCTCTTCCAATCACGATGTCATAGTTGACAACACGTGTGGATTTGAAAGAATGTCCTTTATGGATGGCTTTTGGGGTATAATCAAATCAAGATGTACCCGATGGCGCCAAACACAGCGAAGCAGCCCATCGGCATATATTGCTACGGTCATGCCGTTCGGCCTCAAAATGCCGTGCAACATACCCGAGCAATGGCGGAGATTTTCGGGATCATCTTCGGAAAAGCGGTCGAATGCTACGTCGGCGATTTGGTGCGTGAAAAGCCGTGACAAAGGAGATCACATCAAAGATCTTAGAAGGTATTGAACTCATGCGGACTCATCGGCTAAAGATGAACCCTGCCAAATCCTTCCTTGGGATGTCGGTGTGCAAGTTCCCGGCCGTCGTCACCGACAAAGGAATCCACGTCGATCGACAAAGTGAAGGCAATTCAAGAGTTGCAACCTCAGAAATCGAGAGAGAACTTCGGGGGTTACAAGGGCGATGGCGTACATCCGGCGGTTCATATCGAACCTATCCGGGAAGTGCCAACCGTTCTCCAAGTTGAACAAGAAGGGCGTGTCATTTATTTGGGGCGGCCTTGCGAAGAGCATTGAAGAGATCAAATCGTATCTCGCTAAACCTCTGTTCTTGTTGCACCGCGTCCGGAAAACCGTTTTGATCTCGTCAAGGCAGCGGATCACTTTCGTTAAGCGCACTTGCGCAAGGCGGCGGCGGCGGTCACGAGCAGGCGTGTATTACGAGCGAACATTAGTGGTCTGAGTCTCGATATCCAATGGTCGAAGCGGTGCCTTGCATTAGTGTTCGCGATTGAAAATCGGCACTATTTAGTCGGACAGGCGATTTATGTTATCTCTAGCGTAAATCCGGTCGAGATATTTATATTGACCGGCCTCGATGAGTTGGCGTTTGGCGAAATGGGCCTTGCTCTTGTCCCAATATGACTTGTATTTCAAACAACAGAAGTCGGTCAAAGGACAAGCGATTTGCGATCTCTTGGTACCCGACCGACAGCGGGCCTGATTGAGCTATATGATGATCTTCGGATGAAGTTCACGAAGTCAACACTACATCGCACCAACAAATATGGCGATTGTATTTTGTGGAGCTTCTCGAGCTACCAATGTGGCAAGTGCCCGGATGTTCTAAGATTTCGCGGTCGGGTTGTCTTGATTTCCCGGAATCATGTCATGCCCGTGCTTATTCACTCACGAACCTTGTTCCAATAGCGTAGCGAATACAATGCGCTACTTATTGGACTTAGCTTCGCCAAAGAGCTGGGGTCGAATATCTCGAAGCGTATGGCGATTCTGGCTTGATAGTTAAGCGGTTCGTGGTGACTCTGAGTGAGGAATCGATCTAATCCCCTATCATCGGTAGCCGTTGAAATAGACTCATTGAAGAGTTTTTCATCGAATATATCCACGCCTCCAAAACGCTTATGCGGATGCTGCTGGCGTTAGGCGTATTGCGTTAGCACAACCTTAGAGACCGAGCAACTAGTTCGGTCGGGACTCACCAACTCTTTGTACCATTATCGATGAGGCACAAGAAGATAAAGGGTAGTTACCAAAGAAGTACATGCAACCCAAACCAAGTTGGAGCCCCGAGATTGGCGCTTTCCTATCATCGATTACGTCTTACATGGTATTCTACCAGAAGACGTGAAGGAGAGAGAGTCAATCCGGCGAAGAGCTCCAAGATTCTTTTACGACGGAGACCGGATGTTATATGCGAGAATGCGATGGTCTTTGCTCCGATGCCTCTCAAACAAAGAGGCAGGAGGTCCTTCGGGAAGCACACGAAGGTGAATGTGGTGCACACGGCTGGTCCCAAGCTCTGATCGAATCGGAGAATGGGCTACTTGGCCAGCGGTTAATGCGCTTTCGGAAATGCCACGCGTGTCAAATTCACGCGAATTATATGCATCGGCCTCTGGCGGTTGCATCCTTCGGCCACATCACTGCCATTCGAGACATGGGGAATGGGCGTTGTAGGTCCCATTTTCCTCCGTCGGTCAAAGCGTCGGTTTATTCTAGCGATCACCGACTACTTCTCCAAGTGGGCTGAAGCAATCCCGCTAAAGTAAAGGCGAGTACCGTCATCAAATTTATCAAACACCATGTCATCTATCGACACGGTGTCCCAAGACGGATCGTGCATGACAACGGTCCCCAATTCATCAGCAATTCCTTCATCAGGTTTTGCGAGAAGTTCAAGATACAAGATGTCTCGTCAACAGCTTATAATCCAGCAGCAAATGGATTAGCCGAGGCATTCAACAAGACGATTATCAAAATTCTGTCGAAGCTTGTGAAGAGTAACAAGCGAGACTGGGATGATAAACTCGGAGAAGCACTCTGGGCGTATCGCACGACTGTACGCACGCCAACTGGAGAGACCCCGTACTCCCTGGTTTACGGGTGCGAAGCAGTTCTCCCGTTGGAAATTCAGATTCCGTCACTTCGCATCGCCCTTTCAACAGAGATGACGACCGAAGAACAACATCAAAAACGTCTCGAAGAGCTTGAGATGTTAGATGAGAAGCGCCTGGAGGCTCAACAATGCATTGAGTTCTACCAAGCTAGGATGTCGAGGGCTTTCAACAAGAAAGTTCGACAGAGAACCTTTAGAAGAGGGATTTGGTCCTCGCTGCTCGACGACCGATAATCCTCACTTCCAAAAGAAAGGTAAATTCGAACCTAAATGGGAGGGTCCGTTTGTAATAGAAACGGTTTACTCCAATGGTGCATATCGCCTAATTACCCAAAATGGCGACCGGCAATTAATGCCGATAAATGGGAAGTTCCTGAAGAAATACTACCCTTAGTATCTTCGGGATAACCCGTTTCAACGGGAAGTTCCTCGTGGGATGTTTCACCCACTTTCCTTGAGGATAACCCTAGATTTATCCTCCATCATAATTTCCCCACCGATCAAATTCCTTGGCCGGTGGGCCTACGGTACATTACCAAAATCTCCTCTTGATTCCTCTATGAACAAGAGGCCCAATCAAAATCCCTTTTCTGTGGAGATAGAATATAAAATTCTTCCTCTCCAAGCGTAAGATCCCTTTCGTAAAGCGGAGGGTTCTTTCCATCTTTATCTTAGGTAGCGCCGGTGAAGGTATCGTAGGGATTTTCGGACGGGTTGTCCGGTGAAGGTCGCACGAGTCTCTTCGGTTCTCGAGTGGAGATCCCACTCTTAGTTCCATCTTCATCTTAGGTAGCGCCGATGAAGGTATCGCCGGATATTTTCAGACCAGGTTGTCGGTGAAGGTCACGGAGTCTTCGGTTCTGGTGAAGATCACTCTTAGTTCCATCTTCTCTTAGTAGCCCATTTGGTATCTTGGGATTTTGAACCAGGTTGTCGGTGAAGGTCACAGTCTTTCGGTTCTCGGTGGAGATCCACTCTTAGTTCCATCTCTCTCTAGGTAGCGCCGTGAAGGTATCTTGAGTTGGAGCCGAGGTTGTCGGTGAAGGTCACAGTCTTTCGGTTCTCGGGGATCCACTCTTAGTTCCATCTTCATCTTAGTAGCCGACTGAAGGTATCGGGATTTTCAGACCAGGTTGTCCGTGAAGGTCACCGAGTCTTTAGGTTCTCGAGTGGAGATCCCACTTAGTTCCATCTTCATCTTAGGTAGGCCCGGTGAAGGTATCTGTAGGGATTTTCAGACAGTTGTTGTCCGGTGAAGGTGCGCTGAGAGTCTTCGGTTCTCGGTGGAGATCCCACTCTTAGTTCCATCTTCATCTTAGGTAGCGCCGATTGAAGGTATCGCCGGGATTTTAGACCAGGTTGTCCTGAGAAGGTCACTGAGTCTCTTGGTTCGGTGAAGTCCCTCTTAGTTCCATCTTCATCTTAGGTAGCGCCGGCGAAGGTATCTTGCCGGGATTTTCAGACCGAGTTGTCCGTGAAGGTCACCTCGTCTCCCGGTTCTCGGTGGAGATCCCACTCTTAGTTCCATTTTCATCTTAGGTAGCGCCCATGAAGGTATCGCCGGGATTTTCGGACCAGGTTGTCCGGCGAAGGTCTGAATCTCTTCGGTTCTCGAATCCACTCTTAGTTCCATTTTCATCTTGGTAGCGCCCTTGAAGGTATCTTGAGGGATTGGAACCAGGTTGTCCGTGTGAAGGTCACGAGTCTTTTAGGTTCTCGGTGATCCCACTCTTAGTTCCATCTTATCTTAGGTAGCGCCGACTGAAGGTATCTTAGAGATTTTCAGATCAGGTAGTCAAGAGGGTCACGAGTCTTTTCGATTCCTAAGAAAGGGATCTCTTGTTAAGCCTCATCGAGAAATAGAACACATTCTTCCTTCCCCACCTCAATCAATCTTAATCCGGTTTAGTCATTCTCCGGTCAAAGAAGACACCAAGTTCATCTTGGGGCATTTTATCGAAGCCTAAGAAGGGATAAAGCCAGCGCCTCACAGCGTTGCGGTTTAGTCTTTCTCCGATTGAAGAAGACACGAGTTCAGTGGGGCATTTTATCCGAAGCCTAAGAAGGGATAAAGCCAGCGCCTACACCGTTTAGGGTAGTCGTGACAAGGCGAAGCTACATTATTCAACATCGTAGCATTAAGTCTAAAGAGTTTCATTCTTTTAGCACAACGTTGTGTGTAGAACGGATTTAGATAATCTACATGCTAGCCCAACTCAAGCGGTAGTTGGTAAAGGCTCATCAAACCCGTTGAAATTTGGGGGTTGGCCAATAACCTAAAGTCAGCGCCTCACCGCGTTGCGGTTTAGTCTTTTTCGATTGAAGAAGACACCAGAGTTCGATTCGGGGCATTTTATCGAAGCCTAAGAAGGGATAAAGTCAGCGCCTCACCGTTGCGGTTTAGTCTTTCTCGATTGAAGAAGACACGAGTTCGATTGCGGGGTATTTTATCCCGGCCTAAGAAGGGATAAGCCAGCGTACCGCAGCGTTGCGGGTAGTCTCTTGCCGTAAAAAGACGAAGCCTATGTATTCAACATCGTAACAAGTCTAGAAGAGTTTCATTCTTTTAGCACAGCGTCGCGTCGCGAGCGGATCGAGATAATCCTACGCTAGCCCACTCAAGCGGTGGTTGGTAAAGGCTAATCAAACCCGTTGATGGCTGAGGGTTTGCCAAAAATCCTATAAGTATTATGGTTAATTATTTCTGACGAAGTAAAAGAATCATAATAAACAATGAAAGGAATGGATCTTATTCATTTGAAGCAAATATAGAAAGAACTACAACTGCTTAAACATCAAGTCTATGACAAAGGATTTGCTGTTCAAGCTGAGACACTTCACCATTGTAGGCCTGGTGGAGTTCTTCCTGCAACTCTGCCCTGAAGGACTCCTCATCGGTGTTCAGTGTCTTCGTAGTTGCCTCCTCGAGCTCGGCCGGTTTACGCCCGACGGTCGAGCTCCCTAGGCCGCGGATGAGGGCTTCTTCCTTGTTGGCCTTGGCGACTCAAACTGCTCATCCTATCTTCCTCGGCATGGAGCTCTCCCACGGCGGTATTATCCTCTCCGCTTTTCGCCACAATATCAGTCACGGATGTGGCTTAAGAAAATATGTCTCGGCAACAACGCTCAAAGCTGATGGTAGCGATCTCTGCGCATCTGGACTTGAGCCGGTAAAACCACGACATCGGCGCCTGCTCTAGCGAGCCGGTATGGCGGCTACATATGAGAAGCCCGGCTACCGCAGCTCTTGCGGTTCACGGCTTTCCCTCGGATGGGCAAGGTCATCAACAATGGTGAGCCACGGGGATAACCCATATCCCGTATCAAAGCCATCGGGATCAGCGTGGCTTGAGCGATGAAGAAAGCCGCCATGAAGGACCTTTTCGATCACGGTGTTCACCAAAGAAAGAATGGCGTATTTCCAAGCGGATAATAAGATGGGATGGATCTTCATCCGGCATCAAGCGCTCTCGAGATCATGGAGTCGAGATGTAGGCTCTGCCTGGAAGAAAGAGGACTTTAGGATTTTAGTAAAAATGGTAGCTTATTTGGCTAAAGACCCTTACCGTTCCTTGATTGTAGTTTGAGGCTAGCGAGTCTACCAGGTATCTATTTGGGATCTGTCAACAGCGGTGAGCCCTCAATGTGCTCATCTATCTCAGCGGTCATTTGTCGTAGCTGATTAAGAGCGTGAAGAGGAGTCCCACCACTACACAAGGGGGTGACCTCTTTTAATTATAGTGGTATTGGCCAAGCGGTGGTCCTATAATTAAGAAAATTCATACCTTCTTCGGGATGGTAGTTTCGGAAATCTTCACGAAATCGCGTTGCGATCTTGTGACCAAGTCGTAACAAGTCATCCATGGAAGTACTACCGTATAAACCAGATACGAGAATCTTCCATTGAGAATCTCGAAAAAAGAAGGCATTAGGAAAGTGAATGCAATTAAGGGAACAATAGGTAAAGTTACTTACCTCCTATTGTGATTAGTGGCCTAGTCTCGGTTTGTGCATTTGTCTCCTGCAATCTCTCTAAAAGAACAAAAGCAAAGAGGCAATTAGTGGGGGTACAAATCCCGAGTCATTCCATTCTCGCATTCGCCACCCAGAAGAGGAATTATCGATGTTAGATGTACCTAGGTCCGCCGGATCAGGTCCTACATCGGCCTCTTCGCCATAGCTCCATACATTTGTTGAGTAAGCTGGGCTCGGCCTGGCGAGGGCAGGCTCAGGCCGAATTGTGGTGAGCAAAATCAAAGCCAGGATCATAATCCCTAGAACCCCCTGCATGCGAACGGAGAAATGTCAGTCTTCAAAAGTCGAAATTTCAGATTTCATCACGGTGAATTATTACCTCCGTCACCGACTGGAACATTACTGGTCAAGTCTATATCAAAGGACCGAGGATTCACGTGATTCTTGTGGGCTAGCCTCTTTCGTTTAACCCCTTGAGAGGGTCGAAATTCTTCCTCTTCAATAGATTTTCCTGAAAATTCAATTGGATGAGAACTCTAATGGAAAGGATGAAAGCGAAAGGAAAACCGAGATCCTTCTCATGAGCTGCAGCCTCCGCTTGGTCCTCTCCTAAAGTAGCAGCGTCAGAGTTGTGGAACTCCTCCTCAGCCTCACCCGGTCGATAAGATTGGCGGCGCTTCCTCTGAGCTTGACCGGCATCTGCAGGTGTCTGAATGCCGGCTCGCAACGATGCTTCGGCTACCAGATCTGAGATGGCCCTCACAGGGACTGACTCGTTAGCTACTAATAGCCAACTACAATGGAGGAATGTCGACTCCAGCTGACGGTCTGAGCTCGGGAGACTGAATCTAGCACCGGTACATCCCATGACGCTCCACAACCATGCTCGAAGGCCATCCACAAGTCCACCTCGAGTCTGGAGCTGTCGGTTCGGGTTCCCAACATAAAGTTGGTCGTAACCGAACTGGCGAGCAAAACGACAGGGAAAATAAGGCTCAATGAAGCATTCCTCACTTACTCGGAAGGTGAGATACCCTGGCCTGATATTCACTAACCAGTTGAAATAGCCAATGTTAAGTGAAGTCTGCGTGTCCGGCACCTCCTCGTGACCAAGGACTCACCATATTGACCGAGAATCGAGGAAAACATCGGAAAAGATCCACCCTTTGTGAATCTGCATCGTTTCTTGATCTCTGCAAAACCACGCCCTTCCATGCAATCCTCTACCAAGCTGTAAGAAAGGTAGGCGAATCTGTGGAACCGGTGCCGACATCATGTCGGGCGATGAAAGACCAACCAGGTCATCAAATAGGTATATGGGAGCTCTACTCGGACGGAAGGTGCGTGATGATGGCTCGTCCTTTCTCTGATGCGCTTCGAACTATATGCGCAATCCACGGTGAATCTGGCCACCATCAGGAAGGAGAGAGTTCCTTCTTGTGGGCGAGTTGAGCTGCGGGATAAGGACCTCCAAGGTAAAGCATCATCAGATTGATATGGAACCACACACTTCTTGGCAGATTGCAAGATAGCTGCTAGAAGTTGTCGGTTGGATAGGCTTCACCGCATGCCCGCAGAAAAGTCGCAAACTTGGTCCACGGAAAAGCCTTCTTTGGCGTGGTAGTGTATAAGAGTTAGCCTCGGACTTCTTGATCCAGTTCATTAACCTTGAAGGAGTGGCGGTGATAGTTCACATATTTCCTCGCCAGTTGTCCTCAAATCTTTGGAACGTAATGTAAGCGCTTGAGACTCACTGCGATTTCCTCGGCCAAAAGTTCAGATTGAGAGCTATATGGTAATGACAAGTGAGATCCATAAAGTCTTATAACGATGGGCGTCGCGTTCCTTGACCCGGCTCGGTTCGATTGGAAAAGTACTCTGATATAGCATCTTCCCATGGGTAGACCTGAAATACGGTACATCTCATGCAAAGCCAACCCCAACTTCGCCATGTTTGGTGAAATGAATCTGGATTATAAAGCTTCGAATAAGGTAAAGAAATGGTTAGCACTGATTGGAAGGCCATACATAGTGGCACGAATGTTGAATCTGAACCGCCAACGAAGTTCTCCATCCCATCGGTGAGGGCGTAAGCGGTCAGGCGCCCACCAGTGCTTACTTGGCGAGTGTACCCACCGAAGAATCTATGGTGACGGCATCTCGCCCCAATTTAGCAAAGGCGATTCTTCAAAGTCGGCAGGAACGAAAAGCTCATCGCAGGCGGTGTGTCGACCCTACAACCCGGGGTGAAGGCGATGGCGATTCTGTTGGAACCGGAACCGGTGTAGGTAAACCCACAATGAATATGATCATGCTCCTGGTCGAGGGCGCCATGACATCGGCGTGTCCTGACATGGTGTCTAAGGTCGGTCAATGAGGTTGGCGAGGTATCAGGGGAATATACAAAGGGCCTCCGTCGTCTTTGTTCAACCACCTCTCACTCTCGATAAGAGGCGTATCCGGATCCTTAAGCGAGTCGCCGAATAGATAATCGTCTTTCGCCAAAGGTTCGATAATTCCGTCCCCGGCCGTCGTGCCGTCGGAGAAAGCGGGACTCCCCTCAAATCTACTGGATCGTCTCGATGTCGATGTCATCGGCCCGAGATAAAATCGCGGGATCATCACACATGGAATAATAGTCACTATGGCGTCCATCGACCGCGTGGGAAAGCTCCCGAGGAATAATCAGCGAAATCGAGAAAATATTTCGTTAGTAAATGGCGTTGAATTCATCTTACATAGATTGAGTCACGACCTTATAGCAGGTATGATGATTTCATCAGTATTAAATACGGAGAGCGATAAATATAGCCCGTAATCAAAGCGCAATATATTCCGTTCTCTGCTGGAAGTCACGGTGTGAAATCGCTCCGTTAAAACATCGAGCGGGTGATCTTTGAAGCCCCAATCCTCACAAAGGAGAATTCGGCTCTTCCCAATCGCCTCACAAAGGAGAAGCGGTCATAGCGAGTGTACACAATCTGTCGTCGATCCTCGAAGGAGAATCTCGGCTCTTCCCAATCGCCTCACAAAGGAGAGCGAAGCGGGGATACAGCGTATATGTACGAAATATGATGGCGCTAGCGCACCACCGAAAGAAGGGGGCGTGCATTACGCGCCCGTCGCGGTTGATCGACTCCTCGAAGCGGTGATCTTCCGGCGACATCGGGCTGCAAAAAACCACGACGAAAAGTCAAATACACAATTGAAAATCAACAAATAAAGTGTCAAAAGCTACATAATCGGCCTAAACACCCGGCCGAGCGACCCGCCGGTGCCGACGCGACCAGGGCGCTGCGAGAGCGCCAGCATGGCCGCCAGCGAGCGTGGCGCTCCAACCCGGCCAGACCGCCCGCGCCCAGCGCCACCACCAGCGGCAGCAGCCAATCACCAGCATGACGGCTGGCGCTAATAACCAGCGGTATCCAGCCGGCCCATGAGCACCGGCATGATCTTACGACGCCGCGCCCGCCGTTCCTCCCCACGCGCCTCAGCAGCCGGTTACCGAGCCCTTCTTCTTCCACTACGCTGAAATAGCAAAACAAAAAAAGAGGGAGAAAGAAAGAAGAAAAAGAAAGAAAAAAAATTTAGGTACACGTACCTCGTTGATGAAGCGGTAGCGAGGAGAAAAACAAGACGAAACCACGGTAAAGGGGGCGGCCTAGGTCAGAAAAGGAGGGTTGGTGGGTATTTATAACAATCTCCACATAGACCCAAATCCTCTTTGAATAAGGAGTCCTATTTGGCAAGAAGTAGAATTCTAATTGGAGCCAAATCAATTCTAGTGGGACTCTAATCAGCCCCTAATTAGGAGTCCTAGTGGAACCTTATCCGGATGTCAAGTGGTGCCAAATCAGTCCGTTGATTGACTCCTACTCCTCCGCCAAGCGGAAAGATTCTAAAGATTTATTAGAATAACATCTGGAGTCACCACGGCGCCGATCAGCAGCGTCGCCCAATCCTACTCCAACTAGGATTGCGAGTATAAACTGTTTCCTAAATTGTAGAAGTTCGGAAGAATATTCTCACAAGAAATATTCTTAGGGATAACTTCGATCATGCAGTGCATCGGCGCCCGATCAACACGTCGCCAATCCTACTCGACTAGGATTCAAGTATAAACTATTTCCAAAATTTCAGCGAGGAGTTCACGGAGAATAAATCCATATTCTTAAGGATAACTCGGTAGCCCTAATTCCTCCACCATAATCTCCAGAGAGGATAATCGATGAGGTGAAAGTCATGTTGACATCGGATAATCATATCCTCGGCGTAGTTAAACCAACAACACACGTGATGATGAAGGAATTAGCCGAATAAGGGTTATGAAATTCCATGTACTCGACACAGCCAATGTGTCGCCAACAAAGGAGTTCGCCGACATATGGAGAAGTCCAAAAGTCTGATGGTTAGTCAAACAACGACCAACCGACACGAGTTACAAACAAAACTCACCCACCAGCTTCGAATCAAGATTTCAACAAACGGTCAGACAATAAATGCAGCACCGTGATCTTATCAGGAATCCTACAAAGAACTGGATGATCTGAAAGAATCGAAGACTTGAAGCTATCTTTTGGGACCCTCAGCCGACTGAAGGCCGGGAACCATCATGTCCAAAGCATCCCAGACTCATCAAGAATCGGCGAGGCGGCTTTGGAGGTATCTGTAGGCATAAAAATTGCTTATTAGTACCGAACAAGACTTCGTAGGTGGGTTGACAACGGCGATCCATCGATAGCGCGACGAAAACATTGGCGAGTGATACCGGCGGGCGCATAAAGCGAGTTGGCAAGGCATACGAGGCAAAAGCGGCGATGCCGACGGCTTTCACGATGGCGAGTTAACTAAACTCGAGCGCCGGCGAAACGGAATCAACCGTGCTTAGTCCGTCGATGCAAGCGAGCCGTTTGAGCCCTGAAAGTTGATCGGGTACGGACTCAAACACAGCGGCAACATCACGGAACAAAACCTAAGCGGGCGAGAAAAGTCGTGAAGAATCACGGCGGAGAAGCGGCGAAGCGGCAGCAAGGCGGTAAACCTCGCCAAAATGGCCAGGTTGCTCCGACCACTGGCGAGCCACCTCGACAACGGCGGTACCAAAACCAATGGCGAGGAGGCACCGACCACTTTGGCGAGCCACCTGCGACAACTTGATGCCAAGTGGCGTGGACCACCATGAAAGTACCTCGGCCAACTTTGGCCGTGGCTCGACAATGGCCGAGCCACACGAGGTGGCAGCATGCCACGTGGTATAAATAGGTCTTGGTTTGGGAGATTTGGAGTTGGATTTTGGGGGTTGGGCGGGCTTCGGTGGATTTTTGGGATCTTTCAAAGGCTGGGACCAAAGAGTTCTTCGCGAGATCTCACAGTGTCGTTGCCGGTTACGAGCAGCAGCGAGCACAAGTTCAGTCAGCGTCGGATCTTCAAGCAAAGGTAACGAATTTGGGTCGAACTCTGAGATACCCTCTAGATTAAGCTTCGTCTTAATCTTAGGGATCTTTGTGATTTCTCCTAGTAGATCTCACCCGCTCAGGCGATCCTCTCCTCCGTGAGTGTGATCCCCTCGGTAACCGTTTCCTTCGAAAGCGCCCTTTATCTGTAGTTCGAACAGGTCTCCACGGATTGGAATTGCGCGGTGGTCCACGGACACAAAAAGTCCGACGGGCAAAGAACCCACAGCGAGGACCTCGATATAACAGAGATCCTCGTGTTTGTTCACCAAGGATAAAAGTTGTAATCTTTTTTGATTTTCATTGTACGCCTTAAAATAAAAGGCATTTCTTTTTGAATTTCGTTGTAGGCCAAAGAAGCTGTAAGCAAAATTCAAATCAATGACAATCATCCGACTTTTACCGAAACCATTTCATAGCGACCTTTCCCGCCATATGAGTTCGCAAAATGACCTCTTGCTCGATATTCTCTCTCGCGAGTGCGTTCACGAGAAGCCTTGATCCGAGCCTCGCCGATGAGTCGTATCACCTCATTGCATGATTCAAAAGGCTAAATTCTCCACAGTGCATAAAGGGTAGCTTGACTAGTGAGCTTTGCTCTCCGCTTAAGCTAGGCGAGGGACTTAACCGCGGTGAATTTCCTCCAAGCTACTCTCAGATGGGCGATGAAGACCAAAGGTCGCCCATCTAACCCGATAATAGAGATCGCTTGTTTCCAAACCATTCTCCAGCAGGTGAAGGAGACCCATCACGAGCTGGAATCGGGAACAGCGATTTTTGGCGGGAAATCTCGTGATAGGTTGAATCCGTGGAAGTGGTCCGTCAAAGATTAACTGGGGCCTCCACCCGCCTATGCTTTCGAAGGGTCGGAAATCACAGGTTCGGCCAAGGCTGTAGGAAAGCGGGGATCGGATGATGAAGCGATCCCTCAAACTCGTCATCGAAACTATGATGGCGAGCTCGAGGCTTGGTTTCTTCTGCGGTGTTAAGCCTGGCTGCGGTTCGCTTCCTCGGTGGAAAGAGGTGTTCTCGGATGACCTTAAGAATCGAGACTTGACATTAGGAGCCTTGAGTAGGCGAATAATCATCGGAGCATCCGCCTACCACAAGAGAACAAAGGGTTAACAGATCATTTAGGAGGAATATCTTGAAAAAGAAAGCTTGGCATAAAGGCGTAGAACTCTTCTCGAAACCCATGAGATTGAGTCCGACCTTATAGCGAATCGGACGATTTCATCGTATCGAATACCGGAGCGATAAATATAGTCAGCGTAAACAAAGGCAATATATTTCGTTCTCTGAGCAAAGGTGCGGTATGAAATTGCTCCCGTTAAAGATATCGAGACGGGTGATCTTTGAAGCCCCAATCCTCACGAAGGAGAATTTCGGCTCTTCCCAATCGCCTCACAAAGGAGAACGAAGCGGGGTCATAACGAATGTACACAATCTGAAGCGTCGGTCCCCACGAAGGAGGAATCAAGGCCATGCAGTTTATAAATGCAAGTTGTGAATGAGCAATTTAACATGAAAACCTCACCAGCGAATGATGGTGGCGCGTCATCGCGAGGCGGAGTACGGTCGGCTCCTCGGGAGGCGATGATCTTCCGGTCGAAACCCGAAGGCGAGTCAGCCATGGACAAATCAAACAACAATTAAAGTCAACAGAGACCAATATGGAGAAACGCCTGTCGACCAAAACCAAGCGATTCTTTCGGCATGGTAGCCAGGCCAGGCAACGACGGCTCAGCCGAGAACCGAAGCGACCAGTAACGACGAGACGAGATCGCCAGCGACCTTCGGTCGAGGAACCAGCGGCCAGTCGCCGCCCTATCGCCGTTCGCACCATCGGTCCTTCTCCCGTGGCTGCGCACCACCGCATGCACAAGAAAAAGAGAGAAAAAGGAAAAGACCTTATAAAACTCGGTGCATACCTTGTTGATCGAGGAAGATAAGGCAAGCGAGATGAAAACAAGAGAGATTGAGGGGCGGCCTAGTCGAGGGAAAAGGAGGGTTGGTGGGTATTTATAACAACCCCACATGAACCCCAATCCCTTTTGAATAAGGAGTCCTATTGGCAGAAGTAGGAATTCTAATTGGAAATCAATTCTAATTAGGACTCTAATCAGCCTAATTAGGAGTCCTAATTGGAATCTTATCGGGATGTCAAAATAGTGCCAAATCGGTCCGTCGATTGGCTCCTACTCCCTCCGCCAAGTTTGGAAAGATTTTGGAGATGTTCTGGGCTCAATGTTGCAGTATTTTCCCATGTGGTTTAATCCTACTCAACTAGGATTACAGTATAAGCTGTTTCCTAATTTATCGAAGTTCAGGAAGAATATCTTCACAAAAATATTCTTAGGGATAACTTCGACCATGCAGATTGCATCGACGCCAATCAACGCGTCGCCTAATCCTACTCAACTAGGATTACAGTATAAACTGTTTCCTAATTTATCAGTTCGGAAGAATATCTTCACAAAAATATTCTTAGGGATAACTTCGACGATGCGGATTGCATCGACGCCAATCAACGCGCATTAATCCTACTCAACTAGGATTATGAGTATAAGCTGTTTTAATTTAACGAGAAGTTCTGGAGAATATTACCGTATTCTTAAGGATAACTTCGATAATCTTCAATTTCACCGTGGATGAATACACTTCAGCGAGGGTATCGTGCGGCGCCAACCGACGCGTCATCGACGAAGGATTCACCGATCAGCGGTTCGGATCCGCGTAAGATCGTGACGCCAGTCAGCGTTGCATTCGCAAGGCTAAAACCTATATGGTTCAGCGCCCACTAGCAGCGTCGCGGTGAGGATTCCCGATCAACGGAGGAATCTCGATGGTCAATTGGACGACAATCCACCGACACGAAGTCAACATCAAATAAACTCAATTAGCTACGGTTCGAATTCTAACAACGGTCAAGCAATAAATGTAGCAAGTAACATCCCGGTATCCTACAAAGCACCGGAGAACCGAGAGAATTGGAGGAATCAAATACCGGAGTTAACCTCAAAGAAATTCATCTACCGACCTCGGTCAAGATCTCGACGACGGTCGACAAAAATGCAAGATCAGAATAACTTCAATCCTACAAAGCACCGGAAAGACCGAAGGAGTGGAGAGATTGAACGCCAAGGTCATTCACAAGTCCCATCACACCGATTGAAGGGTGAAGGGTTCATCATGTCCAAAGCATCCTGCACTCATCAAGAATCGAGGCGAGGCGGCTTTGGAGGGTATCTGTGGCGTTAAAATTGCTTATCGGTGCGAGCGAAACTTCGTGGCGGTGGGTTAACAACCAACAACCCATTCGACAAAACCGACGCCGCGATAAAGCAAATTGACGAACACACAAAGTGGGTCGAACGCTGCACAATCAACGAGGCTACGCGGTTATGGAATGAATCCAACAAGTTAAGCTTTAAAGAGATCGATCGGATTCAACGCCGACGAGATCGGATTTGAACATTGACCGATCGCCACTTAAACCGCTGGACGGATGAAACCGATCAAGAGAACCAAGCACGGACTTAGAACGACGACGACAAGAGAGGAACGAATGTCACGTAAAAGTCCAAAACCAAACCGAAGCTAAAGCGTCCGGCGAAACGGACACCGTTTGGTGTCCGACAAGGCGGACACCAATGGTGTCCTATTGGTGTCCTACCGCCAAGAAAAGCCCTCTATTGTTTTCCTATAAATAGTTGGGGTGCCTGGCCACGGGCCGGATTTTTGGAGATTGGATTTTCTCGATATTCTTGAGAGAGCCCTCGCAAGATCCACGAGCCGCCGACGACAGCCCCGAAAGCACCGGCGAGCACGCCGATCTACAAACCGCGAGGTGTTTAACTCGGCTCTACAACGACAGGGCCAGATTTCTCCTAGTAGATCTCACCCGCTCGTGATCCTCTCCTTCGTGAGTGCAATCCCGGCGATCCTCTCCTTCATGAGTGTGATCCTCAAAGCGCCTTCCTTCGTGAAACGAGCCCCTTCACTCAGTAGTTCCGTAACCCGGTTTCCACCTGATCGAATTGGCGCGTGGTCCACGGATCTAATAAAAGTCCCCACAGTGAACCCACACAAGCGAGGATCCCGTAAAATAGAGATCCTCGTGTTTGTTCACAAAAGGAAGAAAGTTGTAATTTTCGTTTTCATTGTAAGCCTGAAATAAGAAGGCACTTTCTTTTGTTTGAATTTTGTTGTAGGACAACGAAGCTGTACACGAGTTCAAACGAGCAATGAATAACAAACCAACTTTTACCGCGAACAACCACTAACTCACCCATTTAAAGGGGAGTTAATGACCACTAACTCCCCCATTTTAAGGAGAGTTAATGACCACTAACTCCCTCATTTAAGGGGAGTTAAAGCCCACTGCCTCCATAATGCTCCCAAGCCTATAAATAGGCATGATCAACATGAAGCAGCGAGAAGCGAAAGGGGGCATAAAGAGAAAGGCGGATAGCCATGGAGGAAAAGAGAGAGAGAGAGAGAGAGAGAGAGAGGAGAGGCTGAACAAAAAGCCCATCTCATTCTCATTGATCTTCATAGATCATTATCATCGGCTAATCATTTGGCCTCATCAGCGATCCTTGTGAGAAAGGTTAGTTCTCCTCGGCTAGTCATCTAGCTTAATAGCGATCCTCATGAGAAAGGATGCATTAATATCTCTTCATCTAGAAAGCGTACTTTATCTTCCAAGAGATCGGAAGCTATAGTGAAGGTGCTAATGATTGACGAACCATGCGGTTTATGTCAACTCGACTCGATCAAGTCAGATACGAGTCGACACTCATAACTTGCCCCTGGACAAGTCAAAAGGCGTCATTAGTTGGCTAAGCCTAAGAGTCGAATTATGTGTCAAATTCGAACTCATAGGCGAAGCTTGCCAACTAACGAACTCCGCCCACGTCAGCTCAAGTGGACCAAGTCATCCACCTCTGAAGAAGGTGCACCCATGTCCGCATTGACCCTCGCCAGCAACCACAGTGACCCTCGCCCATGTTTTCAGCGAACTTCGCCGAGGCTATGAAGTTCGCCTAAATAGCCGTTTCAGAGCTATTTTCAGGGGATAACCGCTTCCCCATTATCTCCTACTTTAATGGCCACTTAACCTATAATTAAGGGGACCATTAACTCTCTCTTTTAGTCTATAAAAGGAGAGGAGATTATTCATTTTCGAGACACACACAAGCGAAGTCGAACCTCTGCAAAAATCTAAGAAGACTGTGTTATTTTCTAAAGATCGAGATCGGCCTTGCGCGATGGTGAGCTCATCAAGAGATATTGCTAAGAGAAGACTGAGTTAGCTTCCAGGCAATCTAGCACTCAACACAGCAAAAGACCCATTGTCTTAGTCGGACCGTCAACGGAGTACAAGATTCACGCTCCACCGGCACACAGACAAGAACCCGCAGGAAATATAAATTTTTCTTTGTTTCAATTGTAATTCTTTTATTGTAATCTGTGTCAATTGCAATACAAAAGAACCCGAAACAATAGCAGAGTAGGATGTAGAGATTTTAACTTTTTTTTATCTTGGTTTTAGCCTGCTTAGAAGACTATTTTTGAGTAAAATATTTGAATAAACTTTAAATTTTTTAATTTCTACGACAATGTTTTGGGATTCTTATTTTGATAAGTAGCAGCGACAACATATTATTCAAAAGACAATAGAGTCTAAGAATTGAGATGAGGAATAGTTTGGTGAATACCATTCTTATACATTTCCTATTTTAGTTAACAATTTAAGGGTTTTCATTGACTAATTTTTGGGAAACATCTACATATTAATGCTAATATATATTCTCCATTAGGAACATTAAAGGCTTATATAACCATCAGTTGAAGAACATTTAGCAATTTACAAATTATTAGTTTATGACTTGGTAGAGCATAAGGTTGTGCAAAGTGGAAAGCAGAGCATAGCGGTAAGGTACTGCTCGTACTTTTTGGGGCTTTAGCGACTAAAAGCGGCAAAAAGTACAACGTAACAAAACGGTCCAGTTTAAATATGTATAAATATGTCAGAGGAGATGATAGAGAGGAGGAAGTGGCTTTAACTGGAGAAGGAGGTGGAGGAGTTTCCACTGAGATAGTGATGGTGATGGTGACCTTTGGTAGGAAAATAAGTGTGATCCTAAAGTTGCAAGTATACAACCATCAAGTTATAGTATAAAAGTTATTGATCCCACGAGGAAGGTGTTTGTAGGAGTTATTTAATTTTGGTTCTTATATTGTGTATGTGACAATAATTAGGAGAGAAACATGATGAAAGTGGATGTGAAGAGATTAGAGTGTGTTGTGATTGAGTGCAAATAAAAATAAAATGAGAATGAAAGCGAGTGTGAAGAGATTAAGAGTGTGGAAGTGAATATGTGCGAAAAAAATCAAAACAAGATTGAGAGGGGAGAGAAATAAAGGAAAATAAAATCAAGAAAAGAAAATCAAGAAATAAGATAAAAATCAAGAAGGAAAAGATGGATGATTCAATTAAAGATATGAGAAATCTAGAATTGAATCTACTAACTATCTCATTTATAAATTATGAACTATTATCTTATTATCACATTTTACATTAAATTTATTAAGTATAGACTATCAAACCACTTAAGGAAAGCATAACCTATCAAATTATCATCCAAGTCAAATTAATACTCATAAAAGAACAAAAACTAGATATTAATTTTAGAATTCATAAGCATAACCTATCAAACCACTTAAGATAAGCATAGATTATCAAATTCTTCTTCTCCCAATTAGTTCTCTAGTTAATTATCCTAAACATGATCATTTTAAGCTCAAGAGAATTATCCACAAATTATAAATGAGATTAATACTAGTTTCATGCAATTCTAGAATTCCTACAAGTTTTAGTTCCACATTATTGAATTAAAAGAAAAATAGAAACAAGAAAGAATGAAAGAGGAACTAATTACAAAAAAGGAAAATAAGAACAAAGAAGTAAAATCCTCCTCAATAGGATGATAAGCCCCGAAGCCTTGTTCAAACCACAAGCCCAAAGCCTTGTTCAAACCACAAGCCCAAAGCCTTGTTCACACCACAAGCCATGTAAGCCTTGTTTACATCACAGGCCTTAAACCTTGTTCAAATCACAGGTTTCATATTTTATCCCCCGACAAAACCTAAACTTATCGACTCTCATCAATAGAGCGATAGATCCTCAAAATCTTGTTCAAACCACAAGTATCCAATTTTATCAAGTTAACTCCACACCTCTGATAAAATTAACTTATCGACTCTCTTCAATAAAGCGATAGGTCCTTAAAATCTTGTTCAAACCACAAGTACCCAACTTTATCAAGTTAACTCCACACCTCTGATAAAATCAACTATCGACTCTCTTCAATAGAGCGATAAGTCCTAAAAAATCATCATCAAGTTAAAAATTCCACCTCTGATGAAAAAACCAATTTATCAACTCTTTGCAATAGAGTGATAAGTCCCCAAAAGCTTGTTCAAACAAGTATGAAAGGCATGCCAAGTTAACACTATACTTTTGGCACCTTGAAGAAAAGTCTAAAAGACTTAGTTGGAAATGTGGGGTTCATCCCTGCGTTTTACTCATAAAACGCGAAGGACCACCCCCGCGTTTCAACACAAAATGCGAGGGTCGCTACCGCTGCTTTAAATACGTAACGCGATGGCCACCGTTTCAACCTCAAAACGCGAGGATCAGTCCCGCAGAGCAAAGTTCAAGACGCTACGATCACTCCCGTGATTTCAAAAAGCAAAACGCCGAGTTCACCCATGCAAGACTAATGACTAGCGTGGAAAAAGCGTAACACAACTTCTTTGAAGACAGAATGAGGATCAATACCTTCTCAGGATCAAACAAAAGAAGATATCCAAAGTATTCCGAAAGCTCGTCCCAGCCAACCGCGAACTTTCGAAAACCTTGGAGGGAGTTCTCAGAGGGTCAAAAAAAATTATTATTATCAAGACGCCAATATCCGCTAAACACTATCAATGAAGGTTACAAGCTAACGACTTTCACGACAACAAAGGAGAATCGGTTAATGTCTCCGTGAGTACAAGGATTACAAGTTGACAATCCTAGTGAAAAGAGATCACAAGTATTGATCTCTTCAGCAAAACGCTGGCTCACCCCCGCTTCAATTCAAAACGCTGGACTCATCCCGCATTTCAATTCAAAATGCGGAGCACGTTCTGCCAAGCTCTAAAACGCGAGCACATGGCCCGCTGCTCGAAGCTCAAAACGCTGGCCTCCACCTGGCCCCAGTTAAAACGTAGACGCGGAGGTCCATCCCCGCGTTCCTGCACTAAAATGCAGACGCAAGGCTTGCTCCAGAATGCGAACTTCGCGTTTTGACTCATTCAAACATGAGTTCAACGGTTCCTAAACCGTTTGAGAGATTTAAGGGGGTCGGTTACACCCTACTAAACCCCCATTATGGAGCAATTTAAGGGGGCGGTTACACCCCTTTAATCCCTATAAATGGGGGGTTTTCACAGCCAAATGGGGGCTGGTTGAAAGGGTTTGGCCGGAGAACTAAAAAAAAAGGAGAGAAGGAAGGAGAAAAGAAAAGCCACTTCTACGCAGTTATGATCGATATGACGATCGGACCTTCATCCATAGTCTGATCGACATGAAACTTGGAAGGAAGCCTCAACATCGTCGTTCCTAATTCTGAACGGTGGAGATTGATTTCTGCCGGTTGGATTTAGAGATATCGAGGTTTTGCCAAAGCCAATTGTGCAGAGAATGGTTTCTTCAAGCACTGCGGATCGGCGCGGACGATCGGACCTTCATCCGTGGTCCGATCGGAGTGAAACTTAGAGGGCAGTCTCAACACTTGTCGTTCCTAATTCTGGACAGTGGAGATTGATTTCTACTAGTTGGATTTGGAGATATTGAGGTTTTACCGAAGCCAATTGTGCAGAGAACGGTTTCTTCAAGCACTGTGATCGCGCGGACGATCGGACCTTCATCCGTGGTCTGATCGGAGTGAAACTTGGAGGGCAACCTCAACACTCGTCGTTCCTAATTTTGAACAGTGAAGATTGATTTTTACCAGTTGGATTTGGAGATATTGAGGTTTAACCGAAGATCTGCGTCTTTTTTTTTAAGAAAGGATCAAACCTCCTTTGCTGGCATCAACTCTCCTAGAGAGTTCAACTCGATTACAGTTTTCAAACTTGCACGGTAAGTTCTTCTCCATCATTCTTGGCTAAAAGGATTACTAATCCTTTTCTAAAATCAACTCTATCAAAGAGTTCTCAACTCGGCCAGAGTTCTAAACTTGCTCCTGCGAGTTATTTTTCAACCTCGTCCCACGAGTCAAGACGGTCGGATCGTCAACGGGATACAAGATTTAAGCTCCTATCATCACTGTGAAGAACCCAATTTTAAACAAAAGGAAAGATCTCCGTTGACCCTTCCTTCTTTTATAAATCGGGCAACCGATCAAGGAATTTGTAATTTCTTTTTATCTAAGTCAGTTAGAGAGAGAGATTGCATTCGAGAGATTGTATTCATTATTCTTCAAATAGAATAAATAAATTTTATATTTTCTCAATTTTTCCTCACGAACACTGCAATCAACGGGAGGATGCCATACCGTTAGAGGAATGAACCTCAGTATGCTCGGGGATCCCTAGCTCGGGCAGCATATCATCGGGAAGGTGATCATCTCGGGGAGAGTCATATATCAAATTGATTATGGGGGTGTCCACAAGCAAGCTATCCTCATCAAAATCCTCTATCGAAAAATCTGATACGAGAGAATGTAAGTAAAGGGAACGGAATCAAAAACCTGTGATCGACAGAAATGGCTTACCTCCTACAGGAGAGTCAGTCGCTCTAATCCCATTGTCCACGTTTGCTTCCTGCAATTTCTCTAATAGATGTACCTGGATTTGTTGGATCAGGTCCTACATTGGTGGTCTCACTAATCTTAGCAGATACCACAGGCTCTTCTACCATAGATTTGTACATCTGTTGAGTGAAACTGGGTCCTGCGGAAGAGGCAAAATTGTGATAAGGAAAGTCAAAGCTGGTCTCGCATCCTCCTGCACAAAAAAAAAATGGAGAGATATGAGTCCTGAATTCGAGGGAACTACGGAATGCTTAAGCATTACCTTCCTCGCCAACAAAGTCATCACCGGTTAAGTCCATCACAAAAGCTCGCGGATCTACGTGTGTCTTGTGGGCTAACTTCTTCTGCTTAACGGCTTGAGTCTCCGCTCGAGAGGTGCGAAGTCCCTCCTCTTCCTCGACTGACATGCCTGAAGTTTCAAATTGGTGTTAGAACCAATAATTCCAAAGGAGGAAAGAGAAAAAGAGAGAGGAAGTATTGGCAAACCTGTCCCAAAGTCCTCCTCATGATCGTCGTCATGATCTCCTCCTGAGGCATCGCTTGCACTGAAGGTCCTTCCTCTTCCTCGCCGGTTTGACGAAGTCTTGCATCGCTTCATCCGTGAATCAGCCGCCTTCAATCCGGTATCACCGAAGCCTCTTCGGCCACTAACTCTGCAATGGGCCTCACCTGAACGGGTTCATTAGCTGCTAACAACCATGTGCAGCACAAAAATATCAGCTCAAGCCGACGCTCAGCACTCGGAAGGCTAAACCTAGCTCCAGTGCACCCCGTCACACTCTATAGCCAAGCCCGGACGCCGTCCATCAAACCGCCATGAGTCCGAAGGTGCCGATTCGGATTTTCAACATAAAGTTGGTCATAACCAAAATGGCGGGCGAATCGACAGGGTAGATACGGCTCGATGAAGCACTCATCCCTCACCCGAAAGGTCAGGTAACCCGACCGGATGTTCATCAGCCAATTGAAGCAGCCGACATCAAGAGAAGTCCGGCTCGCCCTCGGCCTCTGCTCATCAAGCAAAGACTCGCCATACTGACCAGAGAACCGCGGGAAGCATCTAGAGAAAACCCAACCTTTGTGAATCTGCAAATGCTTTCTTATCTCCATGAATCCTTGCCCCTTCCATTTGCTATTTTCTAATGATTGTATCAAAGGGATGGATTGGTTAGTGGTGCTCGGCGTCGACATTATATCTGAGCGGTGAAGGACGAACCATGCCATCAAGTAAGTGTATGGAAGCTCCACCTTGGCAAGAGGAATTTGCATCGAAGGTTTACTTTCCCCCTAAGTGAAGACACTGACTATTTGACGAAGCCCACGGTGAATATTAGCTACCATCGCCGGAAGAAGGGAAAGTTCTTTCTTGTGAGCAAGATGAACCGCAGGATAGAGCACCTCCAATGGTAAAGCATCACTAGGCTGATACGGGACCACGAACTTTTTCAACCAGATTGCGAGGTAACCAGCTAGAAGAGTCGTCGGTGAATCGACTTCATTGCATGCCATAAGAATGTCTCAAACTTCATCCCCGCAAGGAAGCCATTCTCGGTGCTGCTAGTGGTATAAGAGCAAGCGCTGGATTTCTTAATCAGCCCGTTAACCTCTAAGGGAGTGAGCGGTGCCAATTCACAAATCGCCTCGCTAGAATTGCTTTCCAGGTGCTTGAACAAATAATCCGCAAACTGTTTCAGGCTCACCTGTGACTTGGTCCTCTTTGCCGGTGGATCAGCCTGGGCCGAAGCAATATGATAATGACAAGTAAGATCCCATAGAGTGTCATAGCGACCAGGCATGCGATCTTTTAACAAACTCAGCTCGCGATTTGAGGGAAAATACTCCTGGTATAACATCTTCTCCATAGGTAGACCAAAAACTCGGTGCATCTCATGAAGAGATAACCCCAATTCCCCATGCTTGGTCAGAAAAGTATTCGAATCCGAGTCATAGAGTTCTGACAATGTGAGGAAGTGATTGGTACTGACCAGCAGCCTGTACGTGGTGGCACGAATCGTTGCATAAAGACCACATGCCTGTAACTCCTCACCCCATCGACCGAGAACGTAAGTGGTCATACGAGCCCACCAGTGCTTATCTGAAGAGTGAAGCCAACCAAAAGATGCGTGACCCATTGCGGGCATTTCGCCCGGCCATAGGCGGTTACGCAAAGTATGAGCGACAGTGAATAGCTCATCGCGGGTGGTGTGTCTAATGCTAACACACTAGGACGCAATATGATAATGCGATTCCTATTCGACAAACCCGGGATCGCCTGGTGGGTAATATACCCGCAATGAACATGGTCGTGCTCATCCGTCAAGCGCCACGACATCTCCCGAGTCACGGCCTGGCACCTCAACTCAGTCAGCGAATGATGGCGAGGTATCCGGGATAGATACAGGTGCCCTCCATCATCCTTATGCAACCATTGTTCACTGACGATGAAAGCTGCATCCGGTTTCTTTCACGTAATCAACAAGTAACTGCTTTTCTCAAAACCGGTTGGAACCGTGTCTCACAAGTGGCGCATCTGTAATCAATAGCCAAAGGATGTGAGGGCTCCTCATGTACCACCTGGATAGTCTCGCAGATGTACCCGTGAGTGAACCGAGGAGTAACCAAATAGGTGAAGAATCATCGGATGTGGTATGTGTCAGCCGCAAATACCCAACCGCATGAGAGGGAAACGCCCGAGGGGTATTCAACTGAAAATGAGTAATAAATATTCATTAGATTCACCATGAAGAATATCTTTAAAAGCAATATAAGGCCGAACTCATCTCACAAACCTATTTAGATAGAGTCAACGCCTTATAAAGGTGAGACGATTCCACCAGATTATGCACTTATAAGGCAATGTATATCATCGCACAGAGAAAGCGACAATATATCCCACCCTACGAAGCACAATACGGCATGGAAACGCCCCCTCGAGATAGGTGTTGACCAAGCAAAACCTATCTTTTAAGCGGCGTGATGGGAAATAAATGATTACCTCCTAAGTTGTAAGTATACAACTTATCAAGTTATAGTATATAAGATTTTCGATCCCACGAGGAACGGAAAGTAGGAAGAGTTTGTTCAAATTTTGGATCTCAAATTATGCGCGACAATTAGGAGTTTATGTACATGGTGAAAGTGGTCATGAAAAGATTAGAGAGTGGATGTGGCTTATGTGCAAAAGAGGAGAAAATGAAGTTGAGAATGTGGTTGTGGTTATATGCACATAATAACAAAACTAGGTTTGAGATTATATGCACATGGAGGGAATATGAGATTGAGAGAAAAGTAAAAATCAATGAAATCAAGAATCAAGAATAAAGGAAAATAACAAACAAATGAAAAGCAAGGATAAGAGGAAAATAAAGAAGGTAAAGTATGGAGGATTAATTAAAGATATGAGGAATCTAGAGTAGATCCACTTAGCTTATCTCAATCTTATGGGAATAAGTTGGATTTGTTAGCTAGTTTCAAACAATCTCTAGGGATCCCACCAATATTAGCTCCACACTTAGAAAAGGGTAATTCCCTAGAGGGTTCTAGCCTCAAGGTGAATTAAAGAAAAGAAAAATCTATACTAGAAAGTAAATACAAGAATTAAAGACATTGCATGAAAGTAAATTGTAAGGAATTAAATTGCATGGAAGTAAATCTAAGCTACAAAGTATATAAATGAACAAGAAATGCAAAATAAATAAAATAGAAACCAACAACTCCTGATTTTAATCTAATCCTCCTTTTGGTCCTTGGATTAGAAGAAGAGAAAAGAAATTGAAGGGGTGAAAAATTTCATTTATTGTGTAACAAAAGTTATAATTTTTGGAAGGTCTTCTCAATTAAGAGTAACCCTCCTCTCCAAATGGAGTTTTTATAAAATATTTCACACTCAAAACCCTCAGCATTCACCCTTATTTATAGCCCAACGGAGTTGATGTGAACCATTGGACCAACAAGGAAGAGAAATCAGCCCTTAATTTGGAATTTGTTGCGAACCAATCGGTTGGCCAATCGGTTAGCTAATCGGTTGGCCAACCGGTTAGTTTCCAACCGAATTTGTCTTTTCTTAATTTTTCTTCACGAATTTCTCTTGGATCACTTTGGTATCTTGGGCCTTCATTTGTCTACAGATTTGGGCTTCAAAAATAGGTAGAAATTCAGAGGATTTAAGTCATTTGGGCTCTTATTCATTAATACTCCATTAACCTGCAATTTAAGATAAAAATAATTATTAGCAGGATATTTATTCATATAAAATAGGTAATGAGGGTATAAAAAATGTAATTAAATTGGGATTATTAAATACCCCCACACCTAAACTTTTGCTAGTCCTCTAGCAAAGAAAATAAAAAGAAAACCTAACTCACTTTCGCAGGAATCGCGGTTGTATTTAGCGCATACAACAAGCCTTTAAACCCCTAGGTTACCCTAGTGGACGAGTTGTAGTCTCGTGAGGGTTTGCAGTGAATATACCCACAAAATTCAGTCAACTTGCCAAATTAAAGAAGTTAATGAAATAATTAATTCATTTGATATCTTCAAACATTCCAATTGAAGTTGGTTAATACTCAAGAAAACGTTTTTATCATAACTCCAATGTAATTTTCTTAAGGAAATCCTTCCATTATAGTTATACAAAACCAAGTTTAACTCAAAATTTAATTTAAAAGTTTTGAAAAGAACATGCTAACTCTTTGTTTTAAACAAACTTCAAGTCTTTTAATCCATTTAATTTTTCAAGAACATATACAAATATAACTATATCTAAAAACATGGTTAGTATGAATTTTTTTTACTCTTTATTCCTTGGTGGTTTTGTTCTTTTAATCGGACTTTCTAAGTGACCATTTAGTGAGTTTGGGCTAATGAATCCCAACCCAATTGGGCTTAGGTCATTAAGCATAGAAATACTCATCGGGCTTAATTACTCAGTCAACTTAGGCTTAGTAAAATAGAACCACCAATGATTTTAAGAGAAATTTTTCTTCTTTTGTTAAGTTAGTATAATATATATATGTGTATATGTATATATATTCTGAAAAATATTTGGATCAAGACAACTTGAAAAATTATTTTCAACTCTAAGTTAAGCATGCAAAAATTTCATTATTTTAATTAAAAATCTAAGTTAAAACTTAAGTAGCATTATACTATTTTGAAAATCATTTCTTAAGAAATTTATTTGGAGTTATCATAAAAGGTAAACTTGAGTATAGAACTAACTAAGGATTAGAAGACTTAAATTCTATTAAATAGATCAATTATTAATCAACTCTATTAAGTTGGCAAGTGACTATATTTTTAATTTTTTTAATGGTAAGAAAAGAAGAAAAATGACTAAGATAAAGATAAAAATGACTAATCCCCACCCCCACACCTAAATTTTGCATTGTCCTTAATGCAAATTCTATTATGCACAAGTTAAAACAGATAATAATTGAAGCACTTACATTTGTTCGGCTAGCTTCGAAAAATAAATCTGCAATTACCTTTAAGATGAGGGGGGTGAAGCCAAAAATTTATTCTCTCTCTTTTTTTTGTTTTTTTTAATTTTTTTTAAAAAAATGAACAAGAAACTCTCACATGAGAGAAGAATAAATTCTTTTATTATTATTGTGGGACAAAAAGAGAAAAATGTAGAATAACAGATAAAACATGAAAAGCTCATATTCCACATTAAATCCTACTTTATTGTGAGAATTCTACCTCAAAATTTAAAGAATTTCAAGATGATATAATCAATGATGTTCTCAAATTCTAAAAATTTCAAGATTTTCATTGATTTTTGCAGCAAATAAAGGTAGGTATTATTGGTGTTATGCATCTTGAACTTAGATTTTTGATTAATGAAAATTTGGCATTTTGGTTGCTGTTTCAAAAATCTAAGCTCATCAGAAAAGAGTTCTTCAAAAGTTAAATTACAAATGCATGTATTTGACACAGTTTCCTTGTTCTCAAAAATCAAACCTGAGGCTGCTAAAATTTGCAGCTCCTCACCAAAAATTTCCTCAAAACTCAGGTCAGATTCATTCTCCACTTCTGTTGAACTTTCTTGGATGTAATTGATTTTGAAAGGCTGATTATCAATATTATTTCCTGGATTGAAAATATTAAGTTCGCAATGATTTCCAAAAGGCGCTTCATGTGACCAGGTTCTGATTGATGAGAGCATTAGAAGTGGCTAAGAACGGTCTTCCTAAGATCACGGGTATATGTCCTTTGGGATTGGAAACGGTTTGCGTTTCCAGGACTACGAAATTAACAGGAAAAATAAAGTCTCCAACCTTTATCAATACATCTGTTATTTCACCCATAGGGACCTTAATAGATCTATTAGCTAACTGAAGTGTGCATATAGTTGGCTTGAGTTCCCCGACACCTAGTTGTTGGTAAATCGAATACGGAAGCAAGTTGACACTGGCCCCAAAGTCTAAAAGCGCCTTATCGATACGAGTATTACCAATGATACATGGGATGGTAGGACAACCTGGATCCTTATGTTTCAATGGTACAGACTTTGAGAGGACTTCACTGATATTGGCGGCGAGAAAGACTTTCTTTGGAACATTTATTTACCTCTTTTTTGTACATAATTCCTTTAAAAATTTGGCATAAGAAGGAATTTATTCAATGACATCTAAAAGAAGAATGTTGACCTTAACCTGCTTGAATGTCTCTAGAATTTTCTCCTCCTGAGAGGAGTGCTTCCTAGGCCTGAGTCTATCCGGGTAAGGAGCAACTGGTTTAAACCGATTAAAATTAGACTCTGGTTTTGGTTCGGGTTAAGGTCATCGAAGGGTGTGATTTACAGTAGAGACATCGAAGGAGAGAATTTATTCTGGTTCAAGGGTTTCACTTAGAGGCATTCTAACCTGATTATCGACCTGTCTACCTGACCGTAATGAATGGATTGCATTCACTTCAGCTTGGTAGGTTGAACTTGATCCTGTGTCCTTCGGGTTGGGCACGGGTTGACTCGGAAAAGTTCCTTTCTCTCTCTCACTCATGACATCAGCTAGTTGACCAAGTTGGGTTTCTAACCTAGCTATGGCTTGAGTGTTGGAAGTGAGGATTTGCGGTTGATTGCATGAAGGAATTCAACGTGTTTGATGTTTGAGTCAACAAGTTAGGTAGTGCGTGTAGAGGTTTTAATCAAAGTTTCTAGACCCTTTTCCAGAACATTAAGACGTTTATCATGATCAGCAATTTGAGGAGTGTGATTTGCAGATTGGTGATGAGGAGACTGATTTTGAAATGACAGATTTGGTTGTTGAAAATTGAGAGGAACTGCATTGCCCCTAGGGAATTGTTGGGTTGAAGAGAGAGTGAAATTTTGATTTCCGGAGTAGTTTTCCTGGTTCCATGCAAAATTCGGATGATTTCTCCAACCTGAATTGTAGGTTGGAGAAAATGGATCATTCACCGGACTGAATGCAACATTATCCGACCTAGTACGACCGATCCTAAAAGAGGACATTCCTCTGAAACATGAGATGGAGACAGACAGTTATGACAACTGAGGTAGAAACTTGGTTGATTTGAGCTGGAGCTCGTTCTTTGACTTCTAAAGCTTCTAACCTACGCATGATTGTAGCCATCTTTACTTCAGAGGCTATGTTCGTTTCTAAGGAAAGACCACTCGTTTTGGGTTGGAAAACTGATGAAACACGGTCATCGTAATGTTCCCACTGCATGGTTTTCTCGGATAAACTCTCTAAAAAGTCCTAAGCTTCATCGGCATTTTTCTTCATAAAATCCCCTTAACACATTGACTCTAAGGAAGTTTTTGAAGAATAATCCAATCCTTCATAAATGATTTGGCATAATCGCCACTTTTCAAGACCATGGTGAGGACATTGGATAAGAAGATCTTTGAATTTGTCAAAATACTTCCAAAAAGGTTCTCCTGGAACAATTTTAAAATTTTGAATGTTGTTTCTAAGCTTGACCGTTTTGTGGATAAGAAAGAATTTTTTCAGAAAAACTTTTATAAATTCACCCCAAGTTGAGATGGAATCTGTGGGCAAGCTATACAGCCATTTTTTGGCTTTGTCCTTAAGGGCAAAAGGAATAAATCGAAGCTTGATCGCATCCTCGGATAAGTCCCTCATCTTAATCATGAGGCAAACTTCTTCAAATTCGGAGATGAAAATGTAAGCGTCTTCGGTTTCGACTCCTAAGAATTTGGGAAGCATGTTAATAAAATGCGGTCTAAGTTTGAAATTTGCTCCATTGACCTCGGGGAGTTTTATGCAAGAGGGGATTGCATTTCTAGTGGGGTAACAAACATCTTGAAGAATTGGTGGGTTGGTATTGGCCATTTCGTTTGGTTCAAGAGATGGATCAAAATGAATTAAACGATTGGTATTATCCCTAACCCAAGTTTGCATACACCAAAATCAATTTTTTTAGAAAAAAGACAAGAGAAAAAGTTAAGAAGATGATGAGAAAAAAGAAAAAGGAAAAACTAACTAAAAGCATATCAAGACAGTCACTTTTCAATCAGCCTAACTCTAGGGTTCAGCCTAGACTTGACTTAGACCAGCTCCTAACAAAAAATTCCCTTAATGAAAAGATCAAAGTTTACTTGGGTAATTAGCCAGGTAAGGATAGTACTAGAGGGAGATCAAAGATCAATTAAGTACCTCTTTCCTTGTGAAGCGCTTTACGCAACCCCTAAACCTGGCCTTAGACACCAATTAATCCAAATAAACTTGGACCGGTTCACTTAAGGAATTATTGTTCCTTAATGAGCTCGAATCCTTAGGGCCAACGTCTAATCAGTTTTAAGAGGCTTGGGTATGTGTAGTGAGGAATTAGTGATTTTTGGGCTAAGGAAAGGGTGATGAAATCCCTCACCTTATCTTGATTAATGGGTTTTGCCCTTAAAAATATTTTCAAGTGAGTGCCCAATCAAGATGCTCAAATCACTTTGGTGAATTCCTACTATTATATGAAATGCAACCCTAGAAATTAAAAGCAACAAAAAAGGATGTAAAAATAAAAAATCTTTCCATTTTTTATTATGGTCGACAATCAAAGAAATGAAGTTTATTAGGGTCGACAAAGGTAAAATATTTTTTTTTTATTTTTTTATTTTATTTTTTTATTTATCCTAATTTTCTCTAATGTGAATGAACTATCTAAAGGGTGGAATTGAGAATACTAGAAAGAAGAGTTACCCACGCAATCGCTATCTAAAGCCTCGTTGGAGGCAAATCTTCAATCTTGATTCTTCAACTCTTAATCTTCAAATTCCTTCACAAAAGAAAAACACACAAGTTAAGGAGCCAAAATTAATCAAAATCCTACTAAAAAACACCTTCTCCGGCAACGGCGCCAAAAACTTGATGGGAAATAAATGATTACCTCCTAAGTTGCAAGTATACAACTTATCAAGTTATAGTATTTAAGATTACCGATCCCACGAGGAACGGGAAGTAGGAAGAGTTTATTCAAATTTTGGTTCTCAAATTATGCACGATAATTAGGAGTTTATGTACATGGTGAAAGTGGTCATGAAAAGATTAGAGAGTGGATGTGGATTATGTGCAAAAGAGGAGAAAATAAAGTTGAGAATGTGGTTGTGGTTATATGCACATAATAACAAAACTAGGTTTGAGATTATATGCACATGGAGGGAATATGAGATTGAGAGAGAAGTAAAAATCAATGAAATCAAGAATCAAGAATAAAGAAAAATAACAAACAAATGAAAAGCAAGGATAAGAGGAAAATAAAGAAGGTAAAGTATGGAGGATTAATTAAAGATATGAGGAATCTAGAGTAGATCCACTTAGCTTATCTCAATCTTATGGGAATAAGTTGGATTTGTTAGCTAGTTTCAAACAATCTCTAGGGATCCCACAAATATTAGCTCCACACTTAGAAAAGGGTAATTCCCTAGAGGGTTCTAGCCTCAAGGTGAATTAAATAAAAGAAAAATCTATACTAGAAAGTAAATACAAGAATTAAAGACATTGCATGAAAGTAAATTGTAAGGAATTAAATTGCATGGAAGTAAATCTAAGCTACAAAGCATATAAATGAACAAGAAATGAAAAAGAAATGCAAAAGAAATAAAATAGAAACCAACAACTCCTGATCTTAATCTAATCCTCCTTTTGGTCCTTGGATTAGAAGAAGAGAAAGGAAATTGAAGGGGTGAAAAATTTCATTTATTGTGTAACAAAAGTTATAATTTTTGGAAGGTCTTCTCAATTAAGAGTAACCCTCCTTTCCAAATGAAGTTTTTACAAAATATTTCACACTCAAAACCCTCAGCAGTCACCCCTATTTATAGCCCAACGGAGTTGATGTGAACCATTGGATCAAACTTGGCCAACAAGGAAGAGAAATTTTATTCTGACTGCTATAACCAATCGGTTGCCAATCGGTTACTAACCTGTTGGTTTCCAACCGAATTTGTCTTTTCTTGATTTTTCTTCACGAATTTCTCTTGGATCACTTTGGAATCTTGGGCCTTCATTTGTCTTCAGATTTGGGCTTTAAAAATAGGTAGAAATTCAGAGGATTTAAGTCATTTGGGCTCTTATTCATTAATACTCCATTAACCTGCAATTTAAGATAAAAACAATTATTAGCAGGATATTTATTCACATAAAATAGGTAATGAGGGTATAAAAAATGTAATTAAATTGTGATTATCACGGCGACCCTCACGAAGGAGAATCACGGCTCTTCCCAATTGCCTCACGAAGGAGAACAAAGCGGGGATGCAATATGCTATATGCGAGTTTTGAATGCACTAAGAAGTGGAAAGAGCTCACCAGAAAGTGATGAAGGCGACTTCGTGCGGGTATCGGTCGGCTCCTCGGAGCACGTGATCTCCCCAATGACATTTCGACCTGCAAAAAGGAACCAAACAGGTCAAACTATGAGTTTTGGACCAAGAAAATCCTAGGAAAATATGGGGTTTCTTGGTTAAATTCTAGTTAAACCTACAAGGGGCATATACACCGACATCGGGTTTAATTTTTGCTCGAAAACCTCTCCTAACCAAATTTGGCCGTAAAATGACCAAAACACCCCTGAGATCGGTTTGGTAATTCGGCCATCCAAGTCACTTTCAAGCCTAAAATTCCCAGCCATTTAAATCAGCCTCAAATCCAAAGTTTTGGGCTGGTTTTTGCACGAAACCCCCTGAATTTCAGCCTTTTTGCACAAAACCCCCTGAATTTCAGCCTTCTTTGCGATTTAACCCCCCAAATCTTGGCCTACACTAAAAACCCTAAAATCTACAGCAATCATTGGCTCATCAACCCTCCAAATTATAGCCCAATTTTTGCGATAAAACCCCTCAAATTTCAGCCATCTTTTTCAAAACCGAAATCCCTCCGATTTCATGCAATTTCACCCTCAAAAACCCTAACTCGTGGCGTGAAATCAAAACCCTAATTTCTCACATGTCTACCCTCTGATTTGCATGATGAAATAGAAATCAAATATACAAGAATTATGGGGAAATTACCTGAGGAAAAGCTCGAGGACCTGAATCTGAAAGAAGATTTAGTCGGACGCTCGAGAGGCCTGAGAGACCCAAAAAGTGCGAGAATTTGAGGGAATTATTGGGCCCGAGACCTAGAGGAACTTGGATCTTGTATGCTTTTAGGGTTTGAAGAAGTTGAGATGAAAGAAAAAGCAAAAGAGAAAAGAGGGAGAGAGGGGGTTTCGGCCAAAACCCTAGAGGAGGGGGTTCGGCCGAACCAAAAAAAAAAAGAAGAAAAGAAAAAATAAAAAAAAGAGAGAGGGAGGGCCGGTCCTATAAATAGGAGGAGAGGGGTCGGTTTGGCCAAAATCCAATAGAAGGAGGAAAAGAAAAAGGAAAAGAAAAAAAAGAGGGGAAATAAATAACTCAATCCTAGAAGGAGGAGGAGAGAGAAAAAAAGGGGAGAGATTCTTTTTGGGGGTTTCCTAATTCAACTCCTTTTCCTTTTTCCCTCTCCCACATCCGCAAAGACCCCGAATTCTTATCCAATAGGGTTATCACCCATTTAAGGGTCAATTTTCATCCGGCTCAAATTATGCGAGCCTCATATTTACTCTAAAAAGGTATATGAGTATAAACTATTTCCTATTTTTATCGGGAAGTTTCTAGAAAATATTTTTATAAAATATTCTTAAGGATAACTCGACAACCCTCAAATCTCCTCCCACGGTGGTTATTTACTCTAAAAAGGAATATGAGTATAAACTATTTCATATTTTGTCGAGCAGTTCCTGAAAAATATTTTATAGGATAACTCGACGACTCCAAAAAGGTATATGAGTCTAAACTATTTCCTGTGTTTGTTGAGAAGTTTCTGGAGAGTATTTTATATTCTTAAGGATAACTCGACAACCCCCAATTTACACCCACTGTGTTCAATTTTATGATGTCGGACAACGTGTCACAGTGGAAAATCGCCGATTGGATTTCAAGAAAAAATTCCTGATACCGGTCAACGCATCGCAAAAGAGAGTTCACCAATTGAAAGATAAATCTCAAGAAAATTTCTCCCACTGTAATCAGTTCAACGACGAGCGACGCAATGGAGAATTCACCAATTCAAGGTTAAGCCTCACGAAATTGGAAGGTCAGTCCGACGACAACTCACCAACGCGAGCTAAAATAAGAAAATTCATTCATCGGTTTTCGATTCAAGACTTCAACAGCGGTCAGACAATAAATGCAGCACCGTGATACTTTCAGTCATCCTACAAAGCACTGGATAATCCGAAAGAATTGGAGAAGTCAAGATTCGAAGCCATTTTCAGGTCCCGTCATACCGACTGAAGGTTGGGGCCGATCATATCCAAAGTATTTTGGCTTTTTCTATAAAAGAGCGAGACCGAAATACTTTGGAAGGGGTATCTGTAGGCGTCAAAAATTGCCTATAAGTCCCCGAGCCTAGCTCGTGATAATGAGTTGACAAGCGACGAGCTATTCGACCACGTAACGATAAGTGACCGCGACGAAACACATAAAGTGAGTCGATGAAGCGTCCAAGTCAACGAAGCAAGTCGACGAGGCGTTCAGGTCAGCGAAGCGAGTCCGAAAATTGCCTATAAAAGTATTTTGGCTTTTTCTATAAAAGAGCGAGACCGAAACACTTTGGAAGGGGTATCTGTAGGCGTCGAAAATTGCCTATAAGTCCCCGAGCCTAGCTCGTGATAATGAGTTGACAAGCGACGAGCTATTCGACCACGTAACGATAAGTGACCACGACGAAACACATAAAGTGAGTCGATGAAGCGTCCAAGTCAACGAAGCAAGTCGACGAGGCGTTCAGGTCAGCGAAGCGAGTCGATGAAGCGTCCAAGTTAATAAACTGAGTCGACGAAATGTCTAAACCGACAAAGCGACGAATCACGTGCAAGCGATGGAATAAATTCAACCGAGTCAGAATCAAATCAAGCTCGAAAACAAGCGAATAAACTCCCGGACCCGAAAAAAGAAGCGAGAAAGCCACATGGCGTCTCGGCTAAGGCCGAGACAACACCTGGTGTCTCGGCCAAGGCCGAGACACATAGGTGTCTCGGTGGGCCTTTTTGCACAGTTTCGACCCGCTATCCATTTTCAAGGCTATAAATAAGAGGGAGGGGGTTCATTTGAGGGGAAATAAAAATTTTTGAGAAGCCGAAGCTCTGCCAAATTGCCTTCTCACCTCAGATCTAAACTTGGGAGCGACGACCAATCTTCTTTGATACCAGATCCAGATCTCGACGAACTCTACAGGGCTATTATCCTCCTTCGTGAGATAATCCCAGGGGCTATTATCCTCCTTCGTGAGATAATCCCCTTAGAAAAAAGTTCGAGAGATCGGATCTCAGATCTACACGTGTTTCCTTGAGATTAAACTTTGTTTTGATCTCGAGAAGAACTTTGATCTCGCTTAGTCGATTTCATTTGCTTGGGCTATTATTTCTTTCGTGAAATAACCCCTTTTTACCGTGTAGATCTTTCTTCGGATCACGATCACGCCGGGCGTCCACGACGAAAAGAAGTCCCCAAGACAGTAAAGACACTCCACGCAAGTTTGTGAGCCGATAAACGGATCCCGCGTTTGTTTAGGGAGATAAAGTTATAATCTTTATTTGATTTTCGTTGTAATCAGCCTTATAAAAAGGCGATCTTTTTATTTTTAAATTTGTTTGTAAACCCATAAAGGTGTAATGAATTTATCGGCAATGAAAATCAAGGAACCAACTTTCCCTACGAACAGATAGCTGTAGATAATGTTTCTATAGTTAAATTATTTTGAAGTACCTACATGTTTTACAATATGTTTCCAGGCAGTAATAGTAATTTCAGAAAATTTTTATTAACCGATGTGCTTTGCATGTATATCTATCTCACACCTTTCACGTGCACTTCTCTTTCATTTTACATGCTTGTTGGTGTTCGCGGGGAAAGTCGGTTCCTTGATTTTCATTGCTTTCGAACTCATTACACCTTTATGGGTTTACAAACGAATTCGAAAATAAAAAAAGATCGCCTTTTTATAAGGCTTACAATGAAAACCAACGAAAAATTATAACTTTATCTCCCTAAAATAAACGCGGGATCCATTTATCGGGTCCTCGCTTGCGTGGGTGTCTTGGCCTGTGCCGGGGACTTTATTCCGTCCGTGGACCGCCGCGTAATCGTGATCCAAAGAAAGATCTACACGGTAAACGGGGGTTATTTCACAAAGGAAATAACAGCCCGAAGCGAATGAGATCGACCAAGCGAAATCAAAGCTCTTCTCGATATCAAAATAAAGTTTTTAACCTCGAGGAATCACGTGTAGATCTGAGATCCGATCTCTCAAACCTTTTGTGAGGGGATTATCTCACGAAGGAGGATAATAGCCCTGGGGATTATCTCACAAAGGATGATAATAGCCCTTAAGCTGCGAGATCTGGATGTCGGTGGAAGTCGGTCGTCCTCGAAATTAGAACTGAGGTGAGAAGGCAATTTGACAGAGCTTCGGCTTCTCAAAAATTTTCAGATCTATGCAAATAAGACCCTCACCTCATATTTATAGGATTTCAATGCAGTGCGGGTCGAACACATTGCAAAAGGCCAGAGACACCCTAGGGTGTCTCGCAAGCGGCTTTGGTAGAGACACCTTGAGGTGTCTCGGCCTTGGCCGAGACACCAAGTGGTGTCTCGGCCTTGGCCGAGATGCCTTGTGGCTTTTTCTCGTTCTTTTCCTCGAGCCCGGGAGTTGATTCACTTAGTTACGACCCGATTTTGTGAGTTCGGTCTGATTCGAGGCTTCACCGTTGGATTTATTCCATCGCTTGCACGCGATTTGCCGCTTCATTCATTCCGTTGACTCACTTCGTTGACTTGGACACCTCGTCGACTCACTTTAAATATTTTATCGACTCGGTTTATGTGCTTGCGTCGCAGTCACTCGTCATCACGTCGCCGACGGTCCGTTATTACGTCGTCGGATGGCTCGTCAATCGCCACCTCGTCGTCACAAGCTATATCGGGGACTTAGGTAATTTTTTACGCCTACAGATACCCCCTCTAAAGTGTTTCGATCTCGCTCTTTTATAGAAGAAGCTAAAATTTTTTGGATATGATAAGCCCCAACCTTCAGTCGGTATAATAGGCCCTGAAAATGGCTTCGAATCTTGACTTCTCCAATTCTCTCAGACTATCCAGTGCTTTGTAAGATGACTGAAAGTATCACGGTGCGGCATTTATTGTCTGACCGCTGTTGAAGTCTTGAATCGAAAACCGATGAATGAATTTTCTTATTTTAGCTCGCGTTGGTGAGTTGTCGTCGGACTGACCATCCAATTTTGTGAGGCTTAACTCTGAATTAGCGAATTCTCCGTTACGTCGTTCGTCGTAAAACTAATCACAGCGGGAGGAATTTTCTTAAGATATATCCTTGATGAATTCTCCATTGTGACGCGTTGACCGGCGTCAGAATTTTTTTTTGAAATCTAACCTTCAATCGGCGATTTTCCACTGCGACACGTTGTTCGGTGTCGGAATTTTGAACACAGCGGGTGTAAATTTGGGGCTGTCGAGTTATCCTTAAGAATGTAAAATATTCTCCAGGAACTTTTCAACAAAATAGGAAATAGTTTATACTCGTATACCTTTTTGGAGTAAATAACCACCGTGGGAGGAGGTTGAGGGTTATCGAGTTATCCTTAAGAATAAAAATATTCTCCAGAAACTTCCCGACAAAAATAGGAAATAGTTTATACTCATATACCTTTTTGAAGTAAATAACTACCGTGGGAGGAGGTTGAGGGTTATCGAGTTATCCTTAAGAATAAAAATATTCTCCAGAAACTTCACGATAAAAATAGGAAATAGTTTATACTCATATACCTTTTTGGAGTAGATATGAGGCTCGCATAGTTTGAGCCGGGTGAAAATTGACCCTTAAATGGGTGACAACCCTATTAGATAGGAATTCGGGGTCCTTGTGGATGTGGGAGAGGAAAGGGGAAGAGGAGTCAAATTAGGAAACCCCCAAAGAGAATATCTCCTCTTTTTTTTTCTCCTCCTCCTCCTAGGATTGGGTTATTTATTTCTTTCTTTTTCTTTCTCTCCTCCTCTTATTGGGTCTGGGCCAAATAAAATCCTCTCCCCCTATTTAATAGGACCGCCCCCCCTCCTCTTTTTTTCCATTCAATTTTTTTTTTTACAAAATTCGCCCCCCCCCCCTTAGGGTTTCTTTGGCCGAACACCCCCCCCTTTTCTTCCTTATTTTCTTCTTTTTCTCACCTCATCTCCCTTAAACCCTAAATAGCATCAGGGATCCAAACTTCCTCCACGTGTCGGACTCAAGGATTCCTTCAAATCTACATACTTTTTGAGCCCTCTCAGGCCTCTCGAGCACGTTCTTTCAGATTCAAGCCCCCGAGCTTTTGCTTCAGGTAAACCCCATAACTCTTGCATATTTGACCTTTATTTCATCATGCAAATCAGAGGGTAGGCATGCAACAAATTAGGGTTTTGACTTCACGCCTCAAATCGGTGCTTTTGAGGGTAAAATTGCATGAAATTTGAGGGATTTTGGTCATGAGAAAGAGGGCTGAAATTTGAGGGGTTTTTATGCAAAAAATAGACTGTAGTTTGAAGGGTTGGTATGCCAATGATTGCTGGGAATTCCTGAATTTTTGTTTTAGCCAAAATTTGGGGGGGTTATATACAAATTGTGGCTGAAATTCAGGTGGTTTTGTGCAAAAAAGGCTGAAATTCAGGGGGTTTTGTGCAAAAAGGCTGAAATTCAGGTGGTTTTGTGCAAAAGGCTGAAATTCAGGTGGTTTTGTGCAAAAGGCTGAAATTCAGGTGGTTTTGTGCAAAAGGCTGAAATTCAGGTGGTTTTGTGCAAAAGGCTGAAATTCAGGTGGTTTTGTGCAAAAGGCTGAAATTCAGGTGGTTTTGTGCAAAAAGGCTGAAATTCAGGTGGTTTTGTGCAAAAGGCTGAAATTCAGGTGGTTTTGTGCAAAAGGCTGAAATTCAGGTGGTTTTGTGCAAAAAGGCTGAAATTCAGGTGGTTTTGTGCAAAAGGCTGAAATTCAGGTGGTTTTGTGCAAAAGGCTGAAATTCAGGTGGTTTTGTGCAAAAGGCTGAAATTCAGGTGGTTTTGTGCAAAAGGCTGAAATTCAGGTGGTTTTGTGCAAAAAGGCTGAAATTCAGGTGGTTTTGTGCAAAAGGCTGAAATTCAGGTGGTTTTGTGCAAAAGGCTGAAATTCAGGTGGTTTTGTGCAAAAGGCTGAAATTCAGGTGGTTTTGTGCAAAAGGCTGAAATTCAGGTGGTTTTGTGCAAAAGGCTGAAATTCAGGTGGTTTTGTGCAAAAGGCTGAAATTCAGGTGGTTTTGTGCAAAAGGCTGAAATTCAGGTGGTTTTGTGCAAAAAGGCTGAAATTCAGGTGGTTTTGTGCAAAAGGCTGAAATTCAGGTGGTTTTGTGCAAAAGGCTGAAATTCAGGTGGTTTTGTGCAAAAGGCTGAAATTCAGGTGGTTTTGTGCAAAAGGCTGAAATTCAGGTGGTTTTGTGCAAAAGGCTGAAATTCAGGTGGTTTTGTGCAAAAGGCTGAAATTCAGGTGGTTTTGTGCAAAAGGCTGAAATTCAGGTGGTTTTGTGCAAAAGGCTGAAATTCAGGTGGTTTTGTGCAAAAGGCTGAAATTCAGGTGGTTTTGTGCAAAAGGCTGAAATTCAGGTGGTTTTGTGCAAAAGGCTGAAATTCAGGTGGTTTTGTGCAAAAGGCTGAAATTCAGGTGGTTTTGTGCAAAAGGCTGAAATTCAGGTGGTTTTGTGCAAAAGGCTGAAATTCAGGTGGTTTTGTGCAAAAGGCTGAAATTCAGGTGGTTTTGTGCAAAAGGCTGAAATTCAGGTGGTTTTGTGCAAAAGGCTGAAATTCAGGTGGTTTTGTGCAAAAGGCTGAAATTCAGGTGGTTTTGTGCAAAAGGCTGAAATTCAGGTGGTTTTGTGCAAAAGGCTGAAATTCAGGTGGTTTTGTGCAAAAGGCTGAAATTCAGGTGGTTTTGTGCAAAAGGCTGAAATTCAGGTGGTTTTGTGCAAAAGGCTGAAATTCAGGTGGTTTTGTGCAAAAGGCTGAAATTCAGGTGGTTTTGTGCAAAAGGCTGAAATTCAGGTGGTTTTGTGCAAAAGGCTGAAATTCAGGTGGTTTTGTGCAAAAGGCTGAAATTCAGGTGGTTTTGTGCAAAAGGCTGAAATTCAGGTGGTTTTGTGCAAAAGGCTGAAATTCAGGTGGTTTTGTGCAAAAGGCTGAAATTCAGGTGGTTTTGTGCAAAAGGCTGAAATTCAGGTGGTTTTGTGCAAAAGGCTGAAATTCAGGTGGTTTTGTGCAAAAGGCTGAAATTCAGGTGGTTTTGTGCAAAAGGCTGAAATTCAGGTGGTTTTGTGCAAAAGGCTGAAATTCAGGTGGTTTTGTGCAAAAGGCTGAAATTCAGGTGGTTTTGTGCAAAAGGCTGAAATTCAGGTGGTTTTGTGCAAAAGGCTGAAATTCAGGTGGTTTTGTGCAAAAGGCTGAAATTCAGGTGGTTTTGTGCAAAAGGCTGAAATTCAGGTGGTTTTGTGCAAAAGGCTGAAATTCAGGTGGTTTTGTGCAAAAGGCTGAAATTCAGGTGGTTTTGTGCAAAAGGCTGAAATTCAGGTGGTTTTGTGCAAAAGGCTGAAATTCAGGTGGTTTTGTGCAAAAGGCTGAAATTCAGGTGGTTTTGTGCAAAAGGCTGAAATTCAGGTGGTTTTGTGCAAAAGGCTGAAATTCAGGTGGTTTTGTGCAAAAGGCTGAAATTCAGGTGGTTTTGTGCAAAAGGCTGAAATTCAGGTGGTTTTGTGCAAAAGGCTGAAATTCAGGTGGTTTTGTGCAAAAGGCTGAAATTCAGGTGGTTTTGTGCAAAAGGCTGAAATTCAGGTGGTTTTGTGCAAAAGGCTGAAATTCAGGTGGTTTTGTGCCTCTTACGGTTGGCCAGTACATTATGCTACTTCGATGTTCCTTAGCCCATCTTGGTCACTCCCGGTTTGCAGATGCGTCGGCGGAGACCATTGGGTTGAGTACCAGCGTGCTTCGGCTGTTGATCAGCGGCCACTTGTGAGAGACACTAGTTCCAACCAGCCTCTTAAGAAGACGGACTACTTATTTGGTGATTCTGTTGAGGATCCAGATGCAATCTTTATTGCGAGCGAACGGTGGTTGCATAAGGATGATGGAGGGCACTTGTACCTACCCTGGATACCTCGTCATCGCTCATTGGCCGAGCTAAGGTGTCAGGCTGTGGCACGGGAAATATCGTGGCGCTTGACAGAGGAGCGTGACGGCATCCATTGTGGGTATATTACCCACCAGGCGATCCCAGACTCGAGTAGGGAACGTGTTATCAGATTGCATCCTGGTGTGTTGGGATTAGATGCACCACCTCGCGATGAGCTATTCACTGTCGCTTATACTTTGCAAAACCGTCTCGCGAAGCTGGGGCGAGAAATGCCTGCAGCCGGTCATAGACCTTTTGGTTGGCTTCATTCTTCGGACAAGCACTGGTGGGCTCGTATGACGACTTACGTTCTTGGCCGATGGGGGGAGGAGTTACAGGCCCATGGTCTTTACGTCGCGATTCGTGCTACCATGTATGGGCTGCCGGTCAGTACCAATCACTTCCTCACGTTGTTGGAGCTCTATGACCCGGATTCAAATACTTTTCTGACCAAGCACGGGGAATTGGAGTTACCTCTTCATGAGATGCACCGAGTTTCTGGTCTACCCATGGGGAAGATGTTATATCAAGAATACTTTTCTTCAAATCGTGACTTGAGTCAACTGAAGGACCGCATTCCTGATCGCTATGACACCTTATGGGATCTTACTTGCCATTATCATATTGCTTTGTCGATGGCTGGGCTATTACCCAAAAGGACCAAGCCCCAATTGAGTCTGAAGCAGTTCGCAACTTACTTGTTTAGGCACTTGGAAAGTAATTCTGGTGAGGCGATCTGCGAATTACCACCGTTCACCCCAGGGTTAGCGAGCTGTCGAAATCTAATGCTCACTCTTATACCATCAGTAGCACTGAGGGTGGTTTCCTCGCGGAGACCAAATTCAAGACATTTTTGTGGCATGCAGTGAAGCCGATTGAGCCGATGACTCTCCTAGCCGGCTACCTCGCAATCTGGTTGAAGAAGTGCATAGTACCATATCAGTCTGGTAAAGCATTGCCATTAGAAGTGCTCTATCCTGCGGTTCAGCTCGCTCATAAGAAGAAACTTTCTTTCCTTCCGGTGATGGTGGCTAATATTCATCGTGGACTTCGGCAAATAGTCAGTGCCTTCACTCAGGGGGAGGGTAAACCTTCGAAATAAATTCCTCTTTCCAAGGTGGAGCTTCCATACACTTATTTGATGGCGTGGTTCGTCCTTTACTGCTCAGATATCATGTTGACGCCGAGCACCGCTGACCAATCCATCCCTTTGCTACAATCGTTAGAGAATTGCAAATGGAAGGGACGAGGATTCCTGGAGATAAGCGATTCTTGATTCACAAAGGTTGGGTTTTCTCTAGATGTTTCCCGCGGCTCTCTGGTCAGTACGGCGAGTCTTTACTCGATGAGGAGAGGCCGAAGGCGAGCCGAACTTCTCTTGATGTCGGCTGCTTCAATTGGCTGATGAACTTCCGGTCAGGTTACCTGATATTCCGGGTGAGGGATGAGTGTTTTATCGAGCCGTATCTACCTAGGCGATTAGCCTTGACTTGGTTATGACCAACTTTATGTTGGCAATCGAATCGGTACCTTGGACTTCGCGGTGGCTTAGTGGGCGGCGTCGAGCATAGCTATGGAGTGTGGCGGGGTGCAGTGCTAGGTTTAGCCTTCCAGTCTTGGCGTCGGCTCGGTGATATTTTGTCTTTGCGTGGTTGTTAGCAGCTAATGAACCTGTTCAGGTGAGGCCAATTTCAGAGTTAGTGGCTGAAGAGGCCTCCCGTGCTAGTGCTCAGAAGGTTCATAAGGCCGCTCGGTCATAGAAGAAGCGATGCAATACTCGTCAAACCGACGAGGAAGAGGAAGAGAGCTTCAACTCTGCCAACGAAGCCTCTGGAGGAGATCATGACGACGATCATGAGGAGGACTTTGGGATAGGTTTACCCATACTTACTCCCTCCTTTTCTCTTTCTTCCTTTGGATTTATTGGTTCTAACACCAATTTTGAAGCTTCAGGCATGTCAGCCGAAGAAGAGGGACTTCACGCCTCTCGAGCGGGGACTCAAGCCGTTAAGCGGAAGAAGTTAGCCCACAAGGCACACGTAGACCCACGGGCTTTTGTGATGGACTTAATCGGTGATGGCTTTGTTGGCGAGGAAGGTAAGCTTAAGCATTCCGTAGTTCCTTCGGATTCAGGACTCATATCTCTCCATTTTTTTGTGCAGGAGAGTGCAAAACCAACTTTGACATTCCTCATCACGATTTCACCCCTTCCGCAGACCTCAGTTTCACTCAACAGATGTACGAGTCCGTGACAGAAGAGCCTGTGGTAGGTAAGCCATTTCTGTCAATCACAGGTTTTTTGATTCTGTTTTCTTCACTTATATCCTCTCGTATCAGATTTTTCGATAGAGGATTTTGATGAGGATAGCCTGCTTATGGACATCCCCATAATCGATTCAGTATATGACTCTCTCCGAGATGAGCATCTCCCCGATGACATGCCGCCTGAGCCAGGGATCCCCGAGCATACTGGGGTTCATTTCTCTAACGATGCAGTCTTCACGATTGTAGGACTAGTCCTGTCTTGACTAATACAACTACAATCTGATGAAGCTAAGGAATTTATTTTATTGCTGGTAGGAACTCCTACTGAGGCTCATTATCCGATCCTCATTCTGATGCCCCTCCAGAATTGGGTACCATGATGGCCGCTGCGTCTGACGAACATGCCGTGAGACCAACTGCAGCAATTGATGCGTCAACGGCGGTTCCTCCTCCGATAGATCCGATAACCCATGAAGCCATGCCGATAGAGCCAGGTACGGGTTATCCAGCTAACGACATCTACGCCGGCCTTTGACTTCTGATTTTGACATTTCACCCTTTCATCTTCTTACAGGGTTCACCACTCATCTCCATGATCTGGCGAGGGCACTGATGTCAGATGACGACCCAGATCGGATTATCATCTGTATGGAGGTCCAGTCGTTCTTTTCTTTCATGAACCTGATGATTGACAAGATTCTCCATAGTGGGCTTTCTCTTCATCGGTTCAGGTCGGCCCTTGACTCTAGAACGGCTTTGATACGGGATGCTGGTCACCCTGAGTTAACCAATGCCATTGCTGATGACCTTGACCGCCTAGATTTCAAACTTCAGAAGTTTCAGGAATTGCAAGCAGCAGGTGCTTCTTCGTATATAGTTGGTCAGGTGGAGTCGCTTGGAAGCATGGCGGTGCTTTCGAGGTCCATATTGGACTCGAGGTTGAATCTGTGGGGCGAGTAGACTAGGTTAAGACCGCGCTTGCCCAGAAATCCACATCCCTGAGCCACATTTATTCTTGCATCGCATCAAGTGAGGCTGAGATAGTGCAGCTTAGGCAGGAACTTCAGGCGAAGGAAGAGAACTTAAGTATTTTAGAGCTGACCAGGGTCAGCGAAGATGAAGCTCGAACCGTCCTATCCAAGAAACTTGAGCTCTCAGAACAAAAGCTAGCTGGAGTTGAAGAAGAAGTTGCAAAGACGCTGAACATTTCGGAGGAATCTTTTAGAGCTAAATTGCAGGAGGAGTTCCAAAAAGCTTACAACGATGAGCTGTCCAAATTAGAACAACAAATCTTTTGCCATAAGCTTGATGTTTGATTAGCTGCAATTTAAAAGACTCGGCTCTTGAATAAATTTTCATTCTCCTTCTTCTTCATTTGTTGTTTATTATGATTTCTCATTTTGTTTGAAATAATCCACCATAATACTTATTGGATTTTTGACAAACCCTCAGCCATCAACGGATTTGATAAGCCTTTACCGACTACCGTTTGAATCGGGCTAGCGTGCGGATTATCTATACTCGTTCCGCACGTGACGTTGTGCTAAAAGAATGAAACTCTTTTAGGCTTGATGCTATGATGTTGAATACATAGACTTTGTCATCTTTTACGGGCAAGAGACTAGCCGTGGCGTGTTAAGTGCGGCTTTAAGTTATTAACCCGACCCTCAATGGATTTGATTAACCTTTATCGATTACCGTTTGAATCGGGCTAGCGTGCGGATTATCCAACCCGTTCCGTACGTGACGTTGTGCTAAAAGAATGAAACTCTTTTAGGCTTGACGCTATGATGTTGAATACATAGACTTTGTCATCCTGTTCATGGGAATAAACTACCCGGCTGCGCGTATTACGTGTAGGCTTATCCCTACTTAGGCTTCGGGATCAAATGCCCTAAGATGAGACTTGGTGTCTTCTTCAATCGGAAAAAAAACTAAACCGGCAATGCGTGGTAGGCGTTGGCTTTATCCCTTCTTAGGCTTCGGGATAAAATACCCCAAGATAAGACTTGGTGTCTTCTTCAATCGGAAAAAAGACTAAACCGACAACGCGTGGTAGGCGTTGGCTTTATCCCTTCTTAGGCTTCGGGATAAAATACCCCAAGATAAGACTTGGTGTCTTCTTCAATCGGAAAAAAGACTAAACCGACAACGCGTGGTAGGCGTTGGCTTTATCCCTTCTTAGGCTTCGGGATAAAATACCCCAAGATGAGACTTGGTGTCTTCTTCAATCAGAAAAAAGACTAAACCGACAATGCGTGGTAGGCGTTGGCTTTATCCCTTCTTAGGCTTCGGGATAAAATACCCCAAGATGAGACTTGGTGTCTTCTTCAATCGGAAAAAAGACTAAACCGGCAACGCGTGGTAGGCATTGGCTTTATCCCTTCTTAGGCTTCGGGATAAAATGCCCCAAGATGAGACTTGGTGTCTTCTTCAATCGGAAAAAAGACTAAACCGGCGAAAAGGTGAAAATTGACGTGGAAAAGGAAGAATTTTATATTCTGTTTCCCGACGGTGGAGAGGAAGAATTTTATATTCTATCTCCAAGTCTTCTTTTAGAGTAAGGACAAACTCAAAATAAGAGAGGAAGAATTTTATATTCTATCTCTAAGAAAAAAGGACACTAAAAGTGGGATCTCCACTTCGAGAATCGTAGGAGGTGAAACTAAGAATGGGATCTCCACTCCGAGAATCGAAAAGATTCAGGTAACTTTTACTTTTATAGGATTCGTTACCTAATCTAGAAGTGAATTTCTCATTTATCGAGATGAAATTCTAACTTCAGCCCTAACCGTGGGAAGGCATGACCGAAGTGGAGGAAGTGGGGCCCTCTTGTTTATCAAAAGGGGATCCTAGCTTTGAAAGTGGACCTCTTGTTCATGGAAGGAATCAAGAGGGGATTTTGCTGGTGGTTTGGACCAGAAAGATTTTTTGGACTCACTGTCAATGAGTTTGATCAGTGAGGGATTTTGGGGTGGAGAATAAATTTTACGGTTATCCTCAAGGACAATGAGTGAATTATTTCCTGAGAAATTTTCCTTCAAGATGGGTTATCCCGAATGTACTAAGGGTAGTACTTCTTCAGGAACTTCCCATTTATCGGCATTAATTGCCTGTCGCCATTTTGATCGATTAGGCGATATGCACCGTTTGAGTAGACTGTTTCTATCACAAACAGTCCTTCCCATTTAGGTTCAAACTTACCCTTCTTCTTGGAAGTGAGAATTATCGGTCGTCGAGTAGTGAGGACCAGGTCTCCTTCTTTGAAGCTTCTCTGTCGGACTCTCTTGTTGAAAGCTCTCGACATTCTAGCTTGGTAAAACTCGATGTGTTGTTGAGCTTCCAAGCGTTTCTCGTCCAACATCTCGAGCTCTCGAAGACGCCTCCGGTGTTGTTCCTCCGTGGTCATCTCGGTTGCGAGGACAATACGGAGTGCCGGGATTTGGATCTTCAATGGGAGCACGGCTTCACATCCGTATACCAGAGAATACGGGGTGGCTCCGGTCGGCGTGCGAATTGTGGTGCGATATGCCCAGAGTGCTTCTCCAAGTTTATCGTCCCAAGTCACGCTTATTAGTCTTCACGAGCTTCGACAAGATCTTAATAATTGTCTTGTTGAACGCTTCTGCTAATCCGTTTGCAGCAGGATTATAAGCCGTCGATGACACGTCTTAGATCTTGAACTTCTCGCAAAACCTGATGAAGGCATTGCTGACGAATTGAGGACCGTTGTCGTGCACGATCCGTCTCGGCACGCCATGTCGATAAATGACGTGATGCTTGATGAATCTAATGACGTTGTTCGTCTTCACCTCTTTAAGTGGAATTGCTTCAGCCCACTTGGAGAAGTAGTCGGTGATTGCGAGGATAAACCGGTCACCTTTAACTGACGGGGGAAAAATAGGACCTACAATGTCCATACCCCACGTCTCGAACGGCCAAGACGTAACTGAAGGATGCAACTGCTCCGGGGGTTGATGCATGTAGTTCGCGTGTATTTGGCATGCATGGCACCTTCGAGCGTACTCGATTGCATCATCAATCATCGTTGGCCAGAAGTATCCATTCTTCTGACACAATCATAAAGCTTGGGGCCAGGTTAGTGTGCACCACCTTCTCCTCCGTGCGCTTCCTCAAGGACCTCTTCTGCTTCTTTGTTCGAGAGACACCGAAGTAGCAGGCCATCATACGCGCGACGATACAATGTCTGGGTCTCTGCATCATAAAAGAACCTCGGAGCTCTTTGTCGGATCGATTCCCTCTCTTTTACATCCTCTGGCAGAATACCATGCAGAACATAGTCGATTATGGGGAAACGCCAATCCTGGGGCTCTAGTCCAACTCGGGTCGAATATGACTCCTTGATGACCTTACCCTTGTCGTACTCTTCTTTGTTATATATTGGCATGAAGAGCTAGTGAGTTCTTACAGAGACTAACTGTTCAGACTCAGGAGGTTGCGCCAATGACACTGTTAATGCTGCTAATGCGTCAGCGTATGCATTCTGGTGGCGCGGAATATACTCGATTAAAAATCCTTCAAACGATTCTGCCATCTCAACGGCCGCCTGATGATATGGCACTAAATTCGGGTTTCTGACTTCATAATCCCCACGGATCTGTCTGACGATAAGTTGGGAATCCCCAAAAACTTCGAGATATTCGACCCCCAGCTCTTTGGCGAAACTAAGTCCAATAAGTAGTGCGTTGTATTCGGCCACGTTATTGGAGCATGGCTCTGTTAGCGAGTAAGCCCGAGGCATCACATGCTTCCCTGGGGAAACTAAGACGACTCCGACTCCGGAAGAAATCTTAGAACATCCGGGGGCACTTGCCACGTTGGTTGCTTTCGAGCTCCATCCAGTGGTTGCCATACTTGTTGGTGCGATGTAGTGTTGACCTCGTGAGTCTCATCCGACAAGTCGTCATACAACTTCAGTGCATCATTTGTTGGGTTAGTTGCCAAGAATAAATACTGTCCTTTGACCGACTTCTGTTGCTTGAAGTGCAGGTCGTATTGAGACAAGAGCAAGGCCCATTTCGCCAGGCACCCTTGTAACCCTCTGAGCTCCTTCAGGTTTCTCGGGGGTTGCAACTCATTTATCGCCTTCACTTTATCTGGGTCGATGTGGATACCCTTAGTGGTAACGACGAATCCAAGGAATTTGCCGCTGGACATTCCGAGGAAGGATTTGGTGGGGTTCATCTTCAATTGATGACTCCGCATGAGATCAAACACCGTCCTCCGGTCCTTGATGTGGTCATTTTTATGGTGGCTTTTCACGACAAAATCATCAACGTAACATTCGACCGTCTTCCGGAGATGTTCCTGGAAAATCTTTGTCATTGCTCGCTGATATGTGGCGCCTGTATTTTTCAGCCCGAATGGCATGACCGTGTAGCGGCTTGAGAGGAGTTACGAGCGCCGTGTGTTTTGCATCATCCGAGTGCATCTTGATTTGATTATAACCCGAAAAGCCATCCATAAAGGACATCCTCTCGAATCCACACGTATTGTCGACGATCACAACCGTGGTTGGGAGAGGGAAATCGTCTTTAGACGCGCAATATTCAGATCATGTCGATGTAGATTACGATTATGCCGTTCTTTTTAGAACCGGGATAATATTTGCGAGCCAATCAGGGTGTTGTTCTTCCCTGATAAAACCCGACTCTATGAGCCTCTTTACTTCCGCTACGATTGCTTCCATGATCTGCGGACGAAACCGTCTTTGTTGTTGTTTGACTGGTTTGGCATCCGGTTTAATATTGAGGCGGTGGGCCGCCACATTTGGGTCAAGCCCCGGCATATCTTCATAATTCCAAGCGAAAACATTGATATACTCTTGGACAAGAGCAATTAGTTCCTCTTTCTCCTCTGGGGAAAGGCTGCCACTCATGAATATGGGCTTCGGATTAACATCGTCACCCATATTGACTTGGACCACTATGTCTTCGGTCGGGGGTTCTCTCTGTTCGAACCGGTCCCCATACTGCATGTTTAGGTGATGAACCCGCGGGTCTTCCCATGTTGGCATCTGTTCATCATCCTCCATCATGGCGGGATCAGCTGTAGTCATATTTGACATCAAACCTCTGAACATCTCACTAATACAGATGTCAGAGTCCCAAGCAGAGGAATCAGACGAATAACCATCTCTATTCGAATTGGGTAATTGATCGTCGACTATCCAGCAACATTCCTCATCTGAAGAAGAGACGTATCCCAGTCCTCTCCTGAATCCATAATAGTTATCAGGCTTTCCCTCGGGGACGTGTGCGGCTTTGGGTGGAATTTGAGAACCCCTATCGAAACAGAGACCCTCTCCCCGCGCAAGGTCGTACCCCCATCTCTTCATTAGACTCTGCACTTCCGGACTGTATCTTAACAAGTGAGCGCCAGGCTTGTCATTGCCATCATCTCGCTTCAAAAAGTGATCTGGTAGTGGGAATGCCTCTCCTTTGCCATAGATCAAGTCTTTCTCGCCTCTTATTTTGGCGGGGATGACTAGTGTTATTCCGAAGGAGTCTCGGAGACACTTCTGTATGACACATGATGATCGAATTGGTATGTGCAACTCGGGATCATCGTACAATTGCTTCATTACATCAGTCAGAGACGACGAGTACTCTAAATCATTATTTATTTTATTATCGGCAAGTTGCCAATTACAACTATCATCTGACGATTCTTCATCGTCAAGATTGACTACAAAGGATACAATGTCATTTATGACAAAACCACCATCGTAATCAAGCCTGGCTTCATTATCAGCTTCCTGCGCTTTTGTCCGTGCTTGGGCGATGATTCGATGTCGGTTAGTTACCGTAAAGGAGAGTCCGTAAAATAGTTCTCAATCCTTTAAGCGGTTGCTTATCGCGACCACCGTCTTGACTTCATTATTGGCGTCTACATATTTTGAACAGCGATGAAGAGTAGAGGGGACTATAACGTTATTATGGATCCATGGCCGACCCAATAATAAGTTATAGGAAGTCTCTGCATCGATCACATAGCGGTGACTTGGACTTTAAGTCTCCCATTTGGCACTTTATTGAATCTTACCTAGTGGCGAGACCGGTGTTGAATTCATAAATTATCGTGCTGTGAATGCCGACTTCTTGGCGGGAATTCAGTACATACATCGGCGGAGGGCATGATGCTCTGAGGAACTTCGGATCGACTTGGATCCGGTTGACTTCGCTAGAGCCAATGTACCCGGTAAAATACAGGGGCCTGTCATGCTTGGAGTTCTTTATTTGCATATCCTCCTTGGTAAAAGTTATGCAAGGGATGTGCTTGGTGGCGAGATTGCACTGCTGTGCCGAAGATTCCAGTTCCTCAAGACTTGATTCGATCCGGGTGAGAAACACTTCTGAGTCAGCCAGGGCTTCCTGCAAGGCTTCTCTAGTTTCTTTCGGCGATGTTACCTCGTGAGTGTTATCCTTCTTTGGGATATTGGCTAATTGGGCCATGATGTCGAAGCGTCGTGAGGAGTTCGAACTTTCCGGTTTATCTCTTCCAATCGGCCGATTGAAACGAGACTGCTTCGGAACTTGAACTCCTTGTTGTTAGGGTTGCTTCTCTTTTAGCTTGGCCGTGTCTTCTTTAGCGGCCACCTGCTGCTGCAACTTTTCAGTGCGCGTAGGGGAAGTCATCGCTACCCCCAGCTCCGTCAACGTCTTTGCGTTTGGATTAGGAGCTACGGGATACTTGTAGTGATACTCATGTCCACTCCTGGTGGCGAAGACTTCCTATTCTTCTTCAGAGAGTTGGAGTGTCATTATCTGCTCATCATCCTTTTTCAAGATCGCTGAAGTGGCATGACATAGCTTCCCCTTCCCCTTCGACTTCTTTTTAGACGAAGAGGTCGCCCACTGTTCATCTTCGAGTAAGTCCGGATGAACCCAAAGGATCTCGCCGTTCGGGGCTGTATGAGGCACGAGTCCCTTTTCACGCTGACCGTGAAGGTCGTCATTTACCGTCTTCATCCCTACTTTCACAACGGGAGTCGGTTGAAACCAATCCAAAGGCACCGATCCGAAGGCGATGGAGGCGCATTCGCTCCCACTTTCTTCTCTTTAGATGCCTTCGGGGTAATGACCCCTACATCAATCAAGACCTGGATTTTGTCCTTGAGATGATAGCATGACTTCGTCGGGTGGTGCACCACCCTGTGATAGGCGCAGTACTTCGGGTCTGTAATCTTCTTTGCCTCCTCTTGATTCACAATTAGCGGCAACTAGATTTTGTTGTTCTCCAAGAGGTATTTAAAAATACCAGGAACTTCGTCATCCTTGAAGGAGTAAACTTTGGGAAACTTTAGTTCCGACGACTTCTGATTCTGAGGTCGTTGTTGCCATTGGGACCGCGGCTAGCGTGGTGTTTCTTTGTTGCATTTCTTCTTTGTGGTATGCTTGGAACATTTAGTTTCGTCTCGCCTTCTCGGCCTTTACCCTGCGGCGTGTGATGAAGTTTTATTTATTTGCGTTCACCGTTGGCTGACCTCTTTCCGCCTTCTTCCTCTTCAGAATCGCTCGGCTTGCTCCCCGCGTACCTTCAAGTCTTTCCAAATCTTGGACGGTGCCGTTCCCATTGCTTCGAGCACATCCAACGAGAGATTGTTGTGGCAGCTTTGGAGGATAAACTCCTTAGTTATCGGGTCCTGACAGTTCATTGCCTTATTCCGGAACCGTTTGATGAAGTTATCCACAGTTTTCCCGTCTTTCTGTTTCTCATCCAACAATAACCCGATGGATATCTCGGTGTCATCATCAAAGAAATTGATGAGAAACATGGTCTCCATGTCATCCCAGCTATTAACGCTTCCTGGTTTGAGACGGCGGTACCAATCAAAGGCAGCTCCGCGAAGGGTGCCAACGAATGACCGAACCATCAAGGGCTCATTGCCGGAGATAACCCCCAGGTGAGACTTGAAATAGATCAAGTGCTGAGTGGGCGATCCCTTACCGTCGAATGGTGTAAAGTTGATGAGATTAAATTTTACCGGATACGAGATTGATTCCCATTCCCTCGGGTAAGGACATGGTATACCCGTCTTCTTTACCTCTTGAGCGGAAATCAAAGTATTGATTTTGCTCTCAAGGTCTTTTATTTTCTCATTCTCCCCTACGTCTCCGTGTTCGCGAGGAAATTTAAAAAATTGATCTATTCTATTTGAAGAATAATGAATACAATCTCTCGAATGCAATCTCTCTCTCTAACTGACTTAGATAAAAAGAAATTACAAATTCCTCGATCGGTTGCCCGATTTACAAAAGAGAGAAGGATCAACGGAGAACCTTCCCTTTATTTAATCTGGGTTCTTCACGGTAGCGGTGGGAGCTTGAATCTTGTATCCCGTTGACGATCCGACCGTCTTGACTCGTGGGACGAGGTTGAAAAATAACTCGCCGGAGCAAGTTTAGAACTCTGGACGAGTTAAGAACTCTTTGATAGAGTTGAGTTTAGAAAAGGATTAGTAATCCTTTTAGCCAAGAGTGGCGGAGAAGAACTTGCCATGCAAGTTTGAAAACTCTAATCGAGTTGAACTCTCTAGGAGAGTTGATTCCAGCAAAGGAGGTCTTCGGTAAAACCTCAATATCTCTAAATCCGACCGGTAGGATTCCATCTCCACCGTTCATAATTAAGAACGATGAGTGTTGAGGCTTCCCTCCAAGTTTCACTCCGATCAGACCACGGATGAAGGTCCGATCGTCACGCCGATCACAGCTGCGCGGAAGAAGCCGTTCTCTGCGCAATTGGCTTCGGTAAAACCTTGATATCTCCAAATCCAACCGGTAGAAATCAATCTCCACCGTTCAGAATTAGGAACGACGAGTGTTGAGGCCTCCTCCAAGTTTCACTCCGATCAGACCACGGATGAAGGTCCGATCGTCACGCCGATCACAGCTGCGCGGAAGAAGCCGTTCTCTGCGCAATTGGCTTCGGTAAAACCTCGATATCTCCAAATCCAACCGGTAGAAATCAATCTCCACCGTTCAGAATTAGGAACGACGAGTGTTGAGGCCACCCTCCAAGTTTCACTCCGATCAGACCACGGATGAAGGTCCGATCTTCACGCCGATCACAGCTGCGCAGAGGAAACTGGTTCTCTCCCCTTTGTTAGTTCTCCGGCCAAAAACCTTTCAACCTCCCCTATTTGGCTGTCAAAACCCCCCATTTATAGGGGTTAAAGGGGTGTAACCGCCCCCTTAAAATGCTCCATAATGGGGGTTTAGTGGGGTGTAACCACCCCCCCTTAAATTGCTCAAACGGTTGAGGAACCGTTCAACTCATGTTTGAATGAGTCAAAGCGAGTTGGCGTTCTAGAGCAAGCCTCGCCTCGCATTTAGTGCGAGGAGCGGGGATAGACCTCAGCGTCTATATTTTAACTAGGGCGGGGTTGGAAGCTGCGTTTTGAGCTTGAGCGGGCCATGTGCCAGCGTTTTAGGCTTGAGCGTGGGCCATGTGCTCCGCGTTTTGAATTGAAACGCGGGCCATGTGCTCAGCGTTTTGGGCTTGAGCGGGCCATGTGCTCCAGCGTTTTGGGCTTGAGCGGGCCATGTGCTCCAGCGTTTTGAATTGAAGCGCGGGCCATGTGCCAGCGTTTTAGGCTTGAGCGTGGGCCATGTGCTCAGCGTTTTGGGCTTGAGCGTGGGCCATGTGCTCCGCGTTTTGAATTGAAAGCGGGCCATGTGCTCAGCGTTTTGGGCTTGAGCAGCGGGCCATGTGCTCCAGCGTTTTGAATTGAAGCGCGGGCCATGTGCTCGCGTTTTGAATTGAAGCGCGGGCCATGTGCTCCGCGTTTTGGGCTTCGAGCAGCGGGCCATGTGCTCGCGTTTTGGGCTTCGAGCAGCGGGCCATGTGCTCCGCGTTTTGAATTGAAGCGCGGGCCATGTGCTCCAGCGTTTTGAATTGAAACGCGGGCCATGTGCTCCGGCGTTTTGAATTGAAGCGCGGGCCATGTGCTCAGCGTTTTGGGCTTGAGCGGGCCATGTGCTCCGCGTTTTGAATTAAAGCGGGCCATGTGCTCCGCGTTTTGAATTGAAGCGGGCCATGTGCTCCGCGTTTTGGGCTTCGAGCAGCGGGCCATGTGCTCCGCGTTTTGAATTAAAGCAGCGGGCCATGTGCTCAGCGTTTTGGGCTTGAGCGGGCCATGTGCTCGCATTTTGAATGAAGCAGCGGGGAAGCGTCCGCATTTTGCTTTGAAGAGATCAATACTTATGATCTCTTTTCACAAGGATTGTCAACTTGTACTCGGAGACATTAACCGATTCTCCTTTGTTGTCGTGAAAGTCGTCGACTTGTAACCTTCATTGATAGTGTTTAGCGGATATTGGCGTCTTGATAATTTTTACGACCTCTGAGAACCCCTCAAAGTTTTTGAAAGTTCGCGGTTGGTAGGGGCGAGCTTTGAATACTGGATATCTTCTTTGCTTGATCACGAGAAGGTATTGCTCCTCATTCGTCTTCAAAGAAGTTGTGTTACGCTTTTGTCCACGCTAATCATTCGTCTTGCATGGGTGAACTCGGCGTTTTTTAAAATGCGGGGTGGCTATGGCATATGAACTTTGCTACGTGAGGCGATCCTCGCGATTTGAGGTTGAAACAGACTAGCCATCGCGTTACGTGTTTAAAAGCGGTAGCGACCCTCGCGTTTTGTGTTGAAGCGGGGTTGGTCCTTCAGCGTTTGATGAGTAAAGCGGGGATGAACCCACATTTCCAACTAAGTCTTTTAGACTTTTCTTTAAGGTGCCAAAAGTATAGTGTTAACTTGGCATGCCTTTCATACTTGTTGTTTGAACAAGCTTTTTGGGACTTATCACTCTATTGTAAAGAGTTGATAAATTGGTTTTATCATCAGAGGTGGAATTTTTAACTTGATGATGATTTTTGAGGACTTATCGCTCTATTGAGGAGAGTCGATAAGTTGATTTTATCAGAGGTGTGGAGTTAACTTGATAAAGTTGGGTATTTATGGTTTGAACAAGATTTTGAGGACCTATCGCTCTATTGAAGAGAGTCGACAAGTTGATTCTATCAGAGTTGTGGAGTTAACTTGATAAAATTGGGTACTTGTGGTTTGAACAAGATTTTGAGGACCTATCGCTCTATTGATGAGAGTCGATAAATTTAGGTTTTGTCGGGGGACAAAATATGAAACCTGCGATTTGAACAAGGTTTAAGGCCTGTGATGTGAACAAGGCTTACGTGGCTTGTGGTGTGAACAAGACTTTGGGCTTGTGGTGTTAACAAGGCTTTGGGCTTGTGGTTTGACCAAGGATTTGGGCTTGTGGTTTAAACAAGGCCTTTGGGTTTGTGGTTTGAACAAGGCTTTGGGCTTGTGGTTTAAACAAGGCCTTTGGGTTTGTGGTTTGAACAAGGCTTTAGGCTTGTAATGTGAACAAGGCTTGGGGCTTATCATCCTATTGAGGAGGATTGATAAGTTGATTGTCAGAGGTGTGAGGTTAACATGACAAGGATACGTTGCGATTGGAGCAACTTTGTGGACTTATCATCCTATTGAGGAGGATTGATAAGTTGGTTATCAAACTCTGCTGAGGATGTGTACAGATTTTGATAGGATTGTGTTGTAATTTGAACAACTTTGTGAATCTATCATTTTATTGGAAAGGAATGATGAGTTGATTGATGGGGTTTAGTTGTGATTTGAACAATTTTGAGGAACTTATCTGCTGGGGAGGATTGATAAGTTGATTATATCATCAGAGGTATAGTGTTGACTTGATGAAGATACGTTGCGATTGAAGCGACTTTGTGGACTTATCATCCTATTGAGGAGGATTGATAAGTTGATTGCGATTTAAACAAATTGAGGACTTATCATCCTATTGATGAGGATTGATAAGTTATTTGTCGTGATTTAGTTATGATTTGAACAACTTTGAGGACTTATGGCTCTTATTGAAGAGTGTCGATAAGTTGATGTTAGAGGAGTTCACCTGCATGTGGCGTTGTGCTACGATGTTGAATCGTAGACTTTGTGCGTCTTTACGGGCAAGAGACTAGCAAACAGCGTGTGTTGGCGTTGACTTTAGGGTTATTGGCTAACCCCGACCATCAGCGGACTTGATGAGCCTTTACCGACACCGCTTGAATCGGGCTAGCATGCGATTATCTAAATCCGTTACGCATGTGGCGTTGTGCTAAAAGAATAAAACTCTTTTAGGCAATGCTACGATGTTGAATCGTGAAGCCGTCTTTCTTCACGGGAATAGACTACCGGTGCATGTATTAGATGCGGGCTTATCTCTGCTTAGGTTTGAGATAAAATTCCCGATTTAAATTACGGTGTCTTCTTTGATCGGTAGAAGACTAAGCGAACTAGCGTGTGTTGGCGTTGACTTACCTACTTAGGATTAGGGATAAAATTCCCCTGCGTGTGGCGTGGATTGTGGTGTTATTAGAACAACCTTGAGGATTTATCGCTCTATTGAAAAGAGTCGATAAGTTGATTGTCGAAGGTGTTAGGTTAACATGACAAGGATACGTTGCGAATGGAGCAACTTTGTGGAATTATCGCTCTATTGAAGAGTCGATAAGTTGATTGTCGAGGTGTTAGGTTAACATGACAATGATACGTTGCGATTGAGGCGACTTTGTGGACTTATCGCTCTATTGAAGAGTCGATAAGTTGATTGTCGAAGGTGTTAGGTTAACATGACAATGATACGTTGCGATTGAAGCGACTTTGTGGACTTATCATCCTATTGGAGAGGATTTATAAGTTGGTTGTCAGAGGTGTGAGGTTAACATGACAAGGATAGGTTGCGATTGGAGCAATTTGTGGACTTATCATCCTATTGGAGAGGATTGATAAGTTGATTTTGATGGTGCTGCTGCACGTTGAAGTGCTTACATTGTCAAAAGTGTTTTGTTAACTTGACAATATTTAGAATTTATTATTCTACTCGGAAAATAATAGATAATCAACCCCTAGTCTGTAATTATTCTAGGTCGATACTAACCGAGTCTTCGGCCTCGCGATTTAGAGCCGGGTCATCAATAGCCAGGTCTTCAGAGTCAGTCTCCTCCTCTTCAGCTTCAATCCTAGCAATAATTACTTCAGCCTGTTCGCCCTGGGAGACTAGTTGTTTCCAGGAACGACATTTTGCAACCCCCATTCGAGCTAGGAGATTAGTTTGTAAATTGTGCCGACAGGTGTCAATTAGAGCAGACTGTGTCATACCTGTCGAGCATCGAAGAGCCATGCTTCGGAACCGTTCGACGAAGACTTTGATAGGCTCTCCCTCCTTTTGCTTAAGGGCAAGGAGAGAAGTGACAGTAATTTCCGTGTCATCTTCAAAGAATCGTGACAGGAAGAGTCTCTCTAAATCTGCCCATTTCTGGATACATCCTGCAGGCAGTTTCATGAACCATTCAAAGGCAACCCCCTTGAGGGTGCCAATGAACAAACGAGTTGTTATGGCATCGTTTGACATCCCATTCCCAGTCTGTGACTTAAAATGGTAGATGTGTTGGTTCGGTGATCCCGTGCCGTTGAAAGTTTGTAGCGTCGGGATTTTGAATTTTGGAGGATAAGGAATCGTATCCCATTCTGCAGGATACGGTCTGACAACCCCCTGATCTTGGAGCTCGCACCTATTAACCATGGCATTGAGGCGGGCTTCCAGTTCTCGCATTTTTGCCGATTGAGGACTTTGCTCGTTTGGCCTCTCCCTTTCTTGGAGGAGGATTCTACGTGATGAGCTTCTTGATCGAGCTTCATTCATTTTCTTCTCGTTTTGAGGATTCACTCCTCCTCAGTGATGATTTTGGTGAAGTGTTGAGTCGGCTATCGAAGTTGAGCTCTATCGCAACAAGTTGGTTTATCATATCTCGAAGTTGATCGATGGACTCTTGTTGTGATCGCAGGCCTCTTGCATCATAGCACGATACTCTTGAGCCTCTTCTTGAAATCTTCAGCGGTCTCCGTCGTGTAGGCAGCTCACATGCTCTATGAAAGAACTAGAGGATTGAGATTGCGATGGTGAATGCTCATCATCCGACTCAATTCCTTTAGCCAACTTGTGATAATTGGCCGGGGTATGACCCTGTTGAGTCAGTATGTTGGTAAACTCCGTCGAGTCATTCAAAGCCTCTTTCAAGTCGGGGACCGATTTGCCTCAGCTCATTAGAGCTAGAGATTGGCGATCTGCCTACTCCGATCATGTTAGAAGTGACTCCAAGGTATTGACCTCTGAAGCCTCCTTCTGTGAGAATGCCGTCGTTCGATTGGACCGGGCGATATTTGTCAATCGGTCAAACACCGGCGGCTTGGCGCATGTGGCGGCGTCGATATGCGATGATTTGGCACTTGGAGCGAAGATGCGTTTGAGCACTTGAGCGAGGTTGGACCAGCGTTTTAGATTGTGAGCGCTAGGTCAGCGTTTGAATGCTTGGGCGGGGTTGAGACCGGCGTCTCGGGATAGAAGCGTGAGGGTCGCTTGCAACCCCGCGAGCGAGGTTCGCGTTTGAAAAATTGAGCAGCGGGGTTGTGACCAGCGTTTTATAGTGGGGAGCGAGGATCGCGTGCAACCCTGGCGAGCGAGTTTGGCGTTTGAGCAATTGAGCAGCGGGGTTGTGACCGCGTTTTATAGTGGGGAGCGAGGATCGCGTGCAACCCTGGCGAGCGAGTTTGGCGTTTGAGCAATTGAGCAGCGGGGTTGTGACCAGCGTTTTGGCGTAAGCAGCGCCATTGAGGGTTGCGTTGACTGGCTTTTCGCGGCTTCGTGTTGAGCACATAAGCGAGGCTGCATTACGTAAAAGGCGAAGCTCAAGATCGCGTTTTGGCTCACAAACGCAAAGTTTGGGTTGGTTGGTCGATTGGCCATCTCGGTGTGTTCTTTGGCGGCGGCTCCTTTTCGCTGATTTGAGGCTTTTGCGGCGACATCACCATCTTCTTGATTAGGTTAGCCACGGCAGCGAAGGGACTTTGGTCTCCTTAGAGGCTTTGTGGATCTTGGCGATAGCCTTGGGGCTAAGGGATCCGGGAGGAGAGTGCCTCCTCGAACTTGGCTTGATCGAACTCTACGGTCGAGTTTCAGCGGTCGTCCCAATGAGCTTGGCGTCGGATTAGCCACCACTTCTTCATCGTGAAGCTAGTCCCAGTAGTCGCCATCTTTTGTTCGCGAGGAAATTTAAAAATTGATCTATTCTATTTGAAGAATAATGAATACAATCTCTCGAATGCAATCTCTCTCTCTAGCGACTTAGATAAAAGAAATTACAAATTCCTCGATCGGTTGCCGATTTACAAAGAGAGAAGGATCAACGGAGAACCTTCCCTTTATTTAATCTGGGTTCTTCACGGTAGCGGTGGGAGCTTGAATCTTGTATCCCGTTGGCGATCCGACCGTCTTGACTTCGTGGGGCGAGGTTGAAAAATAACTTCGCGGAGCAAGTTTAGAACTCTGGACGAGTTAAGAACTCTTTGATAGAGTTGAGTTTAGAAAAGGATTAGTAATCCTTTTAGCCAAGAGTGGCGGAGAAGAACTTGCCGTGCAAGTTTGAAAACTCTAATCGAGTTGAACTCTCTAGGAGAGTTGATTCCAGCAAAAGAGGTCTTTGGTAAAACCTCAATATCTCTAAATCCGACCGGTAGGATTCAATCTCCACCGTTAAGAATTAAGAACTATGAGTGTTGAGGCTTTCCTCCAAGTTTCACTCCGATCAGACCACGGATGAAGGTCCGATCGTCACGCCGATCACAGCTGCGCGGAAGAAGCCGTTCTCTGCGCAATTGGCTTCGGTAAAACCTTGATATCTCCAAATCCAACCGGTAGAAATCAATCTCCACCGTTCAGAATTAGGAACGACGAGTGTTGAGGCTTCCCTCCAAGTTTCACTCCGATCAGACCACGGATGAAGGTCCGATCGTCACGCCGATCACAGCTGCGCGGAAGAAGCCGTTCTCTGCGCAATTGGCTTCGGTAAAACCTTGATATCTCCAAATCCAACCGGTAGAAATCAATCTCCACCGTTCAGAATTAGGAACGACGAGTGTTGAGGCTTTCCTCCAAGTTTCGGTGGACCGGACGATATTTGTCAATCGGTCAAACACCGGCGGCTTGGCATGTGGCGGCGTCGATATGCGATGATTTGGCACTTGGCAGCGGATGCGTTTGAGCACTTGAGCGAGTTGGACCAGCGTTTTAGATTGTGAGCGCTAGGTCAGCGTTTTGAATGCTTGGGCGGGGTTGAGACCGCGTCTCGGGATAGAAGCGTGGTGCTTGCAACCTGCTGCGAGCGAGGTTCGCGTTTGAAAAATTGAGCAGCGGGTTGTGACCCGCGTTTTATAGTGGGGACGAGGATGCATGCAACCCGGTAGCGAGGTTGGCGTTTGAGCAATTGAAGCGGGGTTGTGACCGCGTTTTATAGTATAGGCAGGACCGAGATCGTGATGCAACCTGAGCGAGTTTGGCGTTTGAGCAATTGAGCAGCGGGGTTGTGACCGCGTTTTGACGTGGCAGCGCCATTGAGGGTTGCGTTGACGGCTTTGCGGCTTCGTGTTGAGCACATAAGCGAGGTTGCATTACGTAAAAGGAACGCGAAGCTCAAGATCGCGTTTTGGCTCACAAGCGCAAAGTTTGGGTTGGTTGGTCGATTGGCCATCTCGGTCGTGTTCTTTGGCGGCGGCTCCTTTTCGCTGATTTGAGGCTTTTGCGGCGACATCACCATCTTCTTGATTAGGTTAGCCACGGCAGCGAAGGGACTTTGGTCTCCTTAGAGGCTTTGTGGATCTTGGCATAGCCTTGGGGCTAAGGGATCCGGAGGAGAGTGCCTCCTCGAACTTGGCTTGTCGAACTCTCGGTCGAGTTTCAGCGATCGTCCCAATGAGCTTGGCGTCGGATTAGCCACCACTTCTTCATCTGTGAAGCTAGTCCCAGCCGAGTCGCCATCTTTTGTTCATGAGGAAATTTAAAAATTGATCTATTCTATTTGAAGAATAATGAATACAATCTCTCGAATGCAATCTCTCTCTCTAGCCGACTTAGATAAAAGAAATTACAAATTCCTCGATCGGTTGCCCGATTTACAAAGAGAGAAGGATCAACGGAGAACCTTCCCTTTATTTAATCTGGGTTCTTCCGCGGTAGCGGTGGGAGCTTGAATCTTGTATCCCGTTGGCGATCCGACCGTCTTGACTTCGTGGGGCGAGGTTGAAAAATAACTTCGCGGAGCAAGTTTAGAACTCGGGCGAGTTAAGAACTCTTTGATAGAGTTGAGTTTAGAAAAGGATTAGTAATCCTTTTAGCCAAGAGTGGCGGAGAAGAACTTGCCGTGCAAGTTTGAAAACTCTAATCGAGTTGAACTCTCTAGGAAAGTTGATTCCAGCAAAGGAGGTCTTTGGTAAAACCTCAATATCTCTAAATCCGACCGGTAGGATTCAATCTCCACCGTTAAGAATTAAGAACTATGAGTGTTGAGGCTTTCCTCCAAGTTTCACTCCGATCAGACCACGGATGAAGGTCCGATCGTCACGCCGATCACAGCTGCGCGGAAGAAGCCGTTCTCTGCGCAATTGGCTTCGGTAAAACCTTGATATCTCCAAATCCAACCGGTAGAAATCAATCTCCACCGTTCAAAATTAGGAACGACGAGTGTTGAGGCCGTCCTCCAAGTTTCACTCCGATCAGACCACGGATGAAGGTCCGATCGTCACGCTGATCACAGCTGCGCGGAAGAAGCCGTTCTCTGCGCAATTGGCTTCGGTAAAACCTCGATATCTCCAAATCCAACCGGTAGAAATAAATCTTCACCGTTCAGAATTAGGAACGACGAGTGTTGAGGCCGTCCTCCAAGTTTCACTCCGATCAGACCACGGATGAAGGTCCGATCTTCACGCCGATCACAGCTGCGCAGAGGAAACTGGTTCTCTCCCCTTTGTTAGTTCTCCGGCCAAAAACCTTTCAACCTCCCCTATTTGGCTGTCAAAACCCCCCATTTATAGGGGTTAAAGGGGTGTAACCGCCCCCTTAAAATGCTCCATAATGGGGTTTAGTGGGTGTAACCACCCCTTAAATTGCTCAAGCGGTTGAGGAACCGTTCAACTCATGTTTGAATGAGTCAAAGCAGTTAGCGTTCTAGAGCAAGCCTGGCGTGCATTTAGTGCGAGGAGCGGGGATAGACCTCAGCGTCTATATTTTAACTAGGGCGCGGGGTTGGAAACTGCGTTTTGAGCTTGAGCAGCGGGCCATGTGCTCCGCGTTTTGAATTGAAGCGCGGGCCATGTGCTCGCGTTTTGAATTGAAGCAGCGGGCCATGTGCTCAGCGTTTTGGGCTTGAGCAGCGGGCCATGTGCTTCGTGTTTTAGGCTTGAGCGTGGGCCATGTGCTCCGCGTTTTGAATTGAAACGCGGGCCATGTGCTCAGCGTTTTGGGCTTGAGCAGCGGGCCATGTGCTCAGCGTTTTGAATTGAAGCGCGGGCCATGTGCTCCGCGTTTTGAATTGAAACGCGGGCCATGTGCTCAGCGTTTTGGGCTTGAGCAGCGGGCCATGTGCTCCGCGTTTGGGCTTGAGCAGCGGGCCATGTGCTCCGCGTTTTGAATTGAAACGCGGGCCATGTGCTCAGCGTTTTGAATTGAAGCAGCGGGCCATGTGCTCGCGTTTTGAATTGAAGCGGGAAGCGTCCGCATTTTGCTTTGAAGAGATCAATACTTATGATCTCTTTTCACAGGATTGTCAACTTGTAATCCTTGTACTCACGGAGACATTAGCCGATTCTCCTTTGTTGTCGTGAAAGTCGTCGACTTGTAACCTTCATTGATAGTGTTTAGCGGATATTTCTTGTCTTGATGAATTTTCTGACCTACACTCCGTTCGGGTGATTTTGAGGAGGAACGACGGTGTTATCGCTGGCATTTTGTTGACCAGCACGATCATCGGCGTTTCGGCCTCCATCCCTGTCCGTGTCGCTGTCTGTTAAGTTGACATTATTGCGATGAATTGACTCACCTTGGCGATTCATTATCGCATGGATCTGTTGGTCATGCATCACTCTCATCTGCTGCATGGCCAGCTCCATTTCAAGCTTAAAGTTGTCCCTTTGCTTGGTGGGGCCTCTTCAAGCATCACGGGACACTTGTTCGCCGATCATGAACGCCTCACGGGGTTGTCCTATACTGAAATTGTATTATCGGAAGCCATTGCGGAGTCGGCATCCGACACTTCGTCATCTGAGGGTAATCCCCTCTGCATCTTGTGATAATTGGGTCATCTGACAGTCCCAGACCGCAATCGAGTCATTCGTTGTGATGCCCCGGGAATGGCGCGTGACGACGTCCCTCTGCTGGTCATATTGATGGTAACACTCGGCAATTCATTGCCTTGAGACACCAATCTCTTCTTGCGAAAGCGTCTTGACCTAGGTTCTGGCATTCTAGCGCCGAGCCTATCAAAGACCGACGCCTTCTCCGGAGTTGTTTTAGCGCAGTTGCACTCCGATAACACTGCCTTGATCAGTTTTAAGCACAAGCAAGGCGTGTTTGATTCTGGGGCATTCCTCTTTTGGGATTTACTCGTACCCCCAGCACGATAGTACAACTCGTCGGCATGAATACCGGAACAACTTATCGTGTGTTGGCACGACTTCTCAGGTATAACGTCATCATCGTCAGATGAGAACGTCTCCTTCTGAGGATAAATAGGCCTTTCATAAGTAACTCGCCGCGACGTACGCCTTCGCGAGTGTGAATCTTTGACAGGCTCTTAGACTTCGATTCGTAGCCCGGTGCGAGCAGTTGCAGGATTCTTCTTGTCTTGGTTGAGGTGGGTGCGACCCCTGCGTTGGGAGTGACCCGGGACTTCCTCAATGGGCCCAAGCGATCTTTAATCGAAATTTTACCTCGATTCTCACGCATTGGGCCGAGGCGCTCTAAGACCGTCTTCTTGTTTCGGGACGAACCGGCGGGATCGACCGAAGAGGGCTTTGAGGTGGTCGGCGTTTTGGATGTGCTCGCCGGTGGTGGAACTAGTGCTGAAATGGATTTTCTTTGCTGGAGATCATCCTGAGATGGCCGAGTTTTTATCGAGTCAGCTTGGGGTGGCTGACCCTTTGTTGAACCAGCCTGGGGCGACTGACCCTTTGTTGTTGTGGCTTTGGCCTGAACCGTTGCTCCGGGCTTCGGCCTCCAAACTTGGCGCATTCTTGGTGACTTTTTGGCCACGTATTCCTTCTTGACCACGGGCCTCTCGAACCAAAGCTTCGTCGTCTTGAGCAATCTTGTGGCGCTTTCGGATGCGCTCTCCTAGCGTTGATCGGTTCTGTTTGACGCGGACCCAATCACTTGTTGACGGCTTGGGGGAGTTGCCAACCGTCTATTGTTGAGGTTTTTGATCTCTCCTGGATTTGAGATCCGCCTTGTAACGGATCCCGTCCACCGACTCTATGGCTTTGGCAAATCGGCATGCCAAAGTTTGGCATCGACACTGGCGGTCTCTTTTCGAAAGTATCGGCGCGCCATCGACGGTTTTCTCCTTCGTAAAGGAGTTGAAATCTGCAGATCCGGCCGTCTCGGAGGCCGGGCAAGTGCTGCTTCCTGCGACTTTGGCAGGGGCGGGATTGGAATCCTCACCTTGGGATTCAAGATCCGAGGACCAGCGAATCCTCTTTACAGCGGGGATCCTTTTGGATCTGCGGGGGGAGGACGATCGTGACGAGGACGAAAGATACTCCTCGAACTTCTGTTGGTCAAACTCGTATTCAACCTCTTCTTCGATCGGGATCGGGATCCGCTATTGCGACACGATGATCTCGGATCTGAGACCATTGGCTCCCACTGTGGTCGCCAGCTTGTTCGTGGGAAAAGTCGATTCCTTGATTTTTATTGCTTTCGAACTCATTACACCTTTATGGGTTTAAAAACGAATTCGAAAATAAAAAAAAAGATCACCTTTTTATAAGGCTTACAATGAAAACCAATGAAAAATTATAACTTTATCTCCCTAAAATAAACGCGGGATCCGTTTATCGGCTCCTCGCTTGCGTGGGTGTCTTTACCTGGGCCGGAGACTTTATTCCGTCCGTGGACCGCTGCATAATCGTGATCCAAAGAAAGATCTACACGGTAAATGGGGGTTATTTCACAAAGGAAATAACAGCCCGAAGCGAATGAGATCGACCAAGCGAAATCAAAGCTCTTCTCGAGATCAAAACAAAATTTTTAACCTCGAGGAATCACGTGTAGATCTGAGATCCGATCTCTCGAACTTTTTTGAGGGGATTATCTCACGAAGGAGGATAATAGCCCTGGGGATTATCTCACAAAGGATGATAATAGCTCTTAAGAGTTCGCCGAGATCTGGATCTGGTGTCGAAGAAGGTCGGTCGTCGCTCCCGAATTTAGATCTGAGGTGAGAAGGCAATTTGGCAGAGCTTCGGCTTCTCAAAAATTTTTAGATCTGTGCAAATGAGACCCTCACCTCATATTTATAGGATTTCAATGCAAGTACGGGTCGAACCTGTGCAAAAAGGCCCACCGAGACACCCTAGGGTGTCTCGGCTTTGGCCGAGACACCTCAAGGTGTCTCGGCCTTGGCGAACACCCTATGGTGTCTTGGCCTGGCGAGACACCTCAAGGTGTCTCTCGGCCTTGGCCGAGACACCAAGTGGTGTCTCGGCCTCGGCCGAGATGCCTTGTGGCTTTTTCTCATTCTTTTCCTCAAGCCTGGGGGTTGATTCACTTAGTTACGACCCGATTTTGTGAGTTCGGTCTGATTCGAGGCTTCACCGTTGGATTTATTCCATCGCTCACACGCGATTTGCCGCTTCATGCGTTCCGTTGACTCACTTCGTTGACTTGGACACCTCATCGACTCACTTTATGCATTTCGTCGACTCGGTTTATGTGCTTGCGTCGCAGTCACTCGTCATCACGTCGCCGACGGTTCGTTGTTACGCCGTCGGATGGCTCGTCAATCGCCACCTCGTCGTCACAAGCTATGTCGGGGACTTAGGTAATTTTTTACGCCTACAGTTTGGAGTTTTCTGACTCCCCTAGGGTTTATTTACCCTAGACAGGGAAATTAGTCTTTCTCAGCAGGTTCGAGAGTATTTCCAAGAGCAGGCTCAGAGGCAGTGATCACAGTCCTCCTTGATATAATTCCATATCTCTCCTTCAGATTAGGTATTTCATGTTAGACATTATTTTTTAGCCGCATGTGGCATTTCTTTAAGATATTTGGATGTATCTCCTATTATTTCATTCAGATAGGTGTTGTTCCTTTTGAGACTCTTATTGTCCTTAAATATCGTTTTATCCTCTGGTTGAAATTTTATCTTTCTTGATATGTCAATATGTACATGCTCTGTAGATAGAATTTATTGGGAAAAGTTATAAGCAGTGTGATTTTCTAGAGACGTGAATGCAATCATGTAGAAAAAAAATTCATAGTTGCATTGTTGACCGAGTCATGCCAATATAATTATAATTTGGGAACTGGGGCGTGATAATAAAACTGGGTGAATTTGTTAAAAAAATGGTCAAAGACCCACACTCATGGATATATTCGTGCATATCTAAAAGGGTATCCATCCTATACTAAATATTTTTAATATTTTGAGATAGTGTACATCGCATGCCAAACACTATCGTTCTTCCTCTTAAAAATCCTATATGGTTGAGGTGATAGGGGGAGATTTTGGTCCTTAGTTCTAAGGTTTTTTTTTGGTCAATGAAAAACTTTTTATCATTCACCAGTATGAACAGTTTATGTACATCATGATACTCAGTTTGTAAACTGAGAATACTAAAGGAAAGAAACTGAAAGCTTAAGAGGGATGCAACCCAAAAGCAAGACAAAGAAAATTATAGATTTTCTAACCGGACTTTACATTCCTTAGTTCTAAGGTTGAGATAATTCAAGATGTGTTCTGAAGCTCAAAACTATATATGATATATCTGAATTGGTTTTATGAACTAATATAATTCTTTTTATTATTTGTTTCACAAACTTTCCTATGATATTTCATCATTTTGTGTGTGATTTTTAATATAATTTTTTCTAAACATGTTTCATGTGTTTTGAAGTTATATTTGAATCTCAGGTGCTATTTTTCTACAAATCTCTTTGTGAACCGGTGTGTATTTCTCTTCCTTACACCTTTGGATAATTTTTATCTAGTTTTTAAGTACAAAGTATACCCATTAGTGTATTTTCATCTTTTGATGATAACAAAGGGGAGAATAGTGAAATTTTGAAATTGCATGAGTGAGTTTGTCCATCATAAGAGTTTTTCAAAATGGTTTCATGATTTATGATTTGTTTTGAATTTTTTTTAACACTCGATACATTATTTTAAGGGAGTTTTACAATACATGTATATGTTTACACTTTTATGAATGCATGAATGTAGGAGGAGCTATGCATATCTTTTCCTTTGCATGAAAAGTGTCTATATGCTTTATTTGTTCAATATATATATATCTCAAAATACTTATATTTTTGTATTTCAAATTTTGACTTTTGTTATTATCAAAAGGAGGAGCTTGTTAGAACATAGTTTGCACAATATCTCTTTTTTGAGTCATAACAAACTCTCATTTGTTTCTGGTTATTGTTTGAGATGATATATTTTAGGTATAAACAAGTTTACAAAAGATAGAAGGTGAAACAATGCAAACATTAACATTCATGTTGATTTCAGCCATCACACCATTGATGGTCATGAGTCAATCGATGGATCACAGTGCACAATTGGAGAAAAACAGAAATAGGAATCACACCATCGATGATCTACATGTACAGGGAACCATCGATGGTTAGCTATATAATTGATGTAATACAGTGCACATTCAATAATTTTTAGAAATCAGATTTCAGCCCATCGAAGGTTTACAGGGTAACCATCAATGGCGCATAGGGGACCATCAATGGTTGGGATTGCCCATCGATGGTGCCGACGCGTTTTGGCAGATTTTATGATTTAGTCTCAACCGTTTGTTGACCCTTTCATCTCCAGCTTCTACTAAGGTATCTATATCTCTTTCCTTTATTATCAAAGGCTATATAAAATAGGAAGAGATTATATTTTGGAGAGGTTCTTGCATTGAGAAAAAGAGAGAGATTTTATTTTAGGGTTTGTGTGAAGAGTTGATTTGTGATTCAATCCCTGGAGCCTTGTCAAACTCTTTCTCGTCGTGCTCATCATCTTCAGATTGTTTCAGTGAGGAGAGTTGCCCTTGGATTCAACATCATCACTGCTTCTTCATCGAGCTTTGCTTCAATTCTTTTGAATAACAGTTTGCTTAAAAAAAGGGCTGTAAGATCTTTTTGATTTGCACTTAAATTATTTTGTCGGTTGGTTGGTTTATTTTATCTTATTTTTCCGACGTCTTGCCGTGACAATTGAGGGTTGACACTAACTAGGGCTAGGTGTTACTCATCTGTGAGGAGTTAGGTTAGACGACTAGCTTCAAGTGGACGTAGGATTTCTATCCGAACCACTATAAAATCTTGTGTGTTCTCTGGTCTGTGATTAATTTGGTTTTTTCTATTTTGATATTATTTTTGTTGCAAAATCTGTGTTTTAGCGAAAATCTGTAGCAACCCTATTCACGCCCTCTCTAGGCTTGCATCTTAGATCCAACATACGTAACATGGATTGCATCAATGAGAGTTCATATATATATATATATATATATATATATATATATATATATATATATATATATATATATATATATATATATATATATATATATATATATATATATATATATATATATATATATATATATATGAGAAAAATGGATATCTTGTGCTTGGTAGTTGAGGTGTATCAATCACATCCACTCCTTAAATGGGGATATGGGTTGAGAGTGGATGTGATTGATACATCTCACTACCAAGCACCAAAATGGTGCTTGGTCCCAAGCATACCCATATTTCTATATATATATATATATATATATATATAATATATATATATATATAATATATATATATATATATTTTATCCACTCATCTTGTCTTGAGATTTGTGATGCACAAATCTCAAAGTGAGCTTTATATCTTTCACGGATCCCAAAGCAAGATGAGTGGTTAGAAAGAAATAATTCTTGGCCATTATGAAGCTTTTAAGTTAATAAGGCACTATATATATATATATATATATATATATATATATATATATATATATATATATATATATATATATATATATATCCCAAAAGAAGCAAAAACAAAGTGGACCTACTTTTTGAGCTTCTTGCCAAATTTAATGTGAATTCATAGCTTGATGTCCAACTCTTGAACTAGTATATTATTTCCCCTCGACTTGGACACAGAGGAGTTATTAAGAGCAGAAGGGTCCACAGTTTTAACTCTAGTGTCGGCTTGATAAATAGGGTTACGCCATGTGGCACTTCCCTACAGTGGGACAAATTGCAGTTGCATGAACTTGACCAAGTCAACCCCATATATGATAGTGATGTACGAGTTTTCAGCAATTGGTTCCAATGTCCCTCTCACATACCCCAGATACTTGAAGGGAGAGATGAAGCTCAAATCTCACATTAAATTGGCCTTCATTTTAGAAATCCCTCATAGTTTTCTATTAGTTTTCACATTTGGACTTGTAGTAGTTACAAATTGATTACATATATAGCTGATCAAGGTAGAATTTTCTCTCTTTCTTTAAAGAGTCCAACATCAAAAGGCAGCCCTTATATATTTCCTCTAAATCTAGTTGCTCTAAAAAACATCGGTGTAATAAGACAATCAAGCCAACAATTCTCATGTATACAACAAGATATTTCTTAGCCATGAAAATCATTTTACAATAATTTTCGTTTTTCTTTTCTGACCCTACTTGTCAAATGAATAATTGTATCCAAGACAACAATAATTAAAGGATTACTATGGACGTTGCTGTCCCATCGAAACGAACTCCAGCAAGGCAACAATAATTAAAGGATTACTATCTTTAGAAAGGTTGATATTGCAGATAAACACCTTATAACAAGAGGATGTAGCCACTTACACTATCTAAACTAGTTGATTAGCATTTAAAGATCCTGGGCTTCAGATGACATTGTTTTCCAAGTTTGATTGAAACACAGTGATCATAAAGTACATTTCACCCATAATTTAACTGGAAAATTGCCCTCTAATTTGACAGCAAAAGAAAAATGTTGTATTAGGGTTCAGGAGTGTAAATATATAGCTAAAGGATGTAGCTGTAAACTCTATCTCATATAGATAGTATACACCCTATTGTAGGTAGCTATATACACTTTATATTATATATTTTAAATTTAAAAGTAAGTAAACTTTGTCTTTTGAGTGTATGAGAACATATATACAACGCTCTATGGATTTTTAAATAAATGCACGCATACAAGAATGACTAATAATATTCATATTGTTGGGGAGAAATCGGGCCCAACCTAGAGTTAATGCACATTAAATAGATGTTAAGAGTCAATTTTAACCAAAAAACTATAACTTTTAGGTATTGACCCCAACTTCTAATTTAAACACATCACTCTTTTTTATCCTATCAAATGTGAGACTATACTAACACCGATATGGGACTATACTCACACATGAATATCCAACAATCTTTCCTCAACCATGCATTCAGAGCACATGGATATCAAATATCTATAGAATCTTTTGCCACTTTACTTGTGGACTTAACCAGACCGTTTCACTCCTACGGGTGTCTATGGGTTAACTTGACTTGGTCTTTCCTGACCTTAGTCATTCTCCCAACAACTTCGGGCTTCACATTGGACTTTTTTTTTAATTAACATTAGCTCTGATACCATGTGTTGGGGAGAAATCATGCTCAACCTAGGAATCAATTTTAAACAAAAAACTACGTCTTCTAGATATTGGCCCCAACTCCTAATTTAAACCTAGCTATCACTTTTTCTTATCTTATCTAATGTGCCCCTATACTAACATCGATGTGGGACTATATATACTCACACATAAATATACAACACATATAGTTGTTAGTAATAAGCCATTTATTTATCTATCAAGATCATGGATATTCGATACGCCATGTAGTTTAATGTGAACCAAGACATACATAAATCCTCAATCTCAAGTACTGCGTTCCTTTTGGGTGCATAGTGGCCAGCTTGAAGGATTGAGATTCCCATGTAGCACATATCGAGAGCTACAATCCTGTCATGTTGCTATTTAACTTGTGACAGATCTAAATAAGCAAGATACAATGAATTCGATTCCACGAGTACTATTTCTGGATGTGATCATTGTGGTCCCAAAATAATTCACTTCTTCAATCTGACATCGATCTCAGGAATGTTGACAAGAAGCAAAACTATAACACAACGAATTAGAAACATTAGGAAATTAAGACAGCATAGTAGATACAGAATTTTGGGTGCATTTTCTTATATAAAAGTAAAAAAGAGGCCCCAAAAGATATTGGATATTAATTTGATATTGGATAATGGCTTAAAGGGACAAGAAGAATCGACCACTAATCAGGATGACCAACAACTAACGCATGGCTTCAGCTGAGATTCTAAGAAGCTCATCCAAATATTCAGCTCCCAAATCCTCAAATATTATCAATACATTCTCTGACGCCGAAGCTGATGACGACGAGAGGAGCGAAGTGGTCTTGATCTTAGCCTTATTATTATTTACCGACTTCTTCTTCCTCCTCAAGGAATGCTTCCTCTTGAGAGCCAACACGGGCGAGCCCCCCGCTTCTTGGTCGCGATAATCAAGCCCATCCAGCGAATCCAGCACGTGCTCCACCGGGAAATTGAGCACAGCATTTGCACCTCTCGTCGACAGAGCAGCCTGATCGTAGGCCAACGCCGCCGCCTCAGGGCTGTCGAAGGTCCCCAGCCACACCCTTTTCCCGTGTCTTGTGGAATCCCTTATCTCCGCCGCAAATTTCCCCCAGGGCCGAGCTCGGACTCCTATGTACGACTTCTTTTTTGTTTCATCACACTGATCATCATTTACTTGTAACGTTTTTGGCTCCTCAGTTGCTTGATTCGAGTCAGATGATGATGAATCGGTTTGATTCGAGTCGAATGAATGGGCAACAATAGGGGTTTCATCGTAAAAGAGGTCATCCCAATGGTTTGGACAAGACTCCGCTGAAGAGAACTCATAACTAGGAGAATTGAAGAATGGAGAATACATTAATTTGAGATTGTTGTAGTACTTTTTTTTACGAGTCCTATTTTCTTGGAAAGAGGAAGCTTGTTGCCTTTTTATAGAGCATGAATGGATGAGTTAAAAACTGGGGCCGGGGTCAAGAAAAACGTAAATATATCCTTCGTTGAAATGTGGCTACTCTTGAGGACCGACAGGTTTATGAGGCCTCGTGGGTCGTGGGGTCCATGATAAACGCACATGGGTCAATGAACCTTGGCGGCTAGGTCAAAAGATATCTGTTTGGTTGCGTGAGCATGATGACAAAATTTGGGTGGCAGTTAAAACTTTGCAACTTTGTGGAGGATCCATGCAGCTACAAATGGAAATGTACATAATCTCTGCTGGAATTTGAGAGAACTTTCCATCCAAACAAAACTTTTATTGGTAATGCACTAAATATTTATAACACTCACTTTCTTATAAGACAATCTCATTCTTATTTTTTTATTTTATTTTAGTAGACGCTCACGTAAGCCTACATTACAACTCACTTAATCTCATTTCTTGCTTGGTTACTGGCTTGATTGCTTCATATGCATCATTCCACATCAATCTAGGTGAAGATGGAGAGGAGAATTCTCTAGACAAAATCCTACAACCTAGGAAGCTTCTAGAATAAAAGTTCTAGAACCTATCTAGAACGTCTCTATAATATCCACTCTAGGAGATCTTCTTTAGCATGTCAAGCATAAAATTCCCTAGAAATATATGACTCTAGAAAAGTTGTTTGATGACTTTTCAAAACTTTCCCTCACCAACAGCTTTTCTAGTCACGCACTGAACTTGACTTCCATGGTGTCTTTTGATGAACACATGTTCTCCACGACCTTGTAGAGAAGCTAGATTGTATCAAATTTTCTTGAGAGACTTGTTGCTCCACAACTTCTGAACTTGGTGACTGCCAATCTTCTTGTCCTTCCTTTTGTAATGTGCCCTATACTAACATCGATGTGGGACTATATATACTCACACATAAATATACAACACATATAGTTGTTAGTAATAAGCCATTTATTTATCTATCAAGATCATGGATATTCGATACGCCATGTAGTTTAATGTGAACCAAGACATACATAAATCCTCAATCTCAAGTACTGCGTTCCTTTTGGGTGCATAGTGGCCAGCTTGAAGGATTGAGATTCCCATGTAGCACATATCGAGAGCTACAATCCTGTCATGTTGCTATTTAACTTGTGACAGATCTAAATAAGCAAGATACAATGAATTCGATTCCACGAGTACTATTTCTGGATGTGATCATTGTGGTCCCAAAATAATTCACTTCTTCAATCTGACATCGATCTCAGGAATGTTGACAAGAAGCAAAACTATAACACAACGAATTAGAAACATTAGGAAATTAAGACAGCATAGTAGATACAGAATTTTGGGTGCATTTTCTTATATAAAAGTAAAAAAGAGGCCCCAAAAGATATTGGATATTAATTTGATATTGGATAATGGCTTAAAGGGACAAGAAGAATCGACCACTAATCAGGATGACCAACAACTAACGCATGGCTTCAGCTGAGATTCTAAGAAGCTCATCCAAATATTCAGCTCCCAAATCCTCAAATATTATCAATACATTCTCTGACGCCGAAGCTGATGACGACGAGAGGAGCGAAGTGGTCTTGATCTTAGCCTTATTATTATTTACCGACTTCTTCTTCCTCCTCAAGGAATGCTTCCTCTTGAGAGCCAACACGGGCGAGCCCCCCGCTTCTTGGTCGCGATAATCAAGCCCATCCAGCGAATCCAGCACGTGCTCCACCGGGAAATTGAGCACAGCATTTGCACCTCTCGTCGACAGAGCAGCCTGATCGTAGGCCAACGCCGCCGCCTCAGGGCTGTCGAAGGTCCCCAGCCACACCCTTTTCCCGTGTCTTGTGGAATCCCTTATCTCCGCCGCAAATTTCCCCCAGGGCCGAGCTCGGACTCCTATGTACGACTTCTTTTTTGTTTCATCACACTGATCATCATTTACTTGTAACGTTTTTGGCTCCTCAGTTGCTTGATTCGAGTCAGATGATGATGAATCGGTTTGATTCGAGTCGAATGAATGGGCAACAATAGGGGTTTCATCGTAAAAGAGGTCATCCCAATGGTTTGGACAAGACTCCGCTGAAGAGAACTCATAACTAGGAGAATTGAAGAATGGAGAATACATTAATTTGAGATTGTTGTAGTACTTTTTTTTACGAGTCCTATTTTCTTGGAAAGAGGAAGCTTGTTGCCTTTTTATAGAGCATGAATGGATGAGTTAAAAACTGGGGCCGGGGTCAAGAAAAACGTAAATATATCCTTCGTTGAAATGTGGCTACTCTTGAGGACCGACAGGTTTATGAGGCCTCGTGGGTCGTGGGGTCCATGATAAACGCACATGGGTCAATGAACCTTGGCGGCTAGGTCAAAAGATATCTGTTTGGTTGCGTGAGCATGATGACAAAATTTGGGTGGCAGTTAAAACTTTGCAACTTTGTGGAGGATCCATGCAGCTACAAATGGAAATGTACATAATCTCTGCTGGAATTTGAGAGAAGAGAACTTTCCATCCAAACAAAACTTTTATTGGTAATGCACTAAATATTTATAACACTCACTTTCTTATAAGACAATCTCATTCTTATTTTTTTATTTTATTTTAGTAGACGCTCACGTAAGCCTACATTACAACTCACTTAATCTCATTTCTTGCTTGGTTACTGGCTTGATTGCTTCATATGCATCATTCCACATCAATCTAGGTGAAGATGGAGAGGAGAGAATTCTCTAGACAAAATCCTACAACCTAGGAAGCTTCTAGAATAAAAGTTCTAGAACCTATCTAGAACGTCTCTATAATATCCACTCTAGGAGATCTTCTTTAGCATGTCAAGCATAAAATTCCCTAGAAATATATGACTCTAGAAAAGTTGTTTGATGACTTTTCAAAACTTTCCCTCACCAACAGCTTTTCTAGTCACGCACTGAACTTGACTTCCATGGTGTCTTTTGATGAACACATGTTCTCCACGACCTTGTAGAGAAGCTAGATTGTATCAAATTTTCTTGAGAGACTTGTTGCTCCACAACTTCTGAACTTGGTGACTGCCAATCTTCTTGTCCTTCCTTTTGTAATGTCTTCTACAATCTGGCATCCAAATTTTTAGAGTTTGGCAAGTTCGCTTCTTGCCACACCATGATGATGCCTCGTCGAATATACTATGCTATTGTATTTAATTAGAACTGAAGTTTGGCACAATTATTTTGTTATCAATGTGGGTAGTTGGCATCTTAGAGTTATCAGAAGTCAATACATCTCTGCCTCCTTTATACTCATACAATATCTTCAGTTTCGCCTTATCTCTTCTCATATGGTTGGAGAAACTTGAATTAACCATCCAGTCATTGTTTTAGTCAAATTATGCTTGGGCATCCTACTCTTCTTTATCATCTGCATCTCGATGGCCTTTTGACGTTACTAGATTTTCTTCTGTTGTATTTTTCTGTACCAGTAATCTCAAGCGAAGTGGCCCTTCTTCCACAATTGAAGCACTCATCACTTTCTCATGCATGTTGGTAATCTCTTCCATGACCATGATGAATTCCCTCTAATTGAGAGCTCCCTCGCTGCCTATGGAACTTTCCTTCTTCATATTTATTGCTACTGTGCCTATTTTCTTGGTCTCTTCTTTTGCTTCTGAAGAGTATCTCCTTATTGTTTTTTTAAAAGAAACTCATGCAATTTGTTTTAAGAGAGCTTCTTACTTTGTCAGTATAATCTCTACTTTATTTACAAATAGTTGAACTGGCCAACCTTGTATTACCGTGATACTCCTATATACTCCAGTTTTAAACCATTATATATAATCCTTCTCATTCTATCTTTACCAAATTTTAGAAGTAGCGTCTAATTGCTCTATTTCATGACAGAAGCTTCTAACTTTCTAAAAATATTTACTAATAGATTGTGTACCTTGTGCCGTATTCATAAGCTTTCTATCAAGAAGTTGAAAGTGAGCATAATTTTTCTTCAAAAAGAGGGCAACAAGCGTGTCCCATGCTTGTTTGGGTGTCTCTGCATCTTCAATACATAAAAGTAGACTCTTGCCTATCATAGTCTAAATCATGTAAAAGGTTTTTCCTGCCTTTATATTCCACTTATTGATTGTCTTGGCATTCTCTATTGGTGATGAGGTGTCATCATCGTCAATGATATGCCATAAGTCTTGACCTCTAAGATAGGACTTAATACACATCTGTGTTCGCGGGAAAAGTCGAATCGATCTTCATTAGTGAACTCATTACAACTTCAGGCGTTTACAAATGAATTCAAAAGCTCGTCTTTTCATAAGACTTAATTACAATGAAAATTAAAAATAAAAATTATAGCTTTTTTCTTTAAACAAACGCAGGACCCTGTTTATCAGACTCCTGCTTGCGTGGGATCTTTGCATGTGTCGGGGTTTATCCGTAAACCGCCGCGTGATATGATCCGATTTAAGATCTACGCGATCGAGGGGATTATTTCACAAAGGAAATAATCACCGAAGTGAGTGAAATCGACCAAGTGAGATCACCACTCTTCTCGGGATCAAAATAAGGTTTGATCCGGAGGAATCACGTGTAGATTGGATATAAGATCTCTCGAACGTCTTCGCTTTATGCTGATCGGTTCGTCAAAATCTTGGATCTCGTGCAAAAGTTCAGATCTCTCGTCCAAAAGTTCAGATCTCTCGTCCACCCTTTTTATCAAAAGTCCAGATCTCGATCCGACAGAGCTTCAGCTTCTTCTTAAAAAATTTGGATCCCTGAAAATGAGACCCCCTCCTCTATTTATAGTCTTGAAAAGTGGATGAAGCGGGTCGGGTCGGAAAAAGCCCACCTAGCCACCTCTTGGTGGCTCGGCTTTGGCCGAGCCTGGCCGAGCCACTAGGGGGTGGCTCGGCCACCTCCTAGGGTGGCTCGGCTTTCGCCGAGCCCCTAAGGGTCCTTCCGGGACTTTTTTCGTCGCTTCCGAGTCCGACTTGATTGATCCCGTCGATATTTGCTGATCTGAAGCTTTAGAATTAGGTTTATCCCATCGCTCGCATGCGATTCGTCGCTTCGTTGACTTGCACGCTTTGCCGACTCGCTTCACGCGTTTCGTCGACTCGCTTTATGCGTTTACGTTACGGTCACTTGTTGTTACGTCGTCAACGGTTCGCCGTTACGTCGTCGGATGGCTCATCGATTGTCAACTCATCGTCACAAGTCGTGTTCGAGGACTTATAGGCAATTTTCAACGCCTACAATCTGTTAATCTTAGTAGTTGTGATATCATTGAGCTTCTTCATGCTACTTGGAGCGCTGATCTAATCTGACATTGTGACTTGGCTATCCTTCACATACCAAGTAATCCTATTCCCAGGCACAAGCTTCACTATCTTGGATGAAGCACGATGAAATATCACCCTCAAACAGTGTCTCGAACACGATCCCCGACTGACTGACACACTCTCAACACAGGTTCTAATCGCGTGCCCTGATATCAAATTGTTGGATTTTGAGAGAAAATAACTCTCTACACATATGAAACTTTTATATTTACAACACTCACTTTCTTACAAGAATATCTCACTCTCAACTCTCTTATTTTGGTAGGCACTCACACAAGTTTACACTACACGCTTAACCTCACTTCTTGCTTGGTTGCTGGCTTGATTACTTCATATACACCCTCTACACCCACAAGTTCTAGAACAGCTTCTAGAATCTACTTAAAACCTATCTAGAGTTTCTCTAGAATATCCACTCTAGGAGATCCTCTTTAGCATGTCAACTGTAGAATTCTCTAGAATTATATGGTTCTAAAAAAGTTGTTTGATGATTTTTCAACAGTCTCAAGTAATATTGTTAAACTTGTATATAGATAACATATATGTTGGAGACCCCAACGATTACTAAGGCAGAAATAATCCCCTTCAATTCCATAGTTTCTTAGTAGTTGCTAGATTGCTATTATTAGTATGATTATATTTTAAATATGGTATTTTTCTTTGACTTGTGATATTAGAGTATTAATATTAATATTTAACGTCAGTTTGGTTTTATTTTATATAAAAATAATCAAATTTGTATATTTTGTAGTGGAAAAAATAACCAGATTGATATTAAATTTGATATTAATATCATGATGTCGCAAGTGAAAGAAAAAACCAAATTAGAACAAGGATCCTACTACAAATGCCAAATTAATTTGGTATGTATTAGACTATAAAGAAAGAATAAGATCGTGTCGAAAAAATTATATAAGAAAAAATCAATTACAAAAGAATAAGATCATTTCGAAAAAATTATATAACAAAAAACCAATTACGAAAAAATGTTTACTTTTAATGAGAAAATAATTGTAGGAAAAAGACCACGGAGGTAGTCACATGCATTTAAAGAACTTCAACTATGTTGAAAATAATTACATTAATCCCAATAATCTTTCTATCCTTCAAAAATCTTATACATACAATTAATAACACAAAGCTTTCAAAGAAACTGGAACAACTTGAGCAGGAAAAAATTACTACGGAAAATTAATGAAACCATTATGAAGACCCGTCAACAGCAACCTTTTTCATCGAACAGCATGTTAGGACCTTGTTCGCAAAATATATTTTGTTTGAATAATAACAAACGTAAATTTATTACTAAGGGTGGTCGGAAAAGCCCACCTAGCCACCTCTTGGTGGCTCGGCTTTAGCCGAGCACGAAACCACTAGGGGTGGCTCGGCCCCTCTAGGGTGGCTCGGCTTTGTGCGGCCTAAGGGTCCTTGGGACTTTTTGGTAAACCAGAGTCGACTTGATTGATCCCGTCGATATTTGCGTCCGAGCTTTAGAATTAGGTTTATCCCATCGCTTGCATGCGATTCATTAAGCTTCGTTGACTTGCAGCTTTGCCGGCTTCGCTTCCGCGTTTCGTCGACTCGCTTTATCGTTTTGCGTTCTGGTCACTTGTTGTTCGTCGTCAGCGGTTAGCCGTTGCGTCGTCGGATGGCTCATCGATTGTCAACTCATCGTCACAAGTCGTGTTCGAGGACTTATAGGCAATTTTCAACGCCTACAACTGTTAATCTTAGTAGTTGTGATATCATTGAGCTTCTTCATGCTACTTGGGCCGATCTAATCGACATTGTGACTTGGCTATCCTTCACATACCAAGTAATCCTATTCCGTGCACAAGCTTCACTATCTTGGATGAAGCACGATGAAATATCACCTCAAACAAGGTCTCAACACGATCCCCGATCGACCGACACACTCTCAACACGAGGTTCTAATCGCGTGCCACGATATCAAATTGTTGGATTTTGAGAGAAAATAACTCTCTACACATATGAAACTTTTATATTTACAACACTCACTTTCTTACAAGACAATCTCATTCTTATTTTTATTTTATTTTAGTAGACGCTCACGTAAGCCTACATTACAACTCACTTAATCTCATTTCTTGCTTGGTTGCTGGCTTGATTACTTCATATACACCCTCTACACCCACAAGTTCTAGAACAGCTTCTAGAATCTACTTAAAACCTATCTAGAGTTTCTCTAGAATATCCACTCTAGGAGATCTTCTTTAGCATGTCAAGCATAAAATTCCCTAGAAATATATGACTCTAGAAAAGTTGTTTGATGATTTTTCAACAGTCTCAAGTAATATTGTTAAACTTGTATATAGATAACATATATGTTGGAGACCCCAACGATTACTAAGGCAGAAATAATCCCTTCAATTCCATAGTTTCTTAGTAGTTGCTAGATTGCTATTATTAGTATGATTATATTTTAAATATGGTATTTTTCTTTGACTTGTGATATTAGAGTATTAATATTAATATTTAACGTCAGTTTGGTTTATTTTATATAAAAATAATCAAATTTGTATATTTTGTAGTGGAAAAAATAACCAGATTGATATTAATTTGATATTAATATCATGATGTCGCAAGTGAAAGAAAAACCAAATTAGAACAAGGATCCTACTACAAATGCCAAATTAATTTGGTATGTATTAGACTATAAAGAAAGAATAAGATCGTGTCGAAAAAATTATATAAGAAAAAATCAATTACAAAAGAATAAGATCATTTCGAAAAAATTATATAACAAAAAACCAATTACGAAAAAATGTTTACTTTTAATGAGAAAATAATTGTAGGAAAAAGACCACGGAGGTAGTCACATGCATTTAAAGAACTTCAACTATGTTGAAAATAATTACATTAATCCCAATAATCTTTCTATCCTTCAAAAATCTTATACATACAATTAATAACACAAAGCTTTCAAAGAAACTGGAACAACTTGAGCAGGAAAAAATTACTACGGAAAATTAATGAAACCATTATGAAGACCCGTCAACAGCAACCTTTTTCATCGAACAGCATGTTAGGACCTTGTTCGCAAAATATATTTTGTTTGAATAATAACAAACGTAAATTTATTACTAAGATATGTTTGAGATCACTTATGCAGGTTAATGCAAGTTTGATCCGATAGCATCAATGATGGACAAGTTGCCCACCGATGAGCCAGTTGCCCACCGATGAGCCTGTTGCTGAATCCGTTGACTTCTTAACTCCTAACGATGACAGATTTTTCTAGAGAGCATTTGTCTAACTATGAGCAAGATGCCCATCGATGGGCGCGACCCTTGGCCATCGATTCCAGCTGTCTATCGATGAAGTAAAAGTCTAGAGAGCATTTAGCCCATTGATGAGCAAATTGCCCATTTATGAGCAATTTGCCCATCGATGTACACTAGTCCGATTTGCAGATTTCTAAGATCAAATCTCAGTCGTTCGTTGCTGCAGTTATACCCCCTCTTCTATCTTGTCTTAGATGTTGATTCTTGACCGAATTTTGAAAAAGACAAAGAAGAAAAAGAGAGAAGATTACGGTTTGAAGATTAGAGCTCGCTCATCATCTGGATCACTCCTGAAGTCTTCTCGATAGATCGCCATCGTGTTCTATATCCTCGGATCAATCTCCATCTATGATTGTCACCCTTGGATCACTACACTTGCCTTTGTTCTTCTATATTTGTATCTTACACATTTGAAGAACGGGTTAATCATAAATAAGGCTGTAGGATCTTTCTTTTACTTCTGCGCTTAATTAATATTGTTGGTTACAATCAATGTTACAGAAAGTGCTAAGCGAACTAGGTGTTTGAGCTAGCCTAGGCGTTTGGCTATTTTTTATATTATTTAATGATAATAATTAACAAAATAGTGAATAAAATAAAAAAATAATGGGAAAATAAATAATAAATTTAAAGAGGGAGGACCACCAGAGGGGGATCAAAGAGGGAGGAGCGCTGGAGAGGATCGGAGATGAGATGAAGGCGACGGAGAGGAATTAGAGATGAGAGAATGTGTTTTTTCTTTTAGAAGGGGAGAGAGAGAGAGAGAAAGAGAGAGAGAGAGAGACTGAGAATAGGATAGGGTTTGGGTTTTTAAATTGGTCGGGTTTAAGGATCGGGTCATTTTTTTTTCTTTTATTTTGGGAATTGGGCATAATTTGGCCCAATCAACAAATTTTTTTCTTTTAAAAAAGCTAGGCGGACTGCCTAACCCTAAGCAGCTCCTAGGCGATGCCTAGACAGTCCAAAAGATTGGCCATTCATGCCAATTCTAGCGGCTAGAGGCCGCCTATGCCTAGGCGATGCCTAGGTGTCTGCCTAGGCCGTTATTTAAAACATTGGTTGTAATACAATAATACTTTCTACGAGTATTTTTATGATTGGGGTTTTTTAAGCATACTCAAGCCTGTTAGAATTGAGGGTTGTTACTAACATGGAGCTAGGGTTTTGCTGTGTGAGAGTATGATTGGTGAAGGCGACTAATTTAAGGTTTAAACTAGGGAGCGGTCTTTGTAACACCTTACTGGATTAGGGTTTATAATCTAGGTATCTCTCATATAGTGGGGAAGCCCCTCCTATCGAGGAGGAAGAGTGTAATAGAATTTATTCGAACCATTGTAAAATCTTGTGTTCTATCGGAACTAGAGAGAGAAGATGGGATATTATCGGGGCTCCTGTGTAAGAGGTTTATTTCTCATTACTATCTTCTTTCACAAAAAATAGCACACTTTATATGAGCTATTCTTCCCATCATCTCTACCCTCAAAATCGGCCTAAAAATTATTCTCATTAGCTACAAATTAATGCCATTTACTGTCCTAATTTAAATTCTCACAATGACCTCATTGATTCTCCACTAATTATCAATTATCATCCATTATACACTTATTTTCCACATGGGTTATTTGGTTGATTTGGTCAACCCTACTAACATATTCTGTGGTTGTGGTTGCTTGTTTAATATTTTATTTATATTTTCGCTGCATATATTTATTTCGGTGAAATATCTGTGCAACCCTATTCACCCCCCTGTAGGCTTGCATCCAAGATCTAAGACATGTACAGCCGGCCGCCTGAGAGATTTTAACTCTAGATAGGTCGACTACTCAACTCACATGTTGATTTCTCAGCTCTCTACTCTAGAACTCTTTTGTCAATGCCTCCACAAGTCTTTCTCACACCCGAATAACTCGTCAATGTGCAACACACATACATCTGAACGTAGTGCTAGTGTTACCATGAATTTTCTCCATGTAGGAAGGAAATCCACAGCCAACAAATGTAATAATCTTCATTTTTAGGGCATGTTTGGATTTCAATGGGGTTAAGGGAAGTTAAGGAAAACTAAGTGAGAGAATAGAAGAGAATGGACGGGAATTCCATTCTCCTTAGTTATACCCCAATTTGGGAGGTAACAAATTTTATGCTATTAGGGGTGAACCAAGGGGAACTAGAGTGAATAACTTCACCTTCTAAATGTTCCCAAATAAGGTGAATGGTTCCTCTAACTTCCCTTCTCCCTCATTCACCTCAATCCAACCAAGCCCTTAGTCTTAGAAAAATACGAGCTTCACTCAGAATTTATTGATGGCGAATAATATAAAAAGATAAAAACAAGGAAAACACAACTCTCAAACCACCAATTTATTGAATATTGTTATTTTAACCTCTCGGTTTGGAAATATTTTAAAATGAAGTTTAATCTCATACCTTGGCTGGTCTTAATAGAAGAGCTCTGGACTACTAGGGGCTTGAATGCATCCCGTAAACGGAACAAATGCATGAAATAGTGTGGTCTTTTGCAATTTTGTTAGCTCATCTGGAAACAAAAGCTGGCGATTGTATTTTCAATTCAAAGAATCAAAATGAGAAAATCCAAAGTAATTTTTTTAGTTTAACCGGGTTAAAGTAATTAGGATTATGTTAATCATGGACTATTTTGTTTCGGACACTGTAATAGAAAAGCTATAATAGGCATACTATTTTGACTGGGCGAGGGCGTGGCCAAGCAGGCAGCGTCAGTTTCGGTTGGCGTCACGGGGTCCTCTCAAACATCCACTTGCTGCCAGTCACTCTCACCAGCAACCGTGGATTCACAGAACCTCGACAAAGAGCATGATATCTGACATGTAGAGAGAGAGAGAGAGAGAGGATTAAGCTGATAAAAGATGGTGGATAAGGACAAAAGTCCTTTCTTCGCCCTGTTGAATATAAATATGTATGGTATATGGAGTAGAGTTTCTATAAACTTAAGTGGATAGGAGCCATTTATCCATTAATTTTTTTATCCATTGATTTTACATTGAGATTTGTGCTAGCATGTAATATAAATAAAGATACAAATCTCAAAGATAACATTGATGTGTAGCACAAATCTCAAAGCATAATGAAGGGATAAAAAGTTTGGTGGACAAGTCCTTCTATCTACTTAAGTTTATAGGAGCTTTACTCATGGTATATGCTCCATCTCATACTACACATATCTAAATGGTCTCCTGTTTTAGTTTTAGTTTTTTTTAATTTTTTTTAAATCTTCTCTTTCAATTTATTTTTTTTCATCTTTGCCCTCAAAACCATTTGTTGTTCTTGGTTTTTTCCGAATTCTCCACAAATTCTATTTCATTATCAATTCATCAATCTTTATACTCTATATCAATTAAAGGTTCGTTATTAATTTCGCTTTCATTCGTCTTTTCATGATTAGTATAGAGCATCTGTTCCAAATAAAACAACCTTTCAAATAAAATAATCTTCTAATGGATTATAGCCCAAACATATGATAACCTGGGCATACGAAACATAGCCTTAGAGTAATGGTTTTGTATAATTGTACAATGTTATTTTTAGGGGATCCAAAAAGTATTTTAGATTTTTTTCTCTTGATGTGAAAGCAAAAAAGATTATCAGAATCACAATATTATAAAAATTTAATACAAATCATGGGCAAAAGACTAGTAATACCTATAAAACTGCAAACATGGAGCTCTGGCGTTAAACTTACTTTTGAGTTTTGTTGTTAGGCTCTATTTCTTCAAGTTCTTACTTTTTTTATTTTATTATTATATTATTATTTATTTATTTATTTATTTATTTTTTGAGGAAACAAGTTCTTACTTTTGAGTTTTGTTTATTAGGACTGTATTTCTATAAGTGATCTGGTCTATTTTATTGGAAGAGTTCCATTGTTTTTCCTGGGTTTTTGGACAGCAAGTGAGAATATTTAAACTGGATGGTTTAGGGTAGGATTTTCTCGATATTATTCCCGTAGATCATCAATATTTTGAAACTATAGCTAGTCCTCCAATATTTTAAATTAGTCCCTCAAATCTTTATATTTTGAAATTGTCCCTCAAATGCATTAAGTGTTTTGAAATAGTCCCTCTAGTTCGCACCAGGTTGAAGGATTTGAGGGAATAATTTCAAAATTTATACTTAGAAATCTGATGAATTAATTTCAAAATATTAAAGATTTCGGGGACTAATATCGAAAAAACACTTTAAAGTAAAGGTCTAGGTGTCGAAAGGAAAGCCTTATATGCCATCAATTTGATATAAACAACAAGACCTGATGCCAATAATATATGAATATTAAAGATTAGTTTAGTTCTCAGGTTCTAGCTCCTGGATTTATTAGGGGGAGCAACTAGCAAGATGCCAGGGCGCATTGTAGCATGATTTGTTAACTTACCTTAATTATTTCCTTATATCTTGTTGTGGAATATTCACTAGCAACTAGCAAGACGTTGTCATTGTATATATTTGCTACTGTGTGGCTAAGGACGCCCAACAAGCCCTCCACCTTAACAGGACTAGAAAAAGAAGCAAATAGAAGAGGTGAGCTTGAGAACAATAATTTTGAGAAGCTTTGAGCTCTACATGTTTTTAGTAGTTTAATAACTCTAAAGGCCTGTTTGGCAATCTCTCAAAATTAGACCAGGTTCAAATCTCGTTTAATTTTGAGAAAAATTCAGTTTAAGAAACACTGGACTACAGCTGGTCCAGTTTTTCCTAAGCCACCCCTAAATTGGTTCTATTTTAAACCACTCCCTATTGGTTACTCAAAACCGGGCAATGATAGGTCCTAGCCTAATTTTGTGTAGTTTCACAAACCGACCCTAAGGGTGTGTTCGTCAACACACCCAAAACTGGGCGAAGATCACTTCTGACCTAATTCTATCCTAAACTATATCTGGTATTGACTAGGAGAGTAGCGGTCCAAACTAGATCTACTTTACTGACCAAATTTTATCCTATAAAGGTTATGTCAATTCTAGCCCATTTTTCGTCAACAATTCAAAACCGAGTCAGATACAGTGTGAGCTTAGTTTAAATAATTGACAAACACACCCAATAAAACATATGAATCAGACCGGGTTCCGGCACATCCATATAGGTTCCTTACTTAGGGCATGTTTAGTTGGTTTCTTGGAAACCAAAAGAAAAGAAAATGAGAGGAGGAAACCACTTTTGATGGTTTCCACTCATATTCTAAAAAAAATTCATCTAACACTACAATAAAAGTTGTAAATTATAATATATTTTTTTATCTCTACGCGATACATTTTTGTGTCGCACAAATAGAGCGCGACATATACTAAAAGTGTGGTTAGAGCATGTGTGGAGAGCGTCTTTCTATACATGTGAGAATGTGTTACAAAACTCACGACACATATATATATCGCGAGTGGTTACACATACATGTGTCACAAAACTCGTGATACATATATGTGTCAAGAGTGGGGACATGTAATTGTGTCTAGACCATAAAAATATAAAGAATATCATCATTCAACACTATAACTTCCCAGAAGGTCACCCATCTTAGGATTACTCTCAACAAAGCATGCTTAACTATGGAGTTTTTTTTAGCTTATATCACTAGTAGAAATGTGTGAAACACTGACGGCAACATCCCTTACGGGACTTTGCCGTCAGCGTTGTCCACATCCCTGACGGCAAACGCCGTCAGGGATGTAGCCGTCGGCATTGTCAAGTTCCCGTCAACGATGTTAACATCGCTGACGGGAATTAGAACATCGCTGACGGCTATGCCGTCAACGATGTTTTTGGAGGGATTGAAAATTTTTGGAGGGATTTATCCCCCAAAAAATCTATCTTATCTTAAAGATAAGAATTTGTTTTTACCTGTAAACCCCCACCCCCAACTTTTTTACCTCTTCATGCGCCCCTCCGCTCCGCCGCTGTTGCACGCCGCCCTCACACGCCGTCCCCCGCCACCCTCGCCATCGTCCTCCTCGTCAAAGATCCACGGTTTTGTTGCAACCCTAACCCTAACCCTAGCTCTCGAGATCAAGCACTCACCCGGTGTACTCAGCGTCGATCTCTCCCAAACCCGATCCCTAACCCGAAATCGCCGACGACATCTCCAGCTTCAATCTCTCTCAAATCGCCGACGACGTCAGCTCCTTCGATCCCAAATCGCTCCCAAATCGCCGCCGTCTCCTTCGACCGTCGACGGCGTCTCCTTCGCCTAAACTCAGATCGCTCCGCCTTCTCCTTCGATCATCGACGACGAGGCGCTTCTCACTAGGGCTCAGGACCTGATCTTCAAGATTTGAGAGGTGCGGGCAAACCCTAACCCTAGGCATCTTCACACTCTCGCCTCCATTCTCGAAACTGAAGAATTGAGGTCTGCCTCTATCTACCTTCATCTTAGGGTTTTGTATTTGAGTGATTGATTTTTTTTTTTTTGCATGAAGTGCTTGCCGTTGAAAATTTAAGAGATTGAGCTCATTTGATAAAATTGCAGATTATGGAGTTGTAATTGATAAAAGCTTGACGTTTTAAAGCAGGCCGCCTCTAGAAGCAAGGAAATAACAAATATAATGCAAAATTACAAACCCTAAGTTACTGTTATATTGCAAAAATTTTGATAGAAATTCATAAGGGACGTATACATTAATTTGGTTTTGTACTGTACTGTAATTATTGCTATTCGAAAAGTTGTAGACGTAGAAATATTGGTTAAAAGGCGTAGAGGTTTTTGGTTACGTTTGGAACAGGAAATAACAAGCTGTAGTTGATGAGATGCACGAGAAGAATTTGCTACTAGGCTATTGCGGTTCATTTTTAATAAAAGTTTTGTTTTTATCCTAATGTTTGAGATATAAAATTTCCAGAGCTGAATATAACAATAATTAGAACAGTTTAGGGGGAGGAATGGAACTTGTCTGTATAAAGCTTTGAGTGTTGTGATGTTTGAACTTTATGCCGCATACAAGTCCTTTTTAGTTTCAGAAATATATCTTCGAGAATCTTAGCTCATCTGTGTCACTTAGGATCACAAGAATTTTTGACCTACTAGAATATTTGTATGCAACGTATACACATACATACCCTCACATGAATGAGCACACACGAATATTTGAATAGATTCCCATTTTTAAAAGTAAAAATATAACACACGTTATCTTGTTCATACTTGATCTTGTTGATTTTGGCTCAAAATAGTGATCTATATAGAGATGAGGATTTCTTTTAAGTCCCGGATGTCGTGAAACTAATTATGAATTCATTTGATTTTTATGGAATTCTATACTAAATCAAGGATTAGTATAGACTAATCCCATGAAACTGTATTAAAATATGTGGATAGCCCCTTAGTGTTGCCAAATTGAACTTACTATCCTTGTAGTTCCATTGTTGCAGATAGACCTTCGAAAGAGTTCTATTTTTGCAGATAGGCGCCCTTAGTGAAAATCTATTTTGCAAATAGACCCCTTGAAAGAGGGTAAAAAGCGACTGAGGGAGTATACCTGCAACAATAGAACTACAGTTGTAGTAAGTTCAATGTGGCAATAGTACATGGAGTCTATCCGTGCAATTAACCCTTAAAAATAATTTCTCTACAAAGATATCTAAAAATTACATAAATTGGTCATTATTTTCAGATTGCAGTTCCCCTTCGTGCTTTCCCAACGACTTGTGAACTGGTGCAGGAGCCTCTTGGAGTTGTTCTTATTCTTTCTTCTTGGAATTTCCCTATAGGTACTGTTGATTTCACTCATTTATTTAACTGCAGTGAATTAACTAAAGGGTGGTGATTGAGATAGATTCTGATCTCTGACCCACTAGCTATTTTTAATTTCAAAGGTGAAAAGAAAACTTCATGCAGCAATTAATGCAAGTTTAGGCAAAACCACTCTTCTTGTTTAGCAATTAATACAAGTTTAGGCAAAACCACTTATTTACTGTTTTTGTCTCTTTTACTCAGCACATTAGCTTAGTGTTGCTTCTAAAAGACCTTGATTACGTAAAGATGAGAAATGTATCTGAGATTCTGAGGACATATTTCTTGTACCTTTCACTTGTTCATGGCCTACTAATTATCGTGTCTAGTATTCTTTTACCTTTGATTTAAGTTTATTTGTAACGCTGTATGTGAGCTTATGACAATAGGTTTGCGTTTATTCCTTTCTAATTTCTACTAATAATTTCATACCTTTGTCACTATACTCTGAGTAATGAGCGCTCTTAGAGCTTGTGCATATGCATGTTGCAAGGGTACCAGACTATGATCTATTTTTTGCTAGACGCTTCTAGGCTGAGGCTTTCCAGGCTACTAATTAAGAGCACCATATAAACATAGTGGTTTATATTTTAATTTTATATCGATTTCCATCATATAAACATACTCTTTTTTGAGGAAGCATTGTGAACATCTGACTGTAGATATCTCATGTTACCTTTATTTATTTATTTTTTAAATATGGTTTTCAATGGAAGATGGTGTTTCCGAATGTAATCTGCAGTACTTTAATTTGTCCAAATATGTTAGATTTCCAATTTTTATGAATTATATTGTATTTTTCTGCAATTGTGTGAAACTGACAAGTGCTTCCTTCATGTAAAATCTGAAACAAACCTCAAGTCTGATGTAAACTCAGCAAAACACAGTCTTCTTATTAGAGAAACGAATTTTTATCTTTTCTGAAGTCATGACCTACAGAGTTGTTGAGTTTGTTGCAGGTGTGGAAGCTGGGAAAAAGGCTGCAGGAGAAGTTTTAGCTCTTCAGAAGAGAGTTCTAGCTGTTCTAAGTGTGCTAGGTTTGTCGCCTATGTTACCTTCCTTTTGTTTGTGGTACTGTTTTCTCTTCATGCTGAAAAATGAGTATGTTTGTGTGGATATATATGACATGTTTGTGGAGATTTTTGTGAAATTTGGATTGTGGTTGTATGTGAGATGTTTGTGTGGATGTATATGACATGTTTGTGGAGATTTTTATGAAATGTGGATTGTGGATGTATACGACATCTTTATATGGAAGATTATTTTGTTTGTGGAGATTTTTGTGTGGAAATTTCAAATGTATATGGACTTTCAAATGTAGTCAGCTTTTTTTTTGTTTCGCTCACAACATCGCCGACGGCTTGCCGCCGAGATGCATATCGCCGACGGAGACGTTGACAACATCGCCGACGGCTTGCCGCCGAGATGCATATCGCCGACGGAGACGTTGACAACATCGCCGACGGCCGCTCATGGGAAAGTTGGTTTGTTATTCATTGTTCTTGAATTAGTTTACAACCGTTGGCCTACAACAAAATTCAAAAGAAATGCCTTTTATTTTAAGGCGCATAAATGAAAACAAAATTATAACTTTTTCTCGAACAAACGCCGGATCTCTATTATACGGATCCTCGCTATGGGTTCTTCACTGCGTCGGACTTTTATTCGTCCGTGGACCACCGCACTTCCGATCCCGTGTAAACCCGGTTCAAACTACAGACGAGGGGCTCGCTTCACGAAGGAAACGGCTCGAGGGGATCACACTCACGAAGGAGAGGATCGTCATGGGATCGCGACTCACGAAGGAGAGGATCACGAGCGGTGAGATCTACTAGGAGAAATCACAGCTATCCCCGAGATTAAGACGAAGCTTAATCTAGAGGGTATCTGTAGTTCGACCAATTCGCCATCTTCCGCTTGTAGATCGACGCCGATCGAACTTGTGCTCGCCGATGCTCTGAATCGTATGCTGACGGCTTGTGGATCTCCGAGAACTCTTCGAAAATCGCCAAGTCCAAGAAAATCCCACCAAATCCAAGAGAAAATCCCCTCAGAATCGCTAAGACCCCCTATTTATACAATAGGGGTGTGTGCCGGGCCATGGCTCTACCACTTGTCGAGCCACCTCGCCAAGTTGGCCGAGGTGGTCGAGCCACCTCGGCCATGGTGGCCGAGCCTCCTGCCACTTGGCCGAGGTACTTCGCCAAGTTGGTCGAGGTGACGATCGCGCCGTTGCCGCCTCGCCGCCTGGCCGATTCGCTGCTTTCCGCCGGTTCTTTCGGTCTTCCGGCTTAGTTTTGTTCGGTGATGTCGCCGTTGTGTTTGAGTCCGCACCGATCAACTTTCGAGCTCAAACGGCTCGCTTGCATCGACGAACCAGTACGGTTGATTCCGCCTCGCCGACGCTTGAGTTTAGTCAACTCGACACGCCGAACTTCGCCGCCGGTCTTTTCCACGACACGCCGCTTCATTGGCTCGACGCCTTGCCGACTCACTTCATGTGCTCGCCGACTCGCTTCTACGCGCTTTGGCGGCAATCGCCGTTGTGAGTTCCGGTCGCAGTTTGACGGATCGCCGGTTGTCAACCCACCATTTACGAAGTCTTGTTCGCACCGATAAGCAATTTTAACGCCACAGATACCCTCCAAAGCCGCCTCGCCTCGATTCTTGATGAGTCCGGGATGCTTTGACATGATGAGCCCTTCACTCTTTAATTAGCGGATAGGACTTGTGAATGACCCCGGCGCTTGATCTCTCCATTCCCTTGATCTTTCCGGTGCTTTGTAGGATTGTCAAGGTATTACTTGCCGCATTTTTTGTCCGACCGTTGTCGAAATCTTGACCGAAGTCGATAGATGAATTTCTTTTGAGATTGGCTCCAGATTTAATTCCTCCAATCCTCTCGTGTTCTCCGCTGCTTTGTAGAATACCTGTGGGTGTTACGGGGCTGCATTTATTGCTTGACCGTTGTTGGAATTTCAAACTGTAGCTAATTACTGTCGACTCGTGTTGGTGAATTGTCGTCCAATTGACCATCGAGATTCCTCCGTTGATCGGGGGAATCCTTGGCTGCGACGCGTTGGTTGGCATTGTTACTATGTTACTCCTTATTGGAGTACGATTATCCTCTGGGGAAGGAATTCTTCTTGGGATTTATCCCAATTCCAGACTGTTGACCGATTGGCCTTCTTGCGGCGACGCATGAATCGGCATTGATACAGTGGGAAGAATTCTTTCAAGGTAGAACGCGCTGTCCGGCGCCAACATGAGCCTTGTCAGAATTCGTCGATTTATCCCTCTTTGAGGTTCCACAGTGGGAGGAAATCGCGGGTTATCGAGTTATCCTTAAGAATATGGTAATATTCTCCAGGAACTTCTCGTTAAGAATTAGGAACTAGTTTATACTCGTAATCCTATTTGGAGTAGGATCAGGCGACATGGGAGAATATCTGGAAGATTGAGTCTGCCCAGGCCATTGCTGATGATTTCGACCATTTGGAGGTTAAGCTCCAAAGTCTACAAGATTTTGAGGTAGCCGGGTTCTCCTCATATATAGAGACAGAGACAGCGGCTCGCCTGACGGCTTGGCAGGATGCTTGCGTTATTACTGGACTCAAAGCTTAAACGCAGCGAGACAAGGTGCATCATTCGAGATCGCCGTCACGAAGCTTCATCTTCCGGGACATTTTCGGTCTTGTGTCGCGGCTAGAAAAGTGAGGATAGTAGAGCTCGAATAGGAACTTCAAGCGGCGAGGGAGAGTCCGATCATCTTGAAGCTGATGAAGGCCAACACAGGAGAGGCTCTTGCGGTCATGCTCGAGAAATTTGAACTCTCGAAGCAGAAGCTGGTTGACATCGAGAAGGAGACTGCAAAGGCCCTTAGTAGCAGCGAGGAGTCCTTCGTATCGAGCTTCAAGCGGAACTTCAGCGACTTTCACAAATTGCTCCCATAAATTTGATGTTTAAGGATTTGTAATCTCATCCTTTAATCAAACATGTCCTTTTTTCTTTATTATGATTCTTTTATTTCACGTAAATAATTAACCATAATACCTATAGGATTTTGGCAAACCCTCACCATCAACGGGTTTGATTAGCCTTTACCAATTACCGCTTGAATTGGGCTAGCGTATGGATTATCTCGATCCGCTCCGCACATGACGCTGTGCTAAAAGAATGGGACTCTCTTAGACTTAATGCTACGATGTTGAATAATGAGGCTTCAGACTCTTTACCGCAAGAGACCATTCGCAACGCTGTTACGCTGTGAGGCTCATCCCTTCTTAGGCCGGATAAAATACCCCGTAATCAAACTCGTGTCTTCTTCAATCGAAAAGACTAAACCGCAACGCTGCGTGAGGCGCTGGCTTTATCCCTTCTTAGGCTTCGATAAAATTCCCGTAATCAAACTCGTGTCTTCTTTAATCGAAAAGACTAAACCGCAACGCTGTGAGGCGCTGGCTTTAGGGTTATTGGCCAACCCCACCCTCAACGGGTTTGATAAGCCTTTACCAATTACCGCTTGAATTGGGCTAGTGTGCGGATTATCCGATCCGCTCCGCGACGCGGACGATGTGCTAAAAGAATGAGACTCTCTTAGACTTAATGCTACGATGTTGAACACGAGGCTTCATCTTTTTCACTCGAAGACTAACCGCAACGCTGCGTGAGGCGCTGGCTTAATCCCTTCTTAGGCTTCGGATGAAATACCCCGTAATCAAACTCGTGTCTTCTTCAATCGGAAAAGACTAAACCGCAACGCATGTGAGGCGCTGGCTTTATCCCTTCTTAGGCTTCGGAAAAATACCCCTAATCAAACTCGTATCTTCTTCAATCGAAAAGACTAAACCGCAACGCATGTGAGGCGCTGGCTTTATCCCTTCTTAGGCTTCGGATAAAATACCCCGTAATCAAACTCGTGTCTTCTTCAATCGAAAAGACTAAACCGCAACGCATGTGAGGCTGGCTTTATCCCTTCTTAGGCCGGATAAAATACCCTTAATCAAACTCGTGTCTTCTTCAATCGAAAAGACTAAACCGCAACGCATGTGAGGCGCTGGCTTTATCCCTTCTTAGGCTTCTGGATAAAATACCCTTAATCAAACTCGTGTCTTCTTCAATCTAAAAGACTAAACCGCAACGCTGCGGTGAGGCGCTGGCTTTATCCTTCTTAGGTTTCGGATAAAATATCCCAAAATGAATCTTGGCTTCTTTGACCTGAGAAGGATTGAACCGATAAGGTTGATTGAGGGGAAAGGAAGAATGTATTCTATTTCCTAAGGTGGAGAGGAAGGAGGATCTTGTCTCCTATCTCCTGTAAGGGATGAACAAGAGAGGAAGGTTTTGTATCCTATCTCTGCCGCTGGAGAAGAAGGTTTTGTGTCCTATCTCCTGAGCTCACTAATTTGAAATAAGAGAGGAAGGTTTTGTATCCTATCTCTTATTGATGGAGAGGAAGGAGGATCTTGTCTCCTATCTCCGGATATTGGAAAGGAAGGATTTTTGTCCTGCTGAGAGAGACTAAAATGGGATCTCCATTTTGAGAATCTTGAAAGATGAGACTAAGAGTAGGATCTCCACTCTGAGAATCCGAGACAAGAGAGGAAGAATGTATTCTATCTCTTGCTTCTGAAGAGGAAGGATGTGTCCTATCTCCAGATGAATGTGGGAAAGGAAGAATGTATTCTATTTCCCGATGAGAAACTAAGAGTGGGTCTCCACCGGGATCTCTGGAAGGGTACGGATAGCTTTCGCTTTATAGGACAAGCAACTTAATTTGAAGTGGACCTCCGCTTGTGGGAGGAATCGAGAGGGATTTTGCCGTGGTTGGACCAGGAGATTTTAGTGGGCCCACCACAATGAATTTGATCGGTGAGAGAATTTTGGAGGAAAACACAATAACTTAGGGTTATCCTCATGAAAATGAGTGAGATGTTCTATGAGGAACTTCCCATCAAAATGGATTATCCTGAATGTACTAAGGATAATACTTTTTCAGAAACTTTCCATTTATTGGCATTAATTGCCGACGCCATTTTGTGTGATATATGATATATGCCGCTTGAATAGATCGTGTCTATTATAAACGGTCCTTCCCATTTAGGTTCGAATTTACCTTTCTTTTGGAGTTGAGAATTATCTACCGCCGAGCGGCGAGGACGAGATCTCCCTCCTTAAAGGTTCTCTGTCGAACTTTCTTGTTGAAAGCCCTCGACATCCTAGCTTGATAGAACTCAATGCATTGTTGAGCCTCCAGGCGCTTCTCATCTAACATCTCAAGCTCTTCGAGACGTTTTTGATGTTGTTCTTCGGTCGTCATCTCGCTGAAAGGGCGGCGCGGCGACGGAACTGATTTCCAACGGAGAATCGCTTCACACCCGTAAACCGTGGAGTACGGGTTGCTCCAGCCAATGCGGCGACGGTTGTGATATGCCCGAGAGTGCTTCTCCGAAGTTTATCGCCCCGCCTCGCTTTGTTGTTCTTCACAAGCTTCGACAAAATCTTGATAATCGTCTTGTTGAACGCCTCAGCTAATCCATTTGCTGCTGGATTATAGGCTGTCGACGAGACATCTTGTATCTTGAACTTTTCGCAAAACCTGATGAAGGAATTGCTGATGAATTGGGGACCGTTGTCATGCACGATCCATTCGACACCATGTCGATAGATGACATGGTGTTTGATAAATCGACGACGGTATCGCTTTGATTTCTTTTAGCGGATTGCTTCACCACTTGGAGAAGTAATCGTGATCGCTAGAATAAATCGACGCTTTGACCGACGGAGAGAAAATGGGACCTACAACGCCCATTCCCCACGCCTCAATGGCCGTGATGTGGCTGAAGGATGCAACCGCCAGAGGTCGATGCATATAATTCGCGGAATTTGACACGCGGCATTTCGAGCGCATCGACAAGGCCATTAATCATTGTGGGCCAAAAGTAGCCCATTCTCCTGATTCGATCAGAGCTTGGGACCGCTGGTGCAAGCACCACATTCACCTTCGTGCTTCCGAAGGACCTCTTCTCCTCCTTGTTTGAAAGGCATCGGAGTAAAGACCGCCATACCTCACGCATATAACATCTGGGTCTCTGTGTTGTAAAAGAATCTTAGAGCTCTTTGCCGGATTGACTCTCTCTCCCTTACGTCTTCTCGCAAAATACCGTGCAAGACGTAATCGATGATGGGAAAGCGCCAATCTCGGGGCTCCAATTTGGTTTGGGTTGCATGTACCTCTTTGGTAACTACCCCTTTATTTTCTTGTCCCTCATTATATATTGGTACGAAGAGTTGATGAGTCCCGACCGAACTAGTTGCTCGGTCTCTCGGAAGGTTGTGCTAACGACATTTAACGCCACAGATCCGCAGGAGCGTTTTGGAGGCGGGATATATTCGATAAAGAACTCTTCGAACGAAGTCCGCCATTTCGATTGCTACCGATGATAAGAGAGGAAGAATGTATTCTATCTCTTGCTTCTGAAGAGGAAGGATGTGTCCTATCTCCAGATGAATGTGGGAAAGGAAGAATGTATTCTATTTCCCGATGAGAAACTAAGAGTGGGGTCTCCACTCCGAGGATCTCGGAAGGGTACGGATAGCTTTCGCTTTTATAGGACTGCTAACCAGAATTTGGAAGTGGACCTCCCGTTTGTGGGAGGAATCGAGAGGGGATTTTGCTGGTGGTTGGACCAGGGAGATTTTTAGTGGGCCCACCGTCAATGAATTTGATCGGTGAGAGAATTTTGGAGGAAAACACAATAACTTAGGGTTATCCTCATGAAAATGAGTGAGATGTTCTATGAGGAACTTCCCATCAAAATGGATTATCCTGAATGTACTAAGGATAATACTTTTTCAGAAACTTTCCATTTATTGGCATTAATTGCCGATCGCCATTTTGTGTGATAAGGCGATATGCGCCGTTTGAATAGACTGTGTCTATTATAAACGGTCCTTCCCATTTAGGTTCGAATTTACCTTTCTTTTTGGAGTTGAGAATTATCGGCCGTCGAGCGGCGAGGACGAGATCTCCCTCCTTAAAGGTTCTCTGTCGAACTTTCTTGTTGAAAGCCCTCGACATCCTAGCTTGATAGAACTCAATGCATTGTTGAGCCTCCAGGCGCTTCTCATCTAACATCTCAAGCTCTTCGAGACGCTTTTGATGTTGTTCTTCTGCCGCCATCTCGCTGAAAGGGCGGCGCGGCGACGGAATCGATTTAACGGAGAATCGCTTCACACCCGTGAAACCGTGGAGTACGGGTTGCTCCGGCAGGCGGCATTTGCAGCGATATGCCCGAGTGCTTCTCCGAAGTTTATCGCCCCGCCTCGCTTTGTTGTTCTTCACAAGCTTCGACAAAATCTTGATAATCGTTTTGTTGAACGCCTAATCCATTTGCCGCCGGATTATAGGTCGCCGACGACATCTTGTATCTTGAACTTTTCGCAAAACCCGATGAAGGAATTGCCGATGAATTGGGGACCGCTGTCATGCACGATCCATCTCGGGACACCATGTCGATAGATGACATGGTGTTTGATAAATCGACGACGGTATCGCTTTGATTTCTTTTAGCGGATTGCTTCACCACTTGGAGAAGTAATCGGTGATCGCTAGAATAAACCGACGCTTTGACCGACGGAGAAAATGGGACCTACAACGCCCATTCCCCACGCCTCAATGGCCGTGATGTGGCTGAAGGATGCAACCGCCAGAGGCCGATGCATATAATTCGCGGAATTTGACACGCTGGCATTTCCGAAATGCATCGATCAAGGCCATTAATCATTGTGGGCCAAAAGTAGCCCATTCTCTGATTCGATCGTAGAGCTTGGGACCGGTAGTGCGCACCACATTCACCTTCGTGCTTCCCGAAGGACCTCTTCGCCTCCTTGTTTGAAAGGCATCGAGTAAAGACCGCCATACCCCGACGATATAACATCCGGTCTCGTTGTAAAAGAATCTTAGAGCTCTTTGCCGATTGACTCTCTCCCTTACGTCTTCCGCAAAATACCGCAAGACGAATCGATGATGGGAAAGCCAATCTCGGGCTCCAATTTGGTTTGGGTTGCATGTACCTCTTTGGTAACTACCCCTTTATTTTCTTGTCCCTCATTATATATTGGTACGAAGAGTTGATGAGTCCTGACCGTAACTAGTTGCTCGGTCTCGGAAGGTTGTGCTAACGACACAGCTAACGCCGCCAGCGCATCCGCGTGAGCGTTTTGGAGGCGTGGGATATATTCGATAAAGAACTCTTCGAACGAGTCTGCCATTTCGATTGCTACCTGATGATAAGGAATTAGATCTGGATTTCTGACTTCGTAGTCTCCGCGGATCTGCGACTATCGGTTGTGAATCGCCAGACGCCGAGATACTCGACCCTAGCTCCTTGGCGAAGCTAAGTCCAATAAGTAACGCTGTATTCGCTACGCTATTGGAACAAGGTTCGTGAGCTTAATAAGCACGGGCATGACATGATTCCGGAAATCAAGACAACTCCGACTCCAAATGAGATTTTAGAACATCCGGGGTACTTGCCACATTAGTGGCCCGAGAAGTTCACAAAATACAATCGCCATATTTGTTGGTGCGATGTAGTGTTGACTTCCTGAACTTCATCCGGAAGATCATCATATAACTCAACTGTGTCCGTTGTCGGGTTGGCAGCCAAGAGATCGCAAATAGCCTGTCCTTTGACCGACTTTTGTTGTTTGAAGTGCAAGTCATATTGGGACAAGAGCAAGGCCCATTTCGCCAAACGCCAACTCATTGAGGCCGGCTGGGTCATAAATATTCGGACCGGATTTACGTTAGAGATAACATAAATCGTCTGTCCGACTAAATAGTGCCGCATTTTTCAATCGCGAACACTAATGCAAGGCACCGCTTCACCATTGGGTATCGAGACTCAGCACCACTAATGTTCGCCGTAATACATCGCCGCTCGCGGATCAGCCGCCGCCGCTCCGCAGTAAAGCGCTTAACGAGTGATCCGTTGCCTTGATGTAAATCAGAAACGGTTTTCCCGACCACGGTGCAACAAGAACAGAGGTTTAGAGAGATATGATTTGATCTCTTCAACGCTCGACAAAGGCCGCCCCAAATAAACGACACGCCTTCTTGTTCAACTTAGAGAATGGTTGGCATTTCCCGATAGGTTCGATATGAACCGCCGGATGTACGCCAATCGCCTTTGTAACCCCCGAAGTTCTCTCGATTTCTGAGGTTGCAACTCTTGAATTGCCTTCACTTTGTCGATCGACGGGATTCCTTTGTCGGTGACGACGGCCGAGGAACTTGCCACCGACATCCCAAGGAAGGACTTGGGTGGTTCATCTTTAGCCGATGAGTCCGCATGAGCTCAATACCGCTCTAAGATCTTTGATGTGATCTCCTTTGTCACGGCTTTTCACGACTAAGTCGCCGACGTAGCATTCGACCGCTTTCCGGAGATGGTCCCGAAAATTTTGTCATCGCCGATGCACGGGCGCGATTTTTCGTAATCGAACGGCATGACCGTAGCAATATATACCGATGGCTGCTCAACGCCGTGTTTGGCATCATCGGGTGCATCTTGATCTGATTGTAACCCGAGAAACCATCCATGAATGACATTCTTTCAAATCCACACGTATTGTCGACTATGACATCAGTGATGGGAAGAGGAAAGTCATCTTTGGGGCAAGCAGCCGCTCGTGTCTCTCAGAGTCGACATACGCATCCTAATTGAACCATTCTTCTTCGCGGATCGATCAGATTCGCCACCCAATCCGGGTGTTGAATTTTCTTGATGAATCCCGATTCTATGAGTTTCTTCACTTCGTCAACGATTGCCTGCAAGATTTGTGGACGAAACCGTCTTTGCGGTTGCTTGACAGGTTTGACATCTACCTTGATGTTGAGGCGATGTGTCGCCACATTAGGGTCGAAGTCCCGCATGTCCTCGTAACTCCGTGCTAATACATCGATATACTCGATTAGGGCAATCAACTCTTCCTTCTCTTCCGAGGGAAGAGTATTGCTGATATTTATGAGCTTAGGATGTTCTTCGTCACCCATATTAACCTGGACTACCTCGTCTTTAGTGGGGGGTTCTCTTTGTTCGAATCTATCCCCAAACTGCTCTTTGAGTTGATGGATCCATGGGTCTTTCCATGTTGGCATATCTTCATCATCCTCAATAGTAGCAGGATCGACCGTAGCCATATTTGACATCAAAGCCTTGAAAACTTCTCCAGGTCGGTGTCTAATCCCAAGTCAAGAATCGCATCGAATGTCCGCCTCCCTCATCGGGTGGATTATTATCAATCACCATGAGCATTCATCTTCGAGGAGGATTCATATCCCAATCCCCTTCTAGAGGCATAATAGTTATCCGGCTTTCCTCTTGGGACATAAGCCGCCTCGAGGGACTCGAGGACCTCGCCCAAACATAGACCTTCCCTTGTGTCAAGTTATACCCCACTTCTTCATGATGCCCGGTGTCTCGGACTATATCCGAATGTGTGGAGGATAGGCCTATTGTCATCTTCATCTTCTTCTAAGAAATGATTCGGCGTTGGAACTGCATCTCCTTTTCCGTAAACCAAGTCTTTTTCACTACTTGATCTTCGTGGGATGACGAGTGTTGTTCCAAAAGAGTCTTGAACCGCTTTTGTGTAAAGCAAGATGACCGAAGTTGGTAAGTGCAACTCGATCGTTGTATAAACCTCGCCATCACATCATTCAAAGACAAAGGGTACTCTAAATCGTCATTTATTGATTCATCGGCGATTTGCCAATTACAATGTTCATCTGACGATTCTTCATCGTCAAGATTGATTACAAGGGGTACAATGTCATTTAAAACAAAACCACCATTATAATCAAGCCCGGCTTCGGTATCAGCTTCTTCACCGCTGTCCGTGCCTTGGGCCGATGATTCAGTTTCGGACTCATTACCGTAGAGGAGAGAATCAGTGAAATAATTCTCCATCCCCTTAAACGGTTGTTTGTCCGCGACCACCGCCTTGACTCATTATTCGTGGTCTACATATTTGAGACATCGATGAAGAGTAGATGGGACTATAACGCTACCGTGGATCCAAGGTCGACCCAACAATAAGTTATAGGAAGTCTCGTCAATCACATAGCAGTGACTTCGACTTTAAGTCCCCATTTGGCATTTTATCCGATTTTACCAAGCGCCGAGACTACCGGTGTTAAATCCGTAAATCACCATGCCTGCTGATGTCACCTTATGTGGGATTCCAAGGTGATACATGAGGCGCTAGGGCATGATGCTCACAGCCGAACCCGGATCGACTTGATCCTGCTAACTTCACCGAGCCAATATACCCGTGAAGTATAGCGCCTATCGTGCTTGGAATCCCTCGTCGCATATCCTCCTTTGTAAAAGTAATGCAGGGAAGTGTTTCACGCAAGGTTAGACTGTTGGGCGACTCTTCGGACTCGGCTTAATGCGGGTGAGGAAGACTTCGAATCGCCGTGGCTTCTTGAAGAGCTTCTCTTGTCTTTGACAACCGCAACAGCTCATAAAGAGTGATTCTTGCGGGAATATTAGCCAATTGGGCCATAACGTCGAAGCGATATGGGGTGTTGGAGCTTCCCGGTTTGTCTCTTCTAATCGGGTGATTGAACCGAGACTGCTTCGGGAGTTGAGCTTCCTGGGCCTGAGGTTGCTTCTCCTTTGCTTCACCGCTTTTTTAGCAAATGCCGCTATTGTCCTTTCTCTCAGACGAGTGAGAGGAGTCGTGGCCACCCCCGCCCGGCAGCGCCTTCGCTTGATTTGGAATCTCCTGATACTTGTAGTCAGATTCGTGTCCACTCCTTGTGGCAAAGACTTCATGCTCTTCTTGAAGCGGAAAGTCGCCACTTCCTCATCGTCCTTCTCTCGAATTGGTGAAGCAAAGATGGCATAGTTTGCCTCTTCCCTTGGACTTCTTTTTGGTCAAGAGGTAGTCCATCATCATCTTCCAAAGAAGTCGTGGTGGACCCAAAGGATTTCTCCGCGATTTGCCATTACAATGTTCATCGACGATTCTTCATCGCCAAGATTGATTACAAGGTACAATGTCATTTAAAACAAAACCATTATTATAATCAAGTTCAAGCTGTATTCTTCACCGCCCGTGCCTTTGGGCCGATGATTCGCCGACTCATTATCAGAGGAGAGAATCTTGAAATAATTCTCCATCCCCTTAAACGGTTGTTTGTCCGCACCACCGCCTTGACTCTCATTATTCGCGGTCTACATATTTGAGACACGATGAAGAGTAGATGGGACTATAACGCTACCGTGGATCCAAGGTCCACCCAACAATAAGTTATAGGAAGTCTCTCGTCAATCACATAGCAGTGACTTCGGACTTTAAGTCCCCATTTGGCATTTTATCCGATTTTACCAAGCGTCAGACCACCGGTGTTAAATCCGTGAAATCACCATGCCCGCTGATGTCGACTTCCGGCAGGGATTCCAAGGTGATACATGAGGCGCGGGCATGATGCTCACAGCCGAACCCGGATCGACTTGATCCTGCTAACTTCACCGAGCCAATATACCCAAGTGAAGTATAGCGCCTATCGTGTTTGAATCCCTCGTCAGCATATCCTCCTTTGTAAAAGTAATGGGAAGTGTTTTACGCTAGGTTAGACTGCTTTGGGTCGATTCTTCGACTCGGCTTAACGGGTGAGGAAGACTTCGAATCGGCCGTGGCTTCTTGAAGAGCTTTCTTGTCTCTTTGACAACCGCATAGCTCATAAAGAGTGATTCTTGCGGGAATATTAGTTGGGCCATAACGTCGGCGATATGGGTGTTGGAGCTTCCGGCTTGTCTCTTCTAATCGGGTGATTGAACCGACCGCTTCGGAGTTGAGCCTGGCCTGAGGTTGCTTCTCCTTTGCTTCAACTGCTTTTTTAGCAAATGCCGCTATTGTCCTTTCTCTCGCACGAGTGAGAGGATTGGCCACCCCCTGGCCCGGCGCTTGGATTTGGAATCTCCGATAGTAGTCAGATTCGTGTCCACTCCTTGTGGCAAAGACTTCATGCTCTTCGTAAAACTGAAAGTCGCCACTTCCTCATCGCCCTTCTCTCGAATTGGTGAAGCAAAGATGGCATAGTTTGCCTCTTCCCTTGGACTTTTTTGGTCAAGAGGTAGTCCATCGATCATCTTCCAAAGAAGTCGTGGACCCAAAGGATTTCTCCGCTTTCTGTCGTGGTGCGGATCGAGCCCTTCTCACGCGTTCGTGAGGATCTTCATTCACCATCTTCATTCCTACCTCCACAATCGGCGCCGGTTGGAACCAATCCAACGAACTGATCCAAGCTTATAGAGACTACATTTGCTCCCACCTTCTTCTCTTTAGAGGGTTTCGAGTAATGACTCCAACATCGATCAAGGCTTGAATCTTGTCCTGAGATGGTAAATGTAACTTTGTAGGATGATGTACCGCCTCGGTAAGCACAAGCATTTAGGATCTGAACCTTGTTTGCCTCCTCTTGGTTCACAATCGGGGCAACCGGATCTTATTGTTCTCCGTAAGGTATTTGAAGATGCCCGAACTTCCTCGCCCTGAACGTAAGTCTTGGGAAACCTCGAACCGATGGTTTCGACTCGAGTTTGTTGGCGCCATTGAGGTCGCGATTGTCGTGGTGCACGCGTTACGACCGGCCGCTTGGTTGCACCAACGCTTGATTAGCGCCACGAATTTGTTGGCGCTTTACCGCCACGGGGACAAAGTTCTTGTGAGCATTCACCATAGGTCGACCTCTCTCTCGCTTTCTTCCTTTTCGTAAATCGCTTCGCTTGCTCCGTATCTTTAAATCTTTCTGTGTCTCGACGGCAGCTCCCATTGCTTCCAACACGCTCAATGACAGTTGTTGTGACAAGTTTGAGAATTCTGATCGGGTCTCGCTCAATTCATTGCCTTATTTCAACCTCTTCCCATCCTCCTCCTCTTCTCTTTCTCGTCCAACAAAGACCGATGGATACCTCTGTCATCGCCAAAGAAATTGGTGAGAAACATGGTCTCCATATCATCCCAAATATTAACGCCCCTCGGTTTGAGACGGCGGTACCAATCAAGGCAGCCCAATGGGTGCAACGAATGACCGAACCATCAAGGGCTCGTCGAGATAACTCCTAGATGAGACTTGAAGTAGATCAAGTGTCGAGGGGTGATCCCTCCGCCAAACGGCGTGAAGTTGATGAGGCTGAATTGTGGTTGCGGTTGACGTTTGATTAGCGTCTGAGAATTTGTTGGCGCTTTACCTCCCACGGGGACAAAGTTACGCTTGTGAGCATTCACCATAGGTGACCTCTCCGCTTTCTTCCTTTTCAGGAATCGCTCGGCTTGCTCTCCGCGTATCTTTAAATCTTTCCAGGTCTCGGACGGTGCAGTTCCCATTGCTTCCAACACGTCCAATGACAGGTTGTTGTGACAAGTTTGGAGAATGAACTTCTCCGTTATCGGGTCTCGGCAATTCATTGCCTTATTTCTGAACCTCTTGACGAAGTTATCCACTGTTTCCCCGTCTTTCTGTTTCTCGTCCAACAAAGACCCGATGGATACCTCGGTGTCATCGTCGAAGAAATTGGTGAGAAACATGGTCTCCATATCATCCCAGCTATTAACGCTCCCTGGTTTGAGACGGCGGTACCAATCGAAGGCAGCTCCACGAAGGGTGCCAACGAATGACCGAACCATCAAGGGCTCGTTGCCGGAGATAACTCCTAGATGAGACTTGAAGTAGATCAAGTGCTGAGTGGGTGATCCCTTTCCGTCAAACGGCGTAAAGTTGATGAGGCTGAATTTTGTCGGATACGGGATTGATTCCCACTCCCTCGGGTAAGGACATGGTATACCCGTCTTCTTTACCTCTTGAGCGGAAATCAAAGTATTGATTTTGCTCTCGAGGTCTTTTATTTTCTCATTTTCCCCTACGTCTCCGTTCGGGTAAACTTGGGGAGGAATGACGGTGTTATCACTAGCATTTTGCCGAGCAGCATGATCATCTACATTTCGGCCTCCTTCTCTGTCCGTGTCACTATCTGTTAAGTTGATATTATTGCGACGACTTGGCTCGCCTTGGCGGTTCATTATCGCGTGGATCTGTTGGTCATGCATTGCTCTCATCTGCTGCATGGCCAGTTCCATTTCGAGCTTAAAGTTGTCCCTTTGCTTGGTTAGGGCCTCTTCAAGCATCTGGGACACTTGTTCCGCGCTGATCATGAACGCCTCACGAGGTTGTCCTATGCTGGACATTGTATTATCGGAAGCCATTGCGGAGTCGGCATCCGACACTTCATCATCTGAGGGTAATCCCTTCTGCATCTTGCGATAATTGGGTCGTCTAACAGTCCCGGACCGCAATCGAGTCATTCGTTGCGATGCCCCGGGAACGGCACGTGACGACGTCCCTCTGCTGGTCATATTGATGGTAACACTCGGCAATTCATCACCCTGAGGCGCCCATCTCTTCTTGCGGAAGCGTCTTGACTTGGGTTCGGGCATTCTCGTGCCGAGCCTATCAAAGACCGACGCCTTTTCCGGAGTCGTTTTAGCGCAGTTGCACTCCGATAACACCGCCTTGATCGGTTTGAGCACAAGCAAGGCATGTTTGGTTCGAGCGCCTCTTTCGATTTACTCGCACTTCAAAGACGATAGTACAACTCGTCGGCATGAATACGGAGCAACCTATCGTGTGTTGGCGACTTCTCGTATAACGCTGTCATCGTCAGATGAGAACGTCTCCTTCTGAGAGAAAATAGGCCTTTCATAAGTCACTCGTCGCGACGCACGCCTTCGCGAGTGTGAATCTTCAACGGGCTCTCGGACTTCGATTTGAAGCCCGGTGCGAGCAGCTGCAGGATTCTTCTTGTCTTTGTGGGTGCGACCCCCTGTATCAGGAGTGACCCGCGATTCCTTTAGCGGACCCAGGCGATCCTTGACGGTAAGCCTGCTGGTCGTGGCGATAGTTGGCTTCGCCGGAAGTTTGGGTGCGGACACCGGAAGTAACTTCGGCGTCAATACCACTTTTGTTGAGGTGCTCACAATTTCTGATTTGAGCACGGGAGCAGGAGTTGGCCTGCTGGCGGAGCTGGGCTTGGATGCTGGGTTCGTCGGAGTTGAAGCCTCGACGGACTTGGGCTTCCAAACTAGCCGATTTGTTGACGACTTCTTGGCCACCTCCTTTTTCAACTCGCGGGCTTGTTGCACCAAAGCCCGTGCTTGCGCGAGGAGCGTGCGGCGCTTCCGGATACGCTCCTGAAGCGTAGAACGGTTCCGTTTGACTCGGACCCATTCATTTATCGCCGGCCTGTAAGAATCGGCTACGATCTCAGACTTCAGTCTCTGAGTCAACTTGGATCTTAGATCCGCCTCATAGCGGACCCCATCCATTGATTCTTTTGCCTGGGCCAATTGTTTTGCCAGGCGCTGACGTCGCCTCTGACGGGCTCTCTTGGAGAGAGTCACGACGCCATTGGCGGAATCGACCCCCTGCAAAGATAGGGGTTCTGAAGATTTGGCCGTTGTTAGGACCGGGGAACCACCGTTGTCTGCAGTCCTGACGGCGGTGGTGGTGGATTTTCTCGCCTCCGCATCTGAGGCGATTGGGTCTTCCTTGCAGCGGAGACCATCTTGGACTTGCGGGGGGAGGAGTTGGATTTGGACGAGGAGGAGAGATAGCCCTCGAACTTCTGTTGGTCGAATTGCATCGACCTCCTCGATGACCGGATCGGATCCGCTGGTTATGCACGACGGCTTCTTTGTTGAAGCCGTTGACTCCCACTGTGGTCGCCAGCTTGTTCGCGGGGAAAGTTGGTTTGTTATTCATTGTTACTGAATTCGTTTACAGCTTCGTTGGCCTACAAAAAAATTCAAAAGAAATGCCTTTTATTTTAAGGCGTACAATGAAAACAAAAATTATAACTTTTCCTGAACAAACGCTCGGATCTCTATTATACGGGCTCCTCGCTTGCGTGGGTTCTTCGCCTGTGCCGGGGACTTTTTATTCGTCCGTGGACCACCGCGCAATTTCCGATCCTGGTGTAAACCCGGGTTCTGAAACTACAGACGTAGAGGGGCTCGTTTCACGAAGGAAACGAAGCGCCTGAGGGGATCACACTCAAGAAAGGAGAGGATCGCCTGCGGGGATCGCACTCACGAAGGAGAGGATCGCCGGAGCGGGTGAGATCTACTAGGAGAAATCACAGCGCTATCCCTGAGATTAAGACGAAGCTTAATCTAGAGGGTATCTCAGAGTTCGACCAATTCGCCACCTTCCGCTTGTAGATCGACGCCGATCGAACTTGTGTTCGCCGATGCTCGAATCGGCGCTGACGGCTTGTGGATCTCCTGAGAACTCTTCAGAAAATCGCCGAAGTCCAAGAAAATCCCGCCTCAAATCCAAGAGAAAATCCCCCTCGTAACCGCCAAGACCCCCCTATTTATACAATAGGGGGGGTGTGTGCGCCGGGCCAAGTGGCTCGGCCATGGTGGCCGAGCCTCCTCGGCCACTTGGCCGAGGCACTTCGGCCAAGTTGGCCGAGGTGCCGCATCGCGCCGTTTTTCGTCGTCTCGCGTCGTTTTCCGTCGATTCGCGTCGTTTTCCGTCGGCTCTTTCGGTCTTCCGGGCTTAGTTTTGCTCCGGTGATGTCGCCGTTGTGTTTGAGTCCGTACCCGATCAACTTTCAGAGCTCAAACGGCTCGTTTGCATCGACGGACTAAGTACGGTTGATTCCGTCTCGTCGACGTTTGAGTTTAGTCAACTCGACACGTCGAACTTCGTCGCCGGGTCTTTTCCACGACACGTCGTTTCATTGGCTCGTACGTCTTGCCGACTCACTTCATGTGCTCGTCGACTCGCTCTACGCGTTTTGCGACGTAATCGCGTCGTCGTGAGTTCTGGGTCGCGCTGTCGGACGGATCGTCGGTTGTCAACCCACCGTTTACGAGTCTTATTCGGGTACTGATAAGCAATTTTTAACGCCTACAACGGCAAGTCGTCAGTGATGTTTATCGCTGACGGCTTGCCGTCGGCGATGTTGTCAACATCGCTGACGGGTCTCCGTCGGAGATATGCATCGGCGGCGGCTAGCCGTCGGCGATGTTTCAACATAATCGACGGAGACCCGCCGCTGATGTTGAAACATCTCGACGGGATTGCCGCCGCCGATGTTGCCAGATATCGACGGGCTCCCGCCGTGGATGTTTCTTCCCCGACGGATTTGTTGGCGGCAGTATCCTTGGCGGCTCCCGTCAAGGATACGCGATCGCCGACGGATTTTGGGCATCCTTGGCGGAAAGCCCGTCAAGGATGCCCGATTTTCCACTAGTGTATACTATCATAAATGTTTAATCATCATTATAATTAAAATCTAAAATTTATTATTTAAGCCTAGTAATATTAGATCCTCTCACAATTCATGTTGGACTATTAGCTTTTTCAATTATATTTAATTGTATATCTAATGACATAAATATGTGTCGTGATTTGCTACACATTTTATTTGTGTAACTATTGTTTAATTCTTTGCAAATAAAATGACACTTTTATATGTGTCATAAAATAAGTGTGGACATGTATAACTTTTGTTGTAGTGTAATGAATTTCCTAAACTTTGGATCACATCACAAATAAAAGAAACCATTATAAGAAATATATTTTCTATATTTGTTTTCCTTAATTTTTGGCAATCAAACAGCCCTTTAATTTCCAGCTACAAAAGTATCTGCTGAAACAAATGATCGTTAAAAAATCATGCTAGGAATATTTAATTTATTAAATTAAAAACGGATTCTTTTTACATAGGAAATAAACACGTATACTCTCATTCAATCGGTGACCTCTTCTATTCCGGTGTATACGATGCAAACGGTGCGGTTTCCTTCTTCTGTTTGTAATGAAATTGATAGACTCAATAGGAATTTCCTTTGGGGTGACACTATTCATAAAAAGAAGGCCCATCTAGTCAAATGGTCGGATGTTTGTTTACCAAAGAAATTTGGGGGGTTGGGTTTGAAGCATTTCCAGACCTTTAATTCTGCCATGCTAGCAAAAGTTCTTTGGAGGATCATTCAAGAGCCTAATAGTTTGTGGGTGCAATTTTTGCGAGACAAGTATTTCAACAGTGGTGACGTGTTGAATTGTAATCTAAAGGCAGGTGTTTCATATTGCTGGCGTAGCATCTGTCAGGTGCTGGACACATTTAAACAGGGGCTTTCGTGGCGTATCGGTGCAGGAAAGCATGCTAATTTTTGGTTGGGACTCGTGGGGAGGGCATAAGGCTCTAATTGAAGAGAGAGGTGATGAAGTACTTGTACAAAATCTTGACATGAAGGTGGCTGATTTCATTCTTCCTTCAGGTGACTGGAACAGAGATTTGTTATATCAATGTCTTCCTCAAGAAGTAGCTCAAAGAGTGGCAGGTTATCCCCTACCTCACTGCTCCTTTCATATGGACAAGCTCATTTGGAAAGAAACAAGGGATGGCACTTTCAGCACTAAATCTTTTTATGGGATGCAAATGGAAAATAATCAAGTTCCTTGTGATTATGCATTTATTTGGAAATTAAAATGCCCAGCGAAATGGATCTCATTTCTTTGGCTGCTAATGAAAGATAGGCTCATGCATAATGTGAATCAGGTAAAAAGACATATGTCTATAGACGCTACTTGTAATGTCTGTGGTGCTGCATCGGAGGATAGTGAACATATTTTTCGTAGCTGCACTCGTGCTCAGCAGGTTTGGCTTAATTTTGCCGGACATTTTAACATGGATGCTTTTAATAGCGGTGAGCTTTAGGATTGGTTACTGACCAATCTCAGATTTGATGAACCTTTAGTTGGTTGGGACACAAATTGGAATCTCGTCTTTTCTGCTATTCTGTGGGTTCCTTTGGATTAGGAGATGTAGGTCTGTTTGGGACACAAATGCTGGTTATCCATTGTATCCTTTGACTGCTGTAATTCCTTACGTTCAGTCAGTGGTTCAAGCTTTCAAAGCTAGTTGTTCAGCTTCGAATAGGAAAGTTGTGCAACAAATTGGTTGGGTGAAACCTCCACGAGGTTGGATGAAAATTAATGCTGATGGTGCTGTAAAGTCAAGTTTTGGAAAAGCAGGGGCAGGAGGTCTTATCCGTGATTCTGTTGGTAATTGGTTGGTTGGCTTTACTCTAACTTTGGGGAATTGCAACAATATGGTGGCTGAGCTGAAAGCTGTGAGATATGGGTTAAGGCTCGCCTGGGATCGTGGCTGGAGGAAAGTCATATGTGAAACTGATTCTATGAGCACTATTCGCCTTATTCTTGAGGTAGGTACTGAGCTACATCCCTATGGTGTACTAATAGAGGACTGCCGAAAACTAGTTAAAGAAAATTGGATTTGCAAGCTTATTCATACCTATCGGGAGGGAAACTGTTGTGCCGACGCGTTGGCGAACATGGGAGTAGATTCTGATTCAGTTTCACAAGTCTTTGCAGTAGTCCCCCCCTCCATTAGCAACCTAGTCTATGGTGATTGTATTGGTGTGACGCTTCCCCGTCGTGTTAGGGTGGAGTAAAAAATTTTTTTTTAATTCATTGTTTGCTTTTATTTTCCGTATGTACCAAAAAAAAAACACGTATAAGTTTTAATTAGTTTATTAATATATGGAAATATATTTAGGAAAATGCACAAAAGAAATTACGGAAGGTTTTATTGTGCTAATTGGGCCTTTCGGGCTAAGCTCATCAGGCCTGGCTTCTGACTAAATTAAATTGTCTGAAAATTAAGTTCATGTTCAACTCAAAGTTGTAAACGTGTAGCCAAACCCAATAATACTACTCGCGAGCCTTCCATGCTTCCATGAAAGTTATGAAACATTGATATGAGTTAGGGTTTTCGTTAAGATACGTTTGAAATAGGTTCAATATCAGAAAAACCCCCTTAAAAAAATTAGAAATCCAACTTAAGTTAGAAATTTATTGGAAAATCTCCTTTTAACTTTAAGATTTGATATCAAGAAACCTCCTTAAAAGCGTGTAATCTCAAAGTTAAAAACGATTTTCTAATAAAATCTTAAAGTTAAGAAGATTTTTTAATTGCCCTTTTGGTCTTAGGGGCATTTTCTTATATTTTGAAAGTTATGGTTAATTCCTCTTGAGCCAACTTGAATCCAAACAGATTAAGCCTAGCACATCTCTGCAGATAACCCAACTTATTGACCTTTGTAAGAGGATAGGCGGAGGTTTAAGGTTAAGGATTAGTCTCATCCCTCTTTTATTCCTTCTTTCCGTTTACTTTGACTCTAATAAAGTCAAGAGAGATCATCTACCCTTGTTTGTGAAGCTCAAGACGTATATTGCCATTAATATTATACTCGTTGTTTCTCATTGGCAGATGTCTCCTCATGTATATATATGTGCCGATATAAATTAAGGCTCTATATCTTTCCATTAATGTCAAAGTAAGAAATAATATTAATGTTTGGCACTGTAGCAATGATTCCAATATTACTTCTAGAACATGATTAATTAAGTAATGCCGCCTACGGAAAAAGATACATAAGGAGCATGCATGGACTGCAATTGAATAAGTTCTTCCATTTTCTTTCGATATACCTTTTTGGATGGCTTGCAACTAAAATATGTTTCTTTTGAAGACAAGTCTTCTTGCGCACCAATTAGGCATTTAAAAACAAAAATCAAATGATATTTCACCAACAATAAAGCTGAAAACGGAATGTGATTCAAAAGTAGATTATTCAAATGAACTTGATACTCTTGGCATTACATTAATTTTACGTACATATTTTTAAAATATGTATAAACAAAATCATGTATTTTATTTTAGGAGGTCTTGTAATGGATCATGAGATTGCATTAGCTATGTTACTTAAAATTGTTATGGGTGATTCAAATACTAATCCTTGAATAGGATATGCAATCAAATTAGAGTTTCTATTAGCTATGTCTAATATTAAGATAAGGACAAAAGAGTTTGTTTATTCTATTGAGATTAAAATTCTTATCTTGTAGAATCTATGGATAGCAACAACTCTTATCCTTAGTCTCCATAAATATGACAGAAGATCTTTGATGAGAATTTACCCAATTTAGGGTCGCAACATCAAGGGAAAGAACGGATGATTTTTTATTAAGGCTGCAGATAGTTGATCCACCCGACGGCAGCAGTAAGCATTAAGAGAAGGGCTCTGCAGGCTGAAGCAATATATTCAAGAGGTTCTTGGTTTGGCTCTCTATTTGGTTAGCTCTCTAGGTGTTAGAAATTATTAGAGAGATTAAGAGCTTTCAGGGGTGTGATTTGAGATTGAGTGATTGAGAGATCTTCACTTTGTATTCCTCACAATTTAGTAAAGCTATTCTCCTCCTTCGCCCGTGGACGTAGGCTACAAGTCGAACCACGTCTATCTTTGTGTTCGTGTGTTCTTGAGATATTTCGTGCTTTCGTGTGATTGATTTTAGTTTATTCCTGGGGTTTGTCATAACAAAAATCTTGCATTGTACATCAACTTAATACATCCATAAATGACAGTGAAAATGTGTACTTTTATTATCATCCTTTTCAAATTAAGTTCGTATGTCAAAGTGAATCAGTGATGGACACGGAAATGTAATTTTATACACCAAGCATTTTGATATGTGAGATAATTAGAATAGCTATCTCAGGAGTGTATTTAAGCCGCTCATAACATCATTAGAATTCTATCAATTTGTCATTGTACTTAATTGAAAATTTCAGGCGCGTGGCGGGCAAAGTCATGGAGCGATTAGATTGCCTGAAGTCCAAACAAAGCGGCCTAGAAAGTATCATCTAGCCTGAAATTTTCAATTTGAAAGGAACATGTTTCTCAATTTGAAAGGAACATGTTTCTCAATTTGAAATTTTCAAACATATATAATCTGTGAAAATCACGTATTTTAACAAGACAGGGTCCAAAAGCTACTGGAGTTTTGGTTTGTGACGCTCGGATTTGTGAAATTCCTTCAGCATTACCATTTTTAATTTGGACATTTTTCAAATTTTTAGAAAGAAATTACTAGTCAGTTTGTATTAGAAAATTACGAATTCAGATTGTTGATCGATGTGTTTCCTCAATCAGAGGGAATCGTTCAAGGTAGTTTTTAATACATTATATTTTTAATAATTTTTCCTATTAGGAGTCTGTTATGTTTTCTATTTAAGAATATGATTGTAAATCCCAAAGGCATTACTTTTTATCAATAAAATTCCTCTTTGATACTATTTTGTGGATTTTAAGATTCTTCTCCTCTTGGATTCAAAGACCTTCTTGGCGGATTTTGAGGTTTTGTTTCCGCCCTGTGTCAAAGTTTCTACATCATTTATCCTTAACGGATTTGTTTAAATAAAGCCGTCTCCATCTTTTGTGATATTTGACATTTAATTTGACCATCTCCTAGTGCATTGCAAATCTCTCAATTATCATGAAAATCATTCCTTAATGAGGTTATTTAAAAACTTTAGGAATAGTTTCAAATCTTCAATATTAGTAGCTATCATATTGTGATCCCGGCTCTGTGAGTCTAGGTATTGGCTTATAAAAGGGCTTTCAACTTGCGGGAGTTTGTTAGAGTATAAAATTTCAACCCTCAATGTTCACCATAACTTCAGAGTTTTGGTGTAATAGAAGCATCCTTGTACAATATCGCTCATTATCTTTAGCTGTCATAAATGATTTAAAACTTAAACTTGTCAAAGAAATTTAAAGCTTCTATTAGCGTTGGGATGTACTTTCATATGTATATATAAATAAATAGTGGGTAGCAAAATAGTACGTACCTTATTAATCTGGTATCATTTATGAGCAATTAAGCAATTTGATCTTCTTAATTAGAACTCAAAAAGCCATGGGAAAGGACATTAATCAGATCCACTAGTTAAGTACCTATCCTGTACTTTTATTTTAGCAAAGCATAACATACTCTCCAATTCAAAAAATTCTTAGGTGCTCCATGAGCATCAAGTAGCATATACCACACTAATAGAAGGAGGGTGTGTAGCCAAAAAAAGAAAAAGAAAATTTCATAACCTTTTTCACTTATAAGTAGTTTGTGCCAACGTGGCCTTCTGCCATTTTGGTGGCACACCTCCAATTCCCTCAGCTCAGTCCAAGTGAACTGAGAGAAAACAAAGTACGAAATGGTTCATCATATATATTTTGATTTCAACAACCCCATGCATGATATGGCCATCATAATCTTTATTCATCTTAGCAATAAGCATCCACATATATAACAACTAAAAGAGCATGTGTAAAAGCTCCTCTACTTAAAATACTCAGTTTTTCTTCATCTCTCCTTGACCTAGCATCTCCTCCAACACCTTGTCATCCAAATACTCTAGCTCAATCACCTGCCGACCGTCTTTTGCAACAGATGCAGCAGTAGCAGAAGAAGAAGAAGAAGAAGATGATGATGATGATGATGAACGAGCAGCTACAACAGCATAAACATGAACTTCATCTGGAAAATTGAGCACAGCAAACGAACCTCGCATCCTGTAGGCAGCCATATCGTAGGCCCTAGCAGCCTCCTTCGCCGTGTTGTACGTGCCTAGCCATACCTTGCACCTTGCCTATTCATATCTCGGATCTCCGCCGCGAATTTGCCCCAGGTCCGGCGCCGGACTCCTATGTATTTACTCCATCATTGCCTTTCTCCATTTTTGGCGGTCCTAGTTAATCTAATTTGGTTCTACTAGTTAGTTTGGTTCGGTTAAGTTTTTGGACAAGATTGGCAATGGACTCTTGTGTTTAAATCAACTCTTGGGGGCTTGTGGGGGGCCTATCTTTTTTCTTTGTTAGGTATAACGGAGGCAAGATGTCGAGGGAATTTATTAAATAGTACAGAATTAATATACATGAACTGTAAAGGGGATATGAAAGATTACAAGACAAATTTTTTTTATATCACTTCAGGAATCAAAGGTGTTACGTTGCTCCAGAACTATTGCTATCGAGTAGTCAAATGTAAGGTGATAATGTCATACCGAAGGAAAGTTAATCATACAATCAATCGTCAGGAAGTGTCAGCGTCTCTCATGAGTACTGTTTCCAAAGAGTACTATATTGATATCTATTTATTTGCAAATGTAGAAGTAGCATGCAAATACATCACAATCAAATTGTGGCGGGACCTTTCTCGGTGATTCTCTATACATGATTGAAGAAAATATATTATTGGTAAGATACTTGAGAGGTTCTTGGATGGGACTTGCCGATCAATTTGGATGAATGGTCAAAGGTAATGAGCGCATCTTTATCGAAAGACAGCCTCAGGAACTATATTTTATTTGGTTTGCATTCGCATTGTTTTTTGGTTAAGAAAAGCTAAACAAATGTTTTAGAGGAGAACCTTTGGAGATTATGTGAATGAGCACCCTTGTGCTCAAGAACGTCACTTGAGCTTTATTCCCAGTGTGTCATTCATTGAAGTCATGCATACTGTTTAAGTTATTGCAGCTGTAATAACATTGCCTGCGGTTGTAATTACACTCTTTTTGTTATGGGTTTAATATTGAGGTTTGCTTGTATGCTCTGAAATAGCTATTTATTAAAAGGCAAAAATAGGTATTTACTGTCAGTCTCTTCAATATTTCAATCATCAGATTGAAATCTTATCTGCAACATAGTCAGTCCTTTATTTAATTTAGCTTTCCACCTTCTGATCACTCCATTGCGCCGTCATGATATTCAATAAGAACCGCTTCCACGTTTTCTCTTCAAACTCTTTTGGCCAAATTTCAATTTTTTATTTTCCCTTATAAAAAAAATAACGAATTCTCTCATTAAATAGACTAAGAGAAAGAAAATTCAATCTAAGCTTGGAGCTACAAAACATTTAATTAGGTTTGTCTTGCTTCATTTGTCTTCCTTTGATCTCTAAACCCATTAATTCTGCGATCATAGATAATGCTTATTGAATCACACTCCAAAGTTGGGATTAAATCACAACATCGTTAGCTTTCCCAAAATTCTTGCACAGAATCATTTATTTTTTCAAACAATTGCATGTTTGGTTAATTTCTGACACAGTTGAGGATGAGCTAATGGCTATCAGACGAAGAGAGATTGATGGAGCGGACTCCGGTGGTAAGCTTTGCTTGTTTAAGTTCTGAGAAATAGTAAAAATAATAAAAAAGAACTGAAAATTAAACAGGCTTATAACTTTGATAAATTATGAACATTGCCAGTGGAGCTCCGCGTAACCTCCCAACAAAGAAATAGTTATATCGCATGATATATATAGTTAGGAGAATAGAGAGCACTTTTATCGATAAATATTTACATCAAGTACCACCGTTCCACCGGTATTCCCAAAATTATTTTTGGGAGACCAAAGATGTCGGCTTTTATATTTTGTAACCTGTTCAGATATTTTCCCAATTACGGTTTTCGGTTTAGTTTTTACTAGTTATAACTTGCAGCTACAGTTACCATTATAGATACTCGTTTTGACTCATAATTTGTTCTACATTCTTTCAAATTAAAATAATTATTTTAAAATATTTAATTTTTCAACAATAAAGACAATATATAATATAATATGAATTATGATTTTAAATATGTTTACAAATTTGTGGCTTCAATCTCTTCTTTTTAATTTGAGTTTTCTTTCTTTAATTGTTCCGCTACAATTATATAATCAAGAAGCAATCCACATCTCTGATTTAAATTCATCACCCAAACTTAACATAATATTTTGTCTCTTGTCATGCTAACTTGATCACTTGTCATATTCTCATGTTCCATCTAGTTCTCAGCTGTCTGATCCCTTTATGGAAGTCTTGTCGCCTAAATTGTTTAATTCTATTCTGGATAAGCTATCTTCACTAATCTTTACTGTGTCCAGTTTGAGGGGAAGAATGAGAAGATATACTTGTTGGAATTTTCAATATTATATGAACAAAATAATATGCATAGTTTCAGTTTTGAATTATGCAAAACTGTAGTAGAAAACTGCATTTTGCTGTTGGAAAATTGCAATTCTATAGTTTGAAATACTGCAGATTGTAGTTAGAAAACTACGGAAAAACTACAGGTTGAAGACTCTATAAAAGGGGGGAACAATGCATATTGGAGGGAAACAAGAAAGAGTATAGGAGGAAATGAAAGAAAGCTCTTTGAATTCTGTCTCCCTAGAGAAGTCATCTCTTGTGAATCCCTCTTGTAATATCTCTATGTTGATGAAGTTTTAAAATGATCTTTTGACTGCAACTATTGATCATTACAGAGTAATCTGGACCTGAATTATCTTGGAAGGCAAATTTGCCATATCCATTGCAAATATTGGGGCAAATAATGTCTTAAAGACAGACGGAAATCAAATCCCTTGATTCAGGTGTTGTAACATTGCGTCCAAATCCACTACAACCAAAACCCAAATTCTAACAAAGCTAAGAAGATTCTCAACCTCAATTATCTCCGGGATTATTGAGGCAAATGTTAATTATGGGTGATGGACCAAGTTAATATATATATTCAGAGACAAAATATTATTTAATTGAGGATTTTTAAGATACAATTATCTTACCTTGTATAGCTTTCTATTAGTGCATAATAATTAACAACATGGATGAATATTAATCGAATACCTTTTCGATTCTTTTCTCATATTTCTTCTTTCTCCAACTTTGAGAAAACTCAATAGTTTGCACATAAAAGTTGTTTGCAACTATTGGATGGATGCAAAGATCCAGTCCTTGCCACCCGATTAGCATAGGAGGTGTCGTGTGGTTTAATAGTCTCATTCAAATTCTTTTTTAGCCATTTTCCGTCTAATTAGTTACCAGTAACGAGTGTATTGCATGACTGATCTTGCTAATAAAAGCTCAAGCCGTAATATCGTTGACATGAATGAGGCCAAATATGGTTTCTCGAATTAATGGAAAACTAAGAAATTGATATTGTTTGGCACTATATCTATATGGAGATGATTCCAATATTACTTCTAGAACATAATTTCTGTAGTTATGCCACCTATGTAAAGTATTCATACCGTGGACTGAAATTGAATACGTTATTCCCTTTTCTAGATATACGTTTTTTAGACGTATTACAACTAAAATATGTACATTTTAAAATTCCATTTAGATCTCTTGTGCACAAATTATATTTGCAAAACAGTGTATAACAATAAACTAGCTAAAAGACAGAATAAGATTCAAAAGTAACTTTGCCTTTCTAATTCTTTGTACTATAATTTACACGTCTTAAAATATCTACAAATAAGATCATATAGATTTGGATTCTAGCAATAGATCATGAGATTTCATTAGTTATTGAAAATTCTTACTTTTTGCTACAACTTGGCATCCAAAACGCATAATCTACTTTTATAGATGTATATTAATTTTCAAAGCTCATCGATCAAACTGATTGCATATGAAATTTTATTATGCACCATGGTGTGTGAGATTATTCACTACTGGAAAATGTGGCTTTACCCAGAAAACTTTACCCAGGAATATAAATTTCTGGTCATTGAGTAGCGATGCCCAGTAAATTTATTGTGGGTATTGATTCTGTGGGGATATAAGATAATACCCAAAAATGAGTGGTGGGTAATGCTCACTACCAAAGTAGATAATATTTATTCTGTGAGAAAAAACCTTTACCTAGAATTTATAATGGTGGGCTTTGACAAATAACTTTTATTATTTAATTATTTGAAATGAAAAAGAGATAACCAACCCGACAAAAACCACCGCTGATATTTTTTTTCTGCCCTTTCTCAGCTCTCCGCTCTTTTCTCATCTCCTCCTCTCTCGATCTCGAGCTCGATCTACTACAACCGCTCCTCCCTCGATCTCGATCTCTCATCTCCTCGGTCTCTCATCTCCTCGGTCTCTCCTCATCTCCTCGATCTCTCATCTCCTCGATCTCTCATCTCCTCAGTCTCTCCTCATCTCCTCAGTCCACGAACAAGGACGATTTGATAAAAGGGAAACCCTAGCGATCCTCTCAACCTCAATCCTCATCCAATCTCAAGTAAGTTCATGAATTCTTCATCGACCATGATTATTTATGTATGTTTTTAGAAATTTTTGTATGGATCGATTGATTTTTAGAAAAGTTATGCTAGATTGCTAGGGCTTTTCATCAATGATCTCTAAATTTCAAGATTTGTTCTAGTTTTTGATCTATTTCTGTAGAATTCCTGTATTATAAATTCAATTGATATCAATTGTAGTCTGACTTGCGTATTTGCTTGGTGTTCATTGTGTAAAAAATAAGGGAAAATGCTAAAAATTTTGAATAAAAGCATTGAATCTAAAAAGTTTGAATCAGTTGAGCAAGTTCTAAGATCATATTCAGCTTTGATTCATTTTGAAGACATAATCGCAAGCACCTAAATGATTGTGTGATAGTTAGAAATACATTTTCAAGGATTTAAACTGCAAATGATGAGAGACGAATTGTCAAAAAACCGAAATCATGATCAGTCAAGTTTGTGATATTGTTTAAGTCCAGAGATTGTTTTCTGGGAAAGTGCTGTTAGATATAGTGGCAAATTTTCTTAAATTATTAGATAAAAGAAGCATCTCCTATGGTATGCCATTGAAAATATTTGTATGATTGATTTAAAATGTCCAAAGTCTTAACAGCTTATTAATAGGTTATGGAATTTTATTTGTATGATTGATTTAAAATGTCCAAAGTCCGGTAACTTATTAGCGTTATCTACATTATAAATTTAAAATGTCCAAAGTCAAGGAGTACTTTAAGTCCATCTCCTTCAACACAATTTACTCACTCTTGTATAATTGCATTATCTACATTATAAATTTCCTTTGATACTGACTGCTTGCAAGTTTTGAGGCATCCTTATTCGAGTTTTCATCATTTTGCATCTTCTTAACAATTCTGGTAACTTATTAGCATCCATTTTACAGATGCAATTCTCCTTAACCTATATGTTGTCATTGCACAGATATTGATTTTATGTTCTCTATATTCTAAATTCTTGTATATTTTTTCTTGACCCGTTATTTTCTACTAATTCTATAAATTTCCCTTTATTCTCTCTCATCATGGGGCTTTGGATAAGAATCAGAGGAAGGTTAAGAACATTTAGGCGAACTTTTTTATTTGTCCTAGTTAAAAATATGGACCTCTGTCTTCCAGCTATTGAAACCTTTTGACATGGAACATATCCTTTGATCAAATGATTTATAGGAACGGAAGAATATGCAGTTTCCTGATTGCTAGACATCCTAAACTACTATAGGGGAGGAAAATTCATGGATCACGAGTCCCTTACTTCATCCATATTTATTTATTTATTTTTGGAGAAAATTCATCCATATTTATTTAAATTCCTAGGAGTGAGTTTTGATGCTTATTTTTTGGGTGATTATGTTTTAAAACTTGGATGTCTCCTACAAAAAGTTATCTTCACTTTGCTGATGCTACCTGCCATCTTCCTCTAACTACACAACTGTTCCTAATTCTAGCTATTTATTTGAATCTCTTGTGCAATCATTGCACATATAACTGCTTACAACCGAAATCTCTTGTGTGATAATTAAGATGTCAAATATTTGGCCAATTAAAAGAGAGTGAAAATCCCATGACTTTCAGCCATTTAAAAGTACATGGCGTTATCTGCAGGTATATTATTGCTTATTATTTTCTTCTTTTATAATATGTGCTAATATTTTTTGTATGTAGGAGGACTTTGACTTGAATGGTCACCAGAATGCATGGAACTATGTTTTTGAAAAAGCAAGTTCATATTTCCATGAGTGGCTTAGAGAGATCAGAGTAAAGTGTTATAAAGTTTATGATACTGATGCGGAGAGATATAAAAATTTAGATATTCGGTTTATTGCGAGGATGATGATTTGGGATAGCAAGCATTTTCAGGTGATATTAATAGTTGGTCCTTTTTAATGCTGAATTATGCAATATGATGAAATTGTCATTATTTCAGGACATATCAGATATAAATACTCAAAATATTGGGAAAAAGAAGATGCACCACCGCATTGGAGCTCGACCAATAACGGATATTGTGGAAATTATGGTATGTTTTTAGTATTATATTTTATATTGGTTGGTGATACGTACACTGGCAATTTTGTGGCATTGAGATTTATTGTTCTTTATAATCATGTTTAGCAACCCTACAGTGCAACAATCTGTGGAGATAACATACTAGGAACCTTCATTATCTTCAGCTGGATATCAGAATATCCAACTCTAGACAAATTCCAAATACATATGTATGTCACAGAAAAACAAAAAGCATCCAATACATATATGGATCCATATTTAAAACCTCCCTTTTCTTTTCAATAACAAATAACATGAAACTACTCCTCACTTAACACCTGAAGAAAACTCTCCATATCACACAATGGCATTGGCCGCACTAGCAATCCTAGGCCACAAAGCAGCACACTCCTTTCCAATTGGTCTAGTAATTGCAGATCCTGAAGAACCAGAAAACATCGATTGATATATATTACATAAAGAAGCATCAAGGCAATACCATACTCTTGGACAGAAAGCAAGAGTTATTTGATTAAAGTCTGAAAATATGCTCAAATGACTTTTTTACTTTTAGAGGTTCATTATAAGTGAAATTACGTAACCCTTTTTCAGAAATGCTACTTTTTGCTGTTAGTTATTTGATTAAATAATTTTCTAAATTGTCTACTGTAGGCTGTAAAAAATTACTGCGGACAGCCAATATCCACGAAACCTTATCGATGAAGGTTACAATCTGACGACCTTCATAATAATAAAGGAGAGTTACAATCTAATATCTCCAGAGTATAAGGATTACAAGTTGACAATCCTTATGAAAAGAGATTTCAGGTTATTGATCTCTTCAAAGTAAAACGCGGGGCTCACCCCTGCATTTCAATACAAAACGCAAGGCTCACCCCTGCGTTTTAACTCAAAACATGAAGGCCACTCCCGCATTCCAACACAAAACGTAAAGGGTGTGCCCACGTTACCTCTCTAAAAAATGCGGAGGTCCACCCCCGCGTTCCTGCTCCAAAATGCAAACGCGAGGCTCGCTCCAGAACATGAATCTCACGTTTGACTCGTTCAAACACGATCTAAACGATTTTAAAACCGTTTTGCACGTATTGAGGGCATTAAACCCTCATTAAGGAGCGATTTTAGGGGTCGGTTACACCATTTAGACCCCTATAAATAGCTAAAAAATTAGCTGAAAGATGGGATTGGCTTTTGGACTTTTGAGGTAGCCTTAGAGGGTCAATTGACAGGGGCTTTGGCTTTTCTTCTTGGATCATCTTGGAAGGCTCTTACCGGAGCCTTTGAAATTATTCGGCTTGGCTTAAAACTCTTTCGGGTAAAAAGGATCAAATATCCTTTTCTATAACTCTTTTACAGAGTTCTCAAACTCGGCCAGAGTTTAAAACTTGCTCGACAAGTCATTTTAAACTCTGTGAGAGTTTCTAAACTTGCCTTGCAAGTCCGCCCAAGACATCAAATCAAGAGGCGACAACAAAGTTCCACGAAGCTAGGCGCTCGGATCGTCAACGGGATATAAGGATCAAACTCCCATCGACACCAAGAAGAACCCGGTATTAAACAAAAGAGAGGATCAAATCATCCTTCCTTCTTCTATAAATCGGATCAACCGATAAGAGCTTGTGAGGAGAGAGAGAGATTGTAAGTCCTTCTTCAGTAAAAAAAATTAATACAATACATTTCTCCATTTCTCTTTAACTTTTTCCGACAAACATCTACCTAATATGAATATATAAAATCTGAATTTCTTGCCATGTTAAAGACAGAAGAAAACGACGGCGTTCCTCCAGGACCAGTGGCTTTGGACAAGAGGACTTATGATCCTCCTAATCCCAAAACGAGTGTCCCAAAAAAGACCAAAGAATTATTAGTGAGTAGCTGCATTATTGATATATTATCAAAGTAATATATGTTGATCTTGCATCTGTAGGCATAAAAAATTGCTTATCAGTACCCGAACGAAACTCGTGACGATGGGTTGACAACCGACGATCCATTCGACAAACCGACGCCGCGAAATGCATCACGCCGCAAAACGCCAGAGCCAGCCGACGAGCACATGAAGTGAGTCGGCAAGACGCACGGTGCCAATGAAACGACGCGTCGAAGTTGATTAAACTCAAACGCCGATGAGACGGAATCAACCGCACTTAGTCCGTCGATGCAAACGAGCCGCCTGAAAGCTCAAAGTTGATCTGGACACTAACTCAAACCCAATGGCTTACATCACCGAGCAAAACTAAGCCCGAAGACCGAAAGAGTCGATGGAAATTAACGAAGAATCGACGGAGAAACGGCTAAACAAATGAAAAGAACGCCGAGGCTTAATAATTCGCCAATGCAGGTGGTCGCCATCTTTGCCGAACACCTGCCATCTTGTCGAAGTTCTGCCAGTGGTCGAGGAGGCCCGCCACTTTGGTCGAGCCTCCTCGCCAACTTGTCGAGGCACCCTACCAACTGTCGGAGTTCTGCCAAGGGCCGGAGCCACTTGCCGCAAGACACATCTTTTGTATAAATAGGGGGTCTTGAAGGGAGAGGTCTTGATTTGGGGAATTTCAAGGCTTCCTGAGGCTTGGATTTTGGTGATTTGGAAGAGCTCGACTCAAGAATTCTTGCGAGATCTAGAGTAATCGGGCGATCTGCCCGAAAGCACCGCCAGCTCAAGTCCAACCGACGCCGATCTATAAGCAAAGGTAACCAATTGGTCAACTACAGATACCCTCTAGATTAAGCTTCGCTCTAATCTCGTGGATAGCCAGGATTTCTCCTAGTAGATCTCACCCGCCGCCATCCTCCTTCGTGAGTGTGATCCCCTCAGCGCTTCGCTTCTTCGTGAAACGAGCCCCTTCACATCTGTAGTTCCGTAACCCGTCTCTCACCGGATCGGAATTGCGCTGGTGGTCCACGGACACAAAAGTCCCCAAAGACAGCAAAGAACTCACGCAAGCTGGACCTCCATAACAGAGATCCTCGTTTGTTTGGAAGAAGAAGTGCAATCTTTTTGATTTTCATTGTGCCTTTAAAAATAAAGGTACTTTTTGAATTTTGTTGTAGTAAAAAGAAGCCGTAAACAAATTCAAATCAATGACAATCATCCCGACTTTTACCGCGAACAAGCCGGGCGAACAAGTGGGAGCCACCGCCTCAGATCGAGGTCGCTGTACGCAACCGCGGATCCCTATCCCTGGAAGAAGAGGTCGAAGTTCGAACCACTCAGAGAAGTTCGAGGAGTACCTGCCCTCACCCTCTTCCAGATCCAGCCCCGCCGCCCAAGAAGGTCTCCGCAAGAAGGAGAACCCGATGGGCCTCCGATGTAGAGCCCCAGACGGCGAAGTCCAACCTCTGGCCAGCAGTGCCGAGAAATCCCCTTCGCCCAAGTCCAGATGGTGGTGCCCGATGAACGCCGACGACGCCGGGGCCTCAAGAAGCCGCCAAAGGCGACGACAAAGCATGGCTGCAAGCTTGCCAAGGCCATGCAATCCATGGATGGGGTCCGCTACGGCCGGATCTAAGATCCAAACTCACGCAGGCTTCACCAAGTGATCGACTTTCCCACCTGCCAACCAACGAAAGTGGGTCCGTGTCAAACGGAACCGCTCTACACTTCGTGAGAGCGATCCGAAGCGCCGCACTCCTTATGCAAGCACGAAGCTTTGGTGCAAAGTGCTCGTGAGTTAAAGAAGGAAGTGGCAAAGAAGCCACCAACGCACTCACCGTGTTTGGCGGCCCAAGTCTAATGGTGCCCCAACCTCGCTGCCCACACCGCCTCGCTTTAAGCCGAAGGATACAGCGCGGTGCAGCCCAACGCCAAGGCTCAAGATAGACGACCAAAGTCAAAGGCGCTCAGATTCAATGCTGGTGGAGCCAACTCGCCACCACTACCAAACCGACTATCAAGGATCATCTTGGTCCTCGAGAATCACGTCACCTCATGCAGAGGTCGCACCTGCTCCAACAAGGACAAGAAGATTCCTACAGCCTCCCCTATCGGATCAAAATCGGTCCGAGAGTCTCGCCGAGACTTCTCGACTACATCGGGCGAAAAGTCTAGGCGAAGTCACTTTCGGTTTCATGGGTTGATCCGCCCTCTAAGGAGACGCTTATCCGATGATGAGGATGTTATACCCGAGATCAAACCCCATACACGGCAGTCGCCTCCCACACACACCGATGAGTCAGACTACCGCGGTAAGGGGTAACAGAAAATCTCGAAGAATTCCAAATTGACATACCATGCTTGTGCTCCAAGCTCATTAAGACGATGCTCTAATGCAATTGCCATCAAGAAGTCGTAAAGGGTGTCCTTTCCGAGACTCACCACGGAGATGCCGACCCAGGTCAAGGCGAGATTCCGAAAAGGATGACCTTCCGAGGGTGAGTTGCCGAGGTCACTAATAATATGAAAAGAAGAATCATCGCCACGGGCTATTCCCAAGATCGCGAACGGGCTAACTCGCTTATGGTCCCGACTATCCGACGGTCCGCCAGATACCTATAAGTCAAGGGGTTACCCATGAGGATGATGCGCCGATATTGGTTCGAATCGATCCGATCATACCGTATCTAGCCAAGGGAGCCCCTAAGAAACGCTTTATGATCAGCATGCATCAAGTGGCCAAAATGCTAGGACGGCCGCTGAATAAACAACGGAAAACTTCAAATTAGAAATGGAGTTGGCCATGCGCACGGCGAGAGAAATGCACGACCAACGATCCAAGCCCGACAAAACATCAAGGTGAATCGAAGCCGGCCAACGCCGATGAAGATGATAGCGATTCGGATCGTGAGGAAGCACCTGAAGATGATAACCCCCGAACCACGCTGACGCCAGCTGTTCGTGAGAGCAGAAGATCAAGACTTGGAGAGCAAAATCAACTCATTGATTTCCGCCAAGAAGTAAAGAAGACGGTATTCCTTGCCCATACCCCAGGGAGTGGGAATCAATCCCTGCATCGCCAAAGTTTAACTTAATAAACTTCACACCATTTGATCGAAGGGTTCCCTAAAGACTTGATTTATTTTAAGTCACACCCGAGTTATTTCGCAACGAACCCCCGATGGTTCGGTCATTCGCCTACACTCTTCGTGGGGAATGGTACCGCCTCAAGCCGGGAGCATTCATACCGGACGCATACGGAGTCTAGCTTCCTTACCAATTTCTTTGATGACGATACCGAGGTATCGATCGACGCTGTTCGACGAAGCGTAAAGACGGAGAAACCGTGGACATCTTTGTTAAACGATTCTAACAAGGCAATGAACCGCCGGATCCAATAACAGGAGTTCATCCTCCAAACCTCGCCAGAACTTATCAATAGATGTGCTTGAAGCAATGGGTACAGCACCATCGATAACGGGAAGGACGCAAGCCGAGAGATTCCTCAAAAGGAAAAGGCAGAGGGGTCACCGACAACGAAGCTCCGCTTAACTTTGTCCCACGGCAAAGGGAAAGAGCAAGCCAAGACGGCGTTGCGTAACCAAACGCCTAACTCCAACCCCAGCAAAGAAGAAGCAGAAGAAGCAAAGCACATGCGCGAACAGTACGTACCACGGGCAACCGGCCACAAACAGAAGGTCTTAGAGCCAGATTCCCAAGTCCTATTCCTTTAGGGACTAAGATTCCCGGCTCTTCAAATATCTTGTGGAAAATAACAAGATCAAGCTCCTCCGATTCGAATCAAGAGGAGGCGATGAACACGAATGACCCAAGATACCGGGCACTATAGGGCGTTCATCACCCCACTAAACTCGCTTCTTTAAGGACAAAATCCGTGCTTTAATTGATGTAGGGTCATTACTATGAAGCCGCCCAAAGAAAAGAAGGTCGGAGCCATGCGGTATCCATAAGTTTCGGTCGCCGCTGACATGGTTTGAACCTCAAACTGGTCAAAGTTGCGTTGAAGACGGTGAATGACGACCCGCACAAGCAACGCTTTAAAGGACTTGTATCGTGATAATGTTCAATGGCGGTCTTGTGGGTCCACCCGCACTTACCGGAAGACGAAAGCAATGGGTAGCCTCTTCTTCAAGAAAAAGCCGCGAAGGGAAAGGCATGTCATGCTACTTCCGCACCGAGGGAGACGATGAACGTGGTAACATTCCAACCGTCCGGCGGGGAACTCGAAGCCCACGCACCGTGAGTGGACACGCAGTACAAATACAAGTATCCCAAGTCCCCACCCTAATGCCAAGACGCCTCGAGCCGGGGTACCAACAAATCCCCACTCGCACAGAAAGCGCAAGCAAACAGGTGGTCGCCAAAGAAGCTACAAAGAAAGCGTACCGATGAAGTTCAACTCGGGCTCGATTCACGCCTCGATTGGAAGAGATAAACCGAACCTCGAACTCTCCATACCGCTTTGATGTAATAGCACAATTGGCCAATATCCCCGCAGGATCACTCTCTATGAGTCACCGCTTATCAAAAGAGACGAGAAGCTCTTCAAGAAGCCCTCGCCGATTCGTAAGTCTTCTCACTCCAGATTAGGCCGAGTCCGTAAGAGTCGGCCCAACAATGCAACCTTGCGACTAAGCACTTCCCATCACCTTTACAAAGGAGGATATGCGACAGGAATTCCAAGCACGATAGGCGCTATACTTCACCGGGTATATTGGCTCTAGTGAAGTTAACCGATCCAAGTCGATCCGGTTCCACAGGAGCATCATGCCCTCGCTACCATGTATCACCTTAATCCCCGCCAGAAGCTGGCGCCAACAGCACAAGAATCTACGGTTTAACACCGCGGTCTCGCCACTTGGTAAAATCCGGATAAAGTGCCAAATGGGAGACTTAAAGTCCAAGTCACCGCTATGTGATTGACGCAGACTTCCTATAACTTATTGTGTCGGCCTTGGATCCACAATAACGTTATAGTCCCGCTCTACTTTCATCATGTCTCAAATATGTAGACACTAATAATGAGGTCAAGACGGTGGTCGCGACAAACAACCGCTTAAGGATGGAGAATTATTTCACCGATTCTCTCCTCTACGGAATGAGTCCTAAATCGAATCATCGCCCCAAGGTACCGGACAAATGAAGAAGCCGACACCGAAACCGCTTGGTTATAGTGGAGGTTTTGTTTTAAATGACATTGTACCCCTTGTAATCAATCTTGACAATGAAGAATCGCCGATGAACATTGTAATTGGCAAATTGCCGATGAATCAATAAATGAGCATTTAGAGTATCCTTTATCTTTGAATGATGTGATAACAGATTATACAATGATCCGAAGTTGCACCTCGCCAACTCGATCATCTTGCTTCACACAAAAGCAGCTCCGGATTCCTTTGGGACAACACTTGTCATCCCACCAAGATCAAGTAGTGAAAGAGACTTGGTTTACTAAAAGGAGATGCAGCCCAACGTAATCATTTCTTTGAAGAAGGTGAAGATGACAATGGGCATATCCTCCACACATTCGATATAGTCCAAACACCGGGTATCATGAAAAGATGGGGGTATGACTTGACACGAGGGAAGGTCTATGTTTTGGGCGAGGTCCTCGAAGTCCCTCCTAAAGCGCATATGTCCCAAGAGGAAAGCCTGATAATTACTACGCATTTAGAAGGGATTGGGATACTAATCCTCCTCGAAGATGAATGCTCGTGGTCGATTGATAATAGTCCACCCGTGAGGGAGACTATTCGCCCGACTCTTCGCTTGGGATTCCCGACAACTTCTGAGAAGCTTTCAAGGCTTTGATGTCGCCACGATCGATCCCGCTACTATTGAGGGTGATGAAGATATGCCAACATGGGAAGACCCATGGATCCATCAACTCGAGAGCGCTTTGGGATAGGTTCAACAAAGAGAACCCCCACTAAGGATGAGGTAGTCCAGTTAATATGGGTGATGAAGAGCATCCCAAACTCATAAACATCGCAATACTCTCCCCTTGGAAGAAAAGGAAGAGTTGATTGCCCTAATCGTGAGTATATCGATGTATTTCACCGAGTTACGAGGACATGCCAGACTCGACCTAATGTGGCAACACATCGCCAACATCAAGGCGATGTCAAACCCGCCAAGCAACAAAGAAGACCCGCCCCACAAATATTGGAGGCAATTGTTGACGGTGAAGAAACTCATAGAATCGGATTCGCCGAGGAAATTCAACATCCGGATGGGTGGCTAATATAGTCCCTACCATGAAGAAGAATGGTTCGATTAGGACTGTGGTTTCATTACAGACCTAAACGCCGCTTTCAAAGGATGATTTCCGCCAATCACCGACGCCATAGTTGACAATACATGTGGATTCGAGAGGATGTCCTTATGGATGGCTTTTCGGTATAATCGATCAAGATGTACCCGATGACGCCAAACACACAATACCGTAACGCCCATCGGCATATATTGCTACACGGTCATGCCGCTCGCCTCAAAAATGCCTACAACATACCGAGAGCAATGACGGAAATTTTCCAGACCATCTCCGAAAACGGTCGATGCTACCGACGATTTGGTCGCGGAAAAGCGGACAAAGGAGATCACATCAAAGATCTTAGAACGGTATTCGAACTCATGCGAACTCATCGCCAAAGATGAATCCCCGCCAAGTCCTTCCTTGATGTCCAAAGGCAAGTTCCTTGGCTTCGCTGCCACCAACAAAGGAATCCACCGATCCCGACAAAGTGAAGGCGATTCAAGAGTTGCAACCTCCGAGAAATGAGAGAACTCGGGGTTACAAGGACGACATGACATCCGACGGTTTATATCGAACCTATCCGGGAAGTGCCAACCGCTTCTAAGTTGAACAAGAAGGGCGGTCATATATTTGGGACGACGCCGCCGTAAGGCATTCAAGAGATCAAGTCGATCTCGCTAAACCTCCCGTTTGTTGCACCGCTGGTCGAAAACCATTTTGATCTACGCCAAGGCAACGGATCACTCGTTCGCTTTACCGCAAGACGACGACGCGGTCACGTAATGTGCAAGTATTACCCGAGTCAACATTAGTCGGCGCCGAAGTCTCGATACCCAATGGTCGAAGCAGCTGCATTAGTGTTCGCGCGGCGCACTATTTAGCCTGGACAGACGATTTATGTTATCTCTAACGTGAACCGATCCGATATTTATGACCCACCGCCTCGATGAGTTGGCGCTAGCTTAAATGGGCCTTGCTCTTGTCTCAATATGACTTGTATTTCAAACAACGTAAGTCACCAAAGGACAAGCTATTTAGATCTCTTGGTCGCCACCGACAACGGATGCGCTTGAGCTATATGATGATCTTCCTGATGAAGTTCGTGAAGTCAACACTACGTCCGCACCAACAAATATGGCGATTGTATTTTGATGGAGCTTCTCGGCCACCAATGTGGCGAAAGTACCCCGATGTTCTAAAATCTCACCGAGTCGAGTTGTCTTGATTTCCGGGAATCATGTCATGCCCCCGCTTATTCACTCACCAACCCTCGCTCCAATAACGTGAGTCATAATTGACAATACATGTGGATTGAGAGGATGTCCTTTATGGATGGCTTTTGAGGGTATAATCAGATCAAGATGTACCGATGGTAAACATTGAAGCGTATCGGCATATATTGCTACGGTCATGCCGTTCGGCCTCAAAATCCGGCGCAACATACGAGAGCAATGGCGGAAATTTTCGGGATCATCTCGGGAAAAGCGGTCGAATGCTCGTCGGCGACTTGGTGCGTGGCAAGTGACAAAGGAGATCACATCAAAGATCTTAGAGCGGTATTGAACTCATGCGAACTCATCGACTAAAGATGAATCACCTAAGTCCTTCCTTGGGATGTCGGTGGCAAGTTCCTTGGCCGTCGTCGTCAACAAAGGAATCCGTCGATCGACAAAGTGAAGGCGATTCAAGAGTTGCAACCTCAGAAATCTGAGAGAACTTCGGGGGTTACAAGGGCGATTGGCGTACATCCGGCGGTTCATATCGAACCTATCAGGAAGTGCCAACCGTTCTCTAAGTTGAACAAGAAGGCGTGTCATATATTTGGGGCGGCGCTGCGAAAGGCATTGAAGAGATCAAGTCGTATCTCGCTAAACCTCTGTTCTTGTTGCACGATGCGGAAAACCATTTTTGATCGTCAAAGCAGCGGATCATCGTTAAAGCTTTACTCGCGCCAAGGCGGCGGCCACCGAGCGGCGATGTATTACGGCGAACATTGATTGAGTCTCGATACCCGATGGTGAGGCGATGCCTTGCATTAGTGTTCGCGATTGAAAAATGCGGCACTATTTAGTGGACGGAGCGATTTATGTTATCTCTGCGTAAATCCGATCCGGATATTTATGACCGGCCGGCCTCGATGAGTTGGCGTTTGCGAAATGGGCCTTGCTCTTGTCTCAATATGACTTGTATTTCAAACAACGAAGTCGGTCAAAGGACAAGCTATTTGTGATCTCTTGGTACCCGGCCGACGGATGCGGTTGAGCTATATGATGATCTTCGGGATGAAGTTCGAGAAGTCAACACTATCGCACCAACAAATATGGCGATTGTATTTTGATGGAGCTTCTGGGCCACCATGTGGCAGTACCCGGATGTTCTAAAATCTCATTTGAGTGAGTTGTCTTGATTTCAGAATCATGTCATGCCCCGTGCTTATTCACTCACGAACCTGTTCCAATAGCAGCCGAATACAGCGCTACTTATCGGACTTAGCTTCGCCAAGTGGGGTCGAATATCTCGAAGCATATGGCGATTCAATTGATAGTTAAGCGGTTAGTGGTGACTCTGAAGTCGAGGAATCGATCTAATCCCTATCATCGGATAGGCTGTTGAAATAGCGGACTCATTGAAGAGTTTTTCATCGAATATATCCAGCCTCCAAAAGCTGCAGCGGATCTTGTGGCGGCATTAGGCGTGTCGTTAGCACAACCTTAGAGACCGAGCAACTAGTCACGGTCGGGACTCACCAACTCTTCATACCATTATCGATGAGGCACAAGAAGATAAGGGGTAGTTACCAAGAAGTGTATACAACCCAAACCAAGTTGGAGCCGAGATTGGCTTTCCTATCATCGATTCGTCTTACATGGTATTCTACGAGAAGGCGTGAAGGAAAGTCGATCGGCGAAGAGCTCCAAGATTCTTTTACGACAGAGACCCGAGGCGTTATATAGAATGCGATGGTCTTTACTCCGATGCCTTTCAAACAAGGCCGAAGAGGTCCCGGGGAAGCACGCGAGGTGAATGTGGTGCACACCGGCCTGGTCCCAAACTCTCGATCGAATCGGGAGAATGGGCTACTTTGGCCAACAATGGTTAATGGCCGGTCGATGCAGCTCGAAACCCGCGTGTCAAATTCCGCGAATTATATGCATCGGCCGCTGAGCAGCGCATCCCGGCCACATCACGGCCATTGAGACATGGGGAATGGACATTGTAGGTCCCATTTTTCCTCCGTCTGTCAAAGCGTCGGTTTATTCTAGCGATCACCGACTACTTCTCCAAGTGAAACGAAGCAATCCGCTAAAAGAAGTAAAGAAAGTACCGTCATCAAGTTTATCAAACACCATGTCATCTATCGACATGGTGTCCCAAACGGATCGTGCATGACAGCGGTCCCGGTTCATCGGCAATTCCTTCATCGGGTTTTAGAAATTCAAGATACAAGGCGTCTGTCGGCGACCTATAATCGGTACAAATGGATTAGAAGGCATTCAACAAGGCGATTATCAAAATGCAGCTTGTGAAAAGTAACAAGCGGTGGGATGATAAACTTCGGAGAAGCACTACGGTATCGCTGCTTGATGCGCCGCAAGGGAAGCGACCCGTACTCTACGGTCTCGGGTGTGGCGGTTCTCCCATGGAAATTCAGATCCGTCGCCGCGCCAGCCCTTTCAGCAGAGATGGCGGCCGAAGAACAACATCAGCGTCTCGAAGAGCTTGAGATGTTAGATGAGCGCGGAGGCTCAACAATGCATTGAGTTCTACCAAGCTAGGATGTCGAAGGCTTTCAACAAGAAAGTTCGACGAAGAACCTAGAAGGAGATTTGGTCCTCATTTGCTCGGCGACCGATAATCCTCACTTCAAAAAGAAAGGTAAATTCGAACCTAAATGGGAGGGCCGTTTGTAATAGAAAGCGGTTTACTCAATGGTGCATATCGCCTAATTACCCAAAATGGCGGCCAGGCAATTAATCTTATAAATGGGAAGTTCTGAAGAAATACTACCCATAGTATCTTGGGATAACCCGTTCGAGGAAGTTCCTCGTGGGATGTCTCACCGCTTTTCGAGGATAACCCTAGATTTATCCTCCATCACAATTTCCCCACCGATCAAATTCCTTGGCGGTGGGTCTACAAAACCTACGGTACATTACCAAAATCCCTCTTGATTCCTTCTATGAACAAGAGGCCACTCAAAATTCCTTTCCTTATTTGGAGAATATAAAATCCTTCCTCTCCAAGCGTAAAATCCTCGTGTCAAGCGGAAGGGTTCCATCTTCATCTTAGGTAGCGCCGATTGAAGGTATCGTAGGGATTTTCAGACCGAGGTTGTCCGTGAAGGTCACGAGTCTTTTCGGTTCTCGGTGGAGATCCACTCTTAGTTCCATCTTCATCTTAGGTGGCCGATTGAAGGTATCTTGTAGGGATTTTCGGACCGGTTGTCCGTGAAGGTCACGAGTCTTTTAGGTTCTCGGAGTGGAGATCCACTCTTAGTTCCATCTTCATCTTAGGTAGCGCATTGAAGGTATCTTGTAGGGATTTTCGAGACCAGGTTGTCCGGCGAGGTCACTGAGTCTTTTCGGTTCTCGGTGGAGATCCACTCTTAGTTCCATCTTCATCTTAGGTGTGAGGGTATCTTGTAGGGATTTTCGGACCAGGTTGTCCGTGAAGGTCACTGAGTCTCTTGGTTCTCGGTGGAGATCCACTCTTAGTTCCATCTTCATCTTAGGTAGCCCGGTGAAGGTATCGTGGGATTTTCGGACGGGTTGTCGTGAAGGTCACGGAGTCTCGGTTCTCAGTGGAGATCCCTCTTAGTTCCATCTTCATCTCGGAGTGGCCGTGAAGGTATCTTGTAGGATTTTGAACCAGGTTGTCGTGAAGGTCACGAGTCTTTTCGGTTCTCGGAGTGGAGATCCCACTCTTAGTTCCATCTTCATCTTAGGTAGCTATTGAAGGTAAGGCCGGGATTTTCGCACTGTGTTGTCCGACAAGGTCACCTCAGTCTTTTCGGCTCTCTGGAGTGGAGATCCCACTCTTAGTTCCATCTTCATCTCGTAGCGCCTCTCGACCGGGTATGCCGGATTTTCGCACCAGGTTGTCCGATCAAGGTCACCCAGTCTTTTTCGCTCGAGTGGAGATCCCACTCTTAGTTCCATCTTCATCTCGGTAGCTACGATCGAGGGTAGGCGCCGGATTTTCGCATTGTGTTGTCCGATCAGGTCACTCGAAGTCTCTTTCGTTCTCTGAGTGGAGATCCCACTCTTAGTTCCATCTTCATCTGTAGCCGACCGGGTTGCATGTACGGATTTTCGCACTGTGTTGTCCGATCAAGGTCACCTCGAAGTCTCTTTGGCTCGAGGGAGATCCCACTCTAGTTCCATCTTCATCTCGTAGCGAATCAAGGTATGGGATTTTCGCACTGTGTTGTCCGACTCAAGGTCACCGAAGTCTTTCTGCCTCGGAGTGGAGATCCCACTCTAGTTCCCCTCTTATCATAGGTAGCTCTAATCTAGCGCCGAGATTTTCATCCAGTAGTCCGAAGGTCATCCAGTCCTTCCATTCCTGGCAGAAGGAACCTAGCCTCATCCCTGACACACATTCCTTTCCACCTCAATCAAATCTTCATCCTGTTCAGCTCATTCTCCCACAAAGAAGACACCAAGATTCATCTGGGGCATTTTATCCCAAGCCTAAGAGGGATAAAGCCAACGCCATACCGCGTTTGGCTTAGTCTTTCTCCATTGAAGAAGACACCAGAGTTCGACTGGGCATTTTATCCCGGCCTAAGAAGGATAAAGCCAACGCCACCACGCTGCCGTAGTCAATTCCTCGGACAAAAGACAAAGCCTACGTGATTCAACATCGAGCATTAAGCCTAAGAGAGTTTCATTCTTTTAGCACAACGCTGTGTGTAGAACGGATTTAGATAATCTACATGCTAGCCCAACTCAAACGGTAGTTGGTAAAGGCTCATCAAACCCGCTGAAGGCCGGGGTGGCTAATAACTAAAGTCAACGCCACACGCTGCTAGTTTCCGCTTAGTCTTTTCTCCGATTGAAGAAGACACCGAGTTCGATTCGGGGCATTTTATCCCGGCCTAAGAAGGGATAAAGCCAACGTCACACGCTGCCGGGCTAGTCTTTTTCCGATTGAAGAAGACACCAGTTCGACTGTATTTCGTCCCGCTTCCAAGGAGGGACGAAGCCTACGCGGTAACACGCTGTCGGGTGGTCTCTTGCCCTAAAAGAGCAAGAAGCCTATGTATTCGATATCATAGCAACAAGTCTAGAAGAGTTTCATTCTTTAGCATAACGCCACGGCGAACGGATCCGATAATCCGCACGCCAGCCCAACTCAAACTGGTTGGTAAAGGCTAATCAAACCCGCTGATGGTCGAGGGTTTGCCAAAATCCTATAAGTATTATGGTTAATTATTTCGACGAAGTAAAAGAATCATAATAAATAATGAAAGGGATGGATCTTATTCATTTGAAGCAAATATAAAGGAGCTACAATTGTCGTGACAATTGATTCAAGCAAAGTTATGATAATACATCTAAATAAAAATCGTGAACGACTGGCCGAACAAAGAGAAACAAAAAGTCTCAAGAAAGACATCGTGACTTCATTGGCTAATCTAGTAATGTGAAGGAAGCGAGGTCGCCTTTGACGGCGGCTAATTTTTCCTCCGGTCGCCGAACCCGAAGCTTTGGCTTCCTTCTCAAATTCCTCTTCGAATTCGCGGCAATAGCAGCCTACATGTTCCCCGACGACGCCTCGAGGACTTGCTTCACGCTCGCGACATCCCGACTCGTGCACTCACGCTGAAATCCTTCAACGTCTTCCCTTGAACAGTCCTGACTCGTGACGCTCGACATGGGTGTGGTACAAGTTTATCTTACGCCGCAGCGATTGCCGCCATATGAGTTCAAAATATGATCTCTTGCTCGATATTTTCTCTCGCGAAAACGCTGCTCACGAAGCCTTGATCCGAGCTTCACGACGAGTCGACACCATCATCGATGATTCAAAAGGCTAAATCCTCCACACGGCATATGAAGTTAGCCAGCCTAGTGAGCTCACAACGATTAGCTAGCCGAGGGCCACCAACATGAATTTTCCAAGATACTCAATATGAATGGGCGTAAGACCAGGAGTCGCCATCTAACCTCGATAATAGAGATCACTGCAAACTATTCTCCAACAAACCGGAGACCCATCACGTAACCGAGTCGAACGCAGATTTTTGGCCCGGCAATCTCGCAATAGGTTGAATCCGTGGAAGTGGTCCGCCAAGATTAACTGGGCCTCCACCGCCCTATACTCAAGGGTCGGAAATCCCGGGCCGCCAAGGCCGGGGAGGCGTGGAGCGATGATGGAAGCGATCCTCAAACTCGCCATCCAATTATGATAGTAGGCTCAGCCATGTTTCTTCCTCCTGGGTGTTCGCCTCTGGCCGCGTTCGGCTCGTGGAAAGAGGTCTTCCCGATGACCAGAATCGAGACTTGACATTTGGAGCCTTCAAATAGATCTAATAATCATCGGAGCATCCGCCACCACAAGAGAACAAAGGGTTAACAGATCATTTAGGAGGAATATCTTGAAAAGGAAACAAGATAAGGCGAGAACTCTCTCGTAAACCCATGAGATTGTCACGACCTTATAACGGTATGACGATTTATCCGTATCACCCGAGAACGATAAATATAGTCGCAGAAACCAAGCGCAATATATTCCGCTCTACAAGGTAACGGTATGAAATCGCCCCCTAAAAACATCGACGGGTGATCTTGAAGCCTCAATCCTCACGAAGGAGAATCCGCTCTTCCCAATCGCCTCACAAAGGAGAACGGCGGGGTCATAACTAACGGCACAATTCTGAAGCCTCAATCCTCACAAGGAGAATTCGCTCTTCCCAATCGCCACAAAGGAGAACGAAGGGATACAACGATATATGTAATGAGATATGATGACGGCGGCGACCAACCGAAGAAGGAGGTGGTGCATTCACGCCGCGGCGAAGTTGATCGACTGAACGCTGCGATCTTCCCGGACGACATCGGAAAGCCGCAAAGAAGACAAATAAAGTCAGAAATGTAGTTGAAAGTCACAAAAGGCATCAAGAAAGACCGTAAGCCCGCCAATCGTGCAACGGTAACAAGCTACTTAACAGCTACCGACAACCAAACACGCCCGCATCGCCTGAGTACTTCCAGTGCTGCTTTCGCTGTCATGCCGGGCTGCTGCCCTACAAGGTCACAAGCCAGCCGCTTCCCTGCCTCGGGTTCTTCTCCCTTGTGGTTGTCACCACCTACATACACAAGAAAGAGAGAAGAAAAGAAGAAAATTTACAAAACCCTCAGACACATACCAGTTGATCGGAGGAGATCTAGACGGGCGCGAGACGAGAAGAAAACAAGATCAGCACAAGAAGGGCCGCCTAGGTCAAAGAAGAGGAGGATTTATGGGTATTTATAACAACCCCACATGCACCCAATCCTCTTTGAACAAGGACTCCTATTTGGCAAGAAGTAGGAATTTAATTGAGCTCAATCAACTCCAATTAGGACTCTAATCAGCCCCTAATTAGGAGTCCTAATTGGAATCTTGTTTGATGTCAAGATAATGCCAAATCAGTCCGCTGATTGACCCCTACCTCCGCTATATTTGGAAAAATTCTCAAGATTTGTTCGGCAATAACATCTCGCTGGCGGTCACCACCGACATCAACGCCGCCTAATCCTACTCCAACTAGGATTACGAGTATAAACAAGCTTCCTAATTTATCGAAAGTTCCCTAAGAATATTTTCACAAAAATATTCTTAGGGATAACTTATCGCGGCGGATTGCATCGACATCAACGCTACGCCAATCCTACTCCAACTAAGATTACGAGTATAAACTGCTTCCTAATTTATCGAGAAGTCTCGAAGAATATTTTCACAAAAATATTCTTAGGATAACTCATCGCAAGGATTGCATCGACGATCAACGCCGCCTAATCCTACTCCAACTAGGATTACGGTATAAACCGCTTCCTAATTTATCGAAGCCCCGAAGAATATTTTCACAAAAATATTCTTAGGATAACTCGATCGGGCGATTGCATCGACGCCGATCAACGCGTCGCCTAACCTACCCAACTAGGATTACGAGTATAAACTGCTTCCTAATTTATCGAAGTTCTAAGAATATTTTCACAAAAATATTCTTAGGATAACTGATCGAATGGATTGCATCGACGCCGCATCAACGCCTAATCCTACTCCAACTAAGATTACGAGTATAAACCGCTTCCTAATTTATCGAGAAGTTTCTCGGAAGAATATTTTCACAAATATTCTTAGGGATAACTCGATCGTAAGGGATTGCATCGACGCCGCATCAACGCCGTCCCAATCCTACCCAACTAGGATTACGCAGTATAAACCGCTCCTAATTTATCGAGAAGTTCCCGAAGAATATTTTCACAAAAATATTCTTAGGATAACTCGATCGGCGGATTGCATCGACATCAACGCCACGCCTAATCCTACCCAACTAGGATTACGAGTATAAACCGCTTCCTAATTTATCGAGAGTTCCCTAAGAATATTTTCACAAAAATATTCTTAGGATAACTCGATCGTATGGATTGCATCGACGCATCAACGCCGCCTAATCCTACCCAACTAGGATTACGAGTATAAACCGCTTCCTAATTTATCGAGAAGTTCCGTTAAAACATCGAGGCGGGTGATCTTTGAAGCCTCAATCCTCACGAAGGAGAATCTCGGCTCTTCTCGCCTCACAAAGGAAAGCGGCGGGGTCATGCGAGCGTGCACAATTTGAAGCCTCAATCCTCCACGAAGGAGAATCACGGCTCTTCCCAATCGCCTCACAAAGGAGAGCGGCGGGGATACATATATGTATGAGATATATGATAGCCGGCGCTTCCACGAAGAGGAAGGTGTGCATTCCGCAGCGCCGTCTTGATTGATCGACTCCTCGAAGCGCGTGATCTTCCGGGCGACATGTCGAGCTGCAAAGAAGACAAATAAAATCCGAGAAATGTAGTTGAAAGTCAACAAAAGGCGCTCGAAAGACCGAGAAGCCCGCGGCGATTACCAGCGAACAAGCTCTGAACAAGCGGCGCCGACAACCCAAACCTGACCAGACGCGCGGCACAGTGCGCCCAGTATTTGCCGCCGTCGGCGCGCCCATGTCCGGCCCGGCCGTAGCCGCTCAGCGCTCCCCAGGCCCGTCCTTCTCCCTTGTGGTTGTCATCACCTACATACACAAGAAAGAGAAGAAAAAGAACAAAACCTCATTGTACACATACCTCGTTGATCGGGAGAGGAGGCGGCGAGCGAGGAAAACAAGGCGAAGCCGCGATGGGGGGCCTAGGTCAAAGAAGAGGAGGATTTATGGGTATTTATAACAACCCCACATGCACCCAATCCTCTTTGAACAAGGACTCCTATTTGGCAAAGTAGGAATTCTAGTGGAGCCAAATCAATTCCATTAGGACTCTAATCAGCCTAATTAGGAGTCCTAATTGAATCTTGTTTGGATGTCAAAATGGCGTGTCAGTCGTTGATTGACCCCTACTCCCTCGCTATATTTGGAAAAATTAGAATTTGTTCGTGAGAATAACATCTCCTTGAGTCTGCAGATCAGCAGCGTCGCTAATCCTACTCCAACTAGGATTACAGTATAAGCTGTTTCCTAATTTATCGAAGTTCGGAAGAATATTTTCACAAAAATATTCTTAGGGATAACTTCGATCGTGCGGATGCATCGGCCGATCAGCGTCGCCTAATCCTACTCCTAAGATTCAGTATAAACGTTTCAATTTATCGAAGTTCAGGAAGAATATTTTCACAAAAATATTCTTAGGGATAACTTCGATCGTCGCGGATGCATCGGCGCCGATCAGCGTCGCCTAATCCTACTCCAACTAGGATTACAGTATAAAGCTGTTTCCTAATTTATCGAGAAGTTCGGAAGAATATTTTCACAAAAATATTCTTAGGGATAACTTCGATCGGGCGGATGCATCGGCCGATCAGCGGCGTCGCCTAATCCTACTCAACTAGGATTACGGTATAAGCTGTTTCCTAATTTATCGAGTTCGGAAGAATATTTTCACAAAAATATTCTTAGGGATAACTTCGATCGTCTTGGATGCATCGGCGCCGATCAGTCGCCTAATCCTACTCAACTAGGATTACAGTATAAAGCTGTTTCCTAATTTATCGAAGTTCGGAAGAATATTTTCACAAAAATATTCTTAGGGATAACTTCGATCGTCGCGGATTACATCGGCCCATCGTCAGCGTCGCCCAATCCTACTCCAACTAGGATTACAGTATAAACTGTTTCCTAATTTATCGAAGTTCAGGAAGAATATTTTCACAAAAATATTCTTAGGGATAACTTCGTCGGTGGATGCATCGGCCGATCAGCGTCGTAATCCTACTCCAACTAGGATTACGGTATAAGCTGTTTCCTAATTTATGAGAAGTTCGGAAGAATATTTTCACAAAAATATTCTTAGGGATAACTTCGATCGTGCGGTGCATCGGCGCCGATCAGCGGCATCGCTAATCCTACTCCAACTAGGATTCAGTATAATTGTTTCCTAATTTATCGAGAAGTTCTGGAAGAATATTTTCACAAAAATATTCTTAGGGATAACTTCGATCGTGCGGATGCATCGGCCCCGATCAAGCGTCGCCCAATCCTACTCAACTAGGATTACAGTATAAACTATTTCCAAAATTTCAGCGAGGAGTTCACGGAGAATAAATCCATATTCTTAAGGATAACTTCGGCAATAATGTCCTCCACCATAATCTGAGGGATAATCGATGAAGAGTGAAAGTCATGTTGACATGGATAATCATATCCTCCGCTGTAGTTAAACCAACAACCTGCGTCATGATGGAGGAATTAGCCAGGAGTGATGGTTATGAAGTTCCATGTATTAGAGACCGCGACCAGCGTTGCCAACAAGGAGTTAGCCGACATGCGGAGGTCAAAAATCGATGGTTAGTCAAACAGCGACCAGCAGGCCACGAGTTACAAACAAAACTCACCCACCGGCTTAGTCAAGATAACAAGCGGTCGGACAATAAATGCTGACACCGTGATCTTATCGGGGAATCCTACAAAGAAGCTGGATGATGCGAAAGAATCGAAGATTTGAAGCTATCTTTTGGGACCCTCGGCCGGTGAAGGCGGGAACCATCATGTCAAAGCATCGGACTCATCAAGAATCCGAAGGCGGCTTTGGAGGGGTATCTGTAGGCATAAAAATTGCTTATCCCGATGCAAGACAAAACGTGGCGATGGGTTGACAACCGGCGATCCATTCGACAAACCGGCGTCGCAAAATGCATCTGGCTACCAGGCGTGAAGCGGTCGGCGAGCACATGAAGTGGTCGGCAAGGCGTCTGAGCCAATGAAGCGGCGTCTGCGAGTTGATCGCTCAAAGCGTCGATGAGGCGGAATCAACCGTGCCGAGTCCGTCGATGCAAGCGAAAGCGGTCACGAAAGTTGATCGGACCGCGAACTCAACAATCGCGGGCAAACTGGCCAGAGGACCGAAGAGTCGATGGAAATTAACGAAGAATCGGCGGAGTGAAAACGGCCGAAGACGTAGCGGCGACACCTCGGTAAATGACCAGGTGGCTCAGCCACTTTGGCCAGAAACCTCGGTGACGAAGCGAAGTGCCTCGACAAGTGGCGAGGAAAGGCTTTCCACTGGCGAGCCTCGGCGACCTTAGCGAGCACCTCGCCATGGCCGGGGTGCCCTCGGCAAATGCAGTGGCTACAGAAGTGGCGAGGCAAGCGGCGCCACACATCCTCTTTTTTGTATAAATGAGGGGTCTTGAAGTGGGAGGTCTTGGATTTGGGGAATTTCAAGGCTTAGGAGGCTTGGATTTTGGTGATTTGGAAGCTCGGACTTGAAGAATTCTTGCGAGATCTGAATGTCGGCGCCGCGGTTCAGAGCACCGGCGAGCTCAAGTCCACTCTCAATGAAAGTCGATCCGGCCTTCAACGGAGTCGCCAAATAAATAGTCCGCTTGCCCAAAGGCCGAGAAGAACCGCATCTCGAAAGTGGCGCTCAGCCATCAACGACCTCAACACACGAGGACCTCCCAAGTACCAATCGGGTCACTCCGGGCGATCCGTCTAAACTGGGCTAAATAAGAATAGTGGGGTCATCGAGGAGGAGAATTGGTCACCACGACGTCCGGCCAACCAGATGCTAAGGAGCGCACTGCAGGGATACTCAACCAAAAGATGAAATAGGAATGAGTCAACCCAAAGAAACATATATATATAAGACGTTGAACTCATCTCATGGAGATTCGCGTGAGATAGAGTCACATTATAATGGGAAGATCAACTCAACACACATGCATTGACCGATAATATACCCCGCCACATAAAATGACGATGCATCCTATCCGCCTAATCGTAGTACTCAAATCGCCCCCATCGCCCGCCGAATATGAGCCGCCGATTTTCAATGAAGGAGAAATCGAGGCTATATGGGCCGCTCCCCACGGGAGGAATCAAGGTCGGCGAAGGCCGATTCTCAACGAAGGAGAAATCGAGGCTATATGGGCGCCGCTCCCCACGGGAGGAATCAAGGTCGCAATTTACAAATACAAGTTGTGAATGAGCAATTTAACATGAAAACCTCACCAATGATGGTGGTGGCCATCACGAGACGGAGTAGACGGTCGGCCTCTGAGCGCTGCGGATCTTCCGACGCACATCGAAAAGC